>OFHU01002689.1:0-477690 GCA_900245905.1 Lacerta viridis
TTTTATAATGTTATAAAGTTACTAAAGATAATTAGAAATGAACGCAGAAGAGAGGATGTGAGGAGGTCCCAAAGTAATGTTAGGAATAAGATAAGAAAAGTTGAATAAGTGTTTGTTTGTTATGATTTTTGTATTTTTGTAGGTTTTTTGTAGTGTTTTGTATTTGTGTTTTGTATTTTGTATTGTTAAAATTTAATAAATTCTTTTTTTAAAAAAATCTGTGCATTCTTGTGAATATATGGGGGGGGGGACTACAAAAAGTGGACACCCAAAGTGAGGGCAAGGCTTTTATATTTAATTTTGGAGAAAAGGAAGAAGTATCAGTGCCAGTTGTGAGCTGTTGGTCTGGGCTGTGCCTGAATCATAGAATCATAGAATAATAGAGTTGGAAGAGACCACAAGGGCCATCCAGTCCAACCCCCTGCCAAGCAGGAAACACCATCAAAGCATTCCTGACAGATGGCTGTCAAGCCTCTGCTTAAAGACCTCCAAAGAAGGAGACTCCACCACACTCCTTGGCAGCAAATTCCACTGCCGAACAGCTCTTACTGTCAGGAAGTTCTTCCTAATGTTTAGGTGGAATCTTCTTTCTTGTAGTTTGAATCCATTGCCCCGTGTCCGCTTCTCTGGAGCAGCAGAAAACAACCTTTCACCCTCCTCTATATGACATCCTTTGATATATTTGAACATGGCTATCATATCACCCCTTAACCTTCTCTTCTCCAGGCTAAACATACCCAGCTCCCTAAGCCGTTCCTCATAAGGCATCGTTTCCAGGCCTTGGACCATTTTGGTTGCCCTCCTCTGGACACGTTCCAGCTTGTCAGTATCCTTCTTGAACTGTGGTGCCCAGAACTGGACACAGTATTCCAGGTGAGGTCTGACCAGAGCGGAATACAGTGGTACTATTACTTCCCTTGATCTAGATGCTATACTCCTATTGATGCAGCCCAGAATTGCATTGGCTTTTTTAGCTGCTGCATCACACTGTTGACTCATGTCAAGTTTATGGTCTACCAAGACTCCTAGATCCTTTTCACATGTACTGCTCTCAAGCCAGGTGTCACCCATCCTGTATTTGTGCCTTTCATTTTTTTTGCCCAAGTGTAGTACTTTACATTTCTCCCTGTTAAAATTCATCTTGTTTGCTTTGGCCCAGTTCTCTAATCTGTTAAGGTCATTTTGAATTGTGATCCTGTCCTCAGGGGTATTAGCCACCCCTCCCAATTTGGTGTCATCTGCAAACTTAATCAGGATGCTCTCAAGCCCATCATCCAAGTCATTGATAAAGATGTTGAATAAGACTGGGCCCAAGACAGAACCCTGTGGCACCCCACTAGTCACTTCTCTCCAGGATGAAGAGGAGCCGTTAATGAGTACCCTTTGTGTTCGGTCAGTCAGCCAGTTACAAATCCACTGAATGGTAGCCTTGTCCAGCCCACATTTTACCAGCTTCTTTACAAGAACATCATGGGGCACCTTGTCAAAGGCCTTGCTGAAATCAAGATAGGCTACATCCACAGCGTTCCCTTCATCTACCAGGCTTGTAATTCTGTCAAAAAATGAGATCAGATTGGTCTGACATGACTTATTTTTCAGAAACCCATGCTGACTTTTAGTGATCACAGCGTTCCTTTCTAGGTGCTCAATGCCTGTAGCATTCGGAAGGCAGTTGCTGGTCTTTTGCAATCTCCACAGAGATGGGCCCTGTGAGATGTCTTCAGCATCCTTTCCCAAGAGCCTGAAGGGCAAACCCAGCAGGCAAGGTGGGGAACCTGTGGTCACAGGGCTAAGTCCCGTTTCCCCACCTGGTCTTGCTTCACGTAAACGGACAAGCGTTGCTCCATCGGATGCTCACAGGCAGCAAAGTTGGGTAAAGCAACTGCCAGATTCAGCCCAGTGAACTTGGGAATGAGCCCAGATCAGAAGGTGATATTGGCTGTGTGTGTGTGTTTGTGTGTGTTTGTGTGTGTGTGTGTGTGTGTGTGTGTGTGTGTGTGTTGGGAATGGGAAGCAGCAATACCAAAGAGATCCCTTTCCATGCAAACACATTGAGGGATGGAGCTGGAGAAAAGGGGCTAATAACACATTTCAAGTTCCTTGAAAATATTGTTACACAGCACCCAAATCTCTGAGCGGTGAGAAAATCCAGGTGTTTCCGTGCTTGCCCAGAGTTTGGTTTCCGTGCAATGAAGGTCAGCGCAGGCTGTGCTGTCTTTAAATTAGCTGGTGTTATTTACACATATAGACAGCCTGAGCATAAAATGCAGGGCTTCAAAGCATTATCCCCCCCCCAACCTTCTTCTCAGTCACAGCTTTGTATTCCATACACAGCAAGCCCATCTCTGTGCCTCTAGCTTCCAACCTGCTTCCTGCAAATCTCTCAAACTGGCTCAGTGGCTCAGGACCTCTTTACCTCCAATGCCACCTCTCCCCATATCCTGAGATCATCATCTTAGGCCCTTCTTTATGTGCCTCCTCAGTGAGAGGTCTGGAGAGGGGAAACACTAGGCAGCTGGGGGTTGGGCTTGGAGGAAAGGCCCACCCAATAAATAACGGCACAGGTCCTCGACGCAGGGTTGTCCACACAGACAGAGTCTCTCTCCGTAATGTACTTTGCCTTACCATCCATCCAACACCTCCGAGGGCATCGATTGGAATCGTAGTTCTGTAAAAGTGATTTTTTAGTACAGCAAGTGGGAGCTTTGTCAGGTATCTGGCTCGAGCATGCTCCATTTTGATAAGTGGGAACCATGGTGAGCTCTTGGTAGAAGCAATCGTGGTTAGATCCCTTTCTGCATCGGACCTAAAGAGACAGTCTCTTAAGTGCCTCTATTCTATTCCGTCTTCGTGGTCACCTGAAGATCTTGTAATTGATATTGGGACAAGAGGCATTGGATGCCAGCCTTCCAGCATCTGGTCTGTTCCCGTTCTGTGTAAGACATAGCGGGGAATCTCTCCTCCGAAAGAGATTGAAGTCTTTTTACATAATTTAGGCACAGGTAATCAGTTCTAGCCTGTACTGTTGTCACGTCAGCTTCAGCAAGAAGAAGAGCAGCTGGGGTCCCATTGGGGAGTGAGAGCACGTTCCTGAGGAATTTGTTCTGCACTATTTCTAAGGCTTTGTTATCATTTGGGTCCATGCCCCAATATTGCTACTCCATGGAGCATCTGGGAAACCACTTTGCTGGCAAAGATTTTCAACACAGGTTCTATTAACTGGCCACCCACCGCAGAATAGAATTTCAGTATTGCCCCACAAGCTTTCTGCGCTTTGAGTTTAAAACGAAGCATCAAGCAAGCAACAGAAATACAATAAAAGCAGCACTTCCATGAATTCTGCAAGGCAGTTCAATTAAGTAATGTGTACCAAAACACATACAGTGGTGTAATATGCATCCATATTGGTGAAAATAGCATGCAAGAATGGGGGAGGGGTGGAGAGCCTTGCAAAAAGTTGTATATTAGGCAAGATTACATAAAAATGCCTGTGTATTAGGAAAAAAATTCACACCAAAATGCTGGTGAGTTTTCAGGAGCTTGTTTGTGTTTCTAAGCAAACTGATGCGAAATCGTGCACAATGCAGAGAAGGCACCACTGCCAGGAGATTCAGGAGAGATTCAGATCAGTGGGGCAGGTTGTGGGGGGGGGAGGTGGAAGAGATGCAGGTGTTTCCTTTTTTAAAAAGCAGCGGATAGCGCTTGCCAGGCTTGTATAAGCCTCTAAAATAAGTTTCCTTGGTAATTCCCCTTTAAAGGTAAAGATAAAGGGGCCCCTGACCATTAGGTCCAGTTGTGTCCGACTCTGGGGTTGCAGCGCTCATCTCGCTCTATAGGCCGAGGGAGCCGGCGTTTGTCCGCAGACAATCTAATTGACAACAACAACAACAACAACAACAACAACCACAACCTACTGTTTTCCCGCTTATCAGCTAGGGGAGCCTGTAGCATCCCTCTTAAAAGAGTAAGGCAGGTGGGAAGAGCTGCAGTTAAGATGTTGATGAGGACACTCCAGTGGCCAGCGAAGGTCCTAGTCTAGATTCTAACCCTCCGTGGATTCTGGACCCCAAGAATAGGAAGGAATGAAGGGAACAAAAGGCAAATGTCATCACAAATTTGGTAGTTAATGGGAAAAATGTAGAGAAACCGGAGGAAATCAGATGGTGTTTTCAGAGATTCTACAAGCAACTGTACAAGGCGGAGAAGATAGAGGAAGCGGAGATAGACCGATTTCTGGAAAAGAATGGATTGCAAAAAGTCCCAGAGGATAAGTTAACAATTCTCAACCACCCTATATCGACACAAGAGATGGAAGATGCAATAAATAACATGCAATTGGGGAAGGCCCCAGGACCGGATGGACTAACAGCAAAATTTTATAAGACATTAAAAGACTGGCTATTGCAGCCATTAAGAGAAATTTGCAACAAGATACTAGAAGGAGATAGGGCACCAGAGACATGGAAAGAAGCCTTTATCACACTGATTCCAAAACCAGATACAGATAAGACTCAAATGAAAAATTATCGTCCAATATCCCTGTTGAATGTGGATTATAAAATTTTTGCAAATGTTTTGGCTACAAGGTTGAAAAGAGTGTTGAAAGAATATATACATAGAGACCAAGCAGGTTTCTTACCAGGAAGACAAATAAGTAACAATACGAGAATTATTGTGGACATTTTAGAAAAACTGGAGAGAGACATAAACATAGATGCGGCACTATTGTTTGTTGATGCAGAGAAAGCATTTGATAAAGTATCTTGGACATTTATGAAAAAGAATTTGGAAAAGATGGGAGTTGGAGAAAAATTCTTAAATGGCATTAAGGCCATTTATACAGAACAAAGAGCAAAAGTAATAGTAAACAGTGTGATATCGGAGGAGATTGAAGTTGAGAAAGGAACAAGACAAGGGTGCCCTATCTCCCCTTTACTTTTTATTACGGTCCTGGAAGTCCTCCTAAATATGATTCGAAAAGACAAACAGACAAAAGGAATTAGAGTGGGAGAGAAAGAATACAAATTACGCGCCTTCGCAGACGATTTGATGTTATCCCTTCAAGAACCCGAAAGCAGTGTCCCCAGAGCTTTGGAATTAATTGAACAATTTGGACTTGTAGCTGGCTTCAAATTAAATAAACAGAAAACCAAAGTTTTAGGCAAAAATTTGAGTGCAGAACAGATTCAAAGAATACAAGAAGCCACTGGACTTAATTTCGTTAAAACTGTAAAATATCTAGGTATCAATCTCACAACCAAGAATTTGAACCTGTACAAGGACAACTATGAAAAACTGTGGATGGAGATAAAAAAAGATATGGAAATTTGGACAAGACTTAAACTGTCGTTAATGGGAAGAATAGCAGTGGTTAAAATGAATGTCCTACCAAGGATGCTGTTTTTATTCCAAGCCATACCGATTTTGGATAAACTGGACTGTTTTAAGAAATGGCAAAAGGACTTATCGAAGTTTATATGGCAGGGCAAAAAGCCTAGAATCAAGTTTAAGATCCTAACAGACTCTAAAGAGAGAGGAGGCTTTGCCCTGCCGGACTTAAGACTTTACTTTGAAGCGGCAGCCTTTTGCTGGTTAAAGGATTGGTTTAAATTAGAAAATGTTGATGTGTTGGACTTGGAAGGACACGACAATATGTTTGGTTGGCATGCATACCTTTGGTACGACAAGGTTAAAATTCACAGAACTTTTAAGACTCATATAGTCAGAAAATCCTTGTATCAGGTTTGGACTAGATATAAAGACTTGTTGGAGAGAAAGACTCCTAGATGGATTTCTCCAGTGGAGGCCAAGGCCTATAAGAGACCAAACATGTCTGCGAACTGGCTAAGATATATGGACATATTGCAGCAGGAAGGGGACGCATTTAAGTTGAAAAGTTATGATCAAGTCAAAAGTCAGGTCCCCGACTGGCTGCAGTACCATCAGGTGTATGAAACATTTAAAATGGACAAAAAAGTTGGTTTTCAAGTAGAAAAATCAAAACTGGAGACAGAACTGATAGAATCGAACTTTAAGAACCTTTCCAAAATGTATAATCTTTTGCTAGAGTGGCATACGAAAGATGAATTGGTTAAATCGTCAATGATAGATTGGGCGAAAGATGTAGGACATAATATTATGATGGATGACTGGGAGAGATTGTGGCAGAAAGGTATCAAATTTACTGCTTGTCATAGTTTAAGAGAAAACATAATGAAAATGGTGTATAGATGGTATTTGACGCCAGTTAAGATAGCTAAAATGAACACCAAAATGTCAGATGTATGTTGGAAATGCAAACATGCGAAAGGTACCTTTTTTCATATGTGGTGGTTGTGCCCAGTGGTGAATGCCTTCTGGGATAAGATTTATAATGAACTTAAGAAGGTAATGAAAGTTACCTTTTGTAAGAAACCAGAGGCATTCCTTCTGAGCATAACCAATGAAGAGATACCCAGTCAGGATAGAGTGTTTTTTATGTATGCCACGACAGCAGCTAGAATTTTATTGGCAAGAACATGGAAAGGAGAAGAGATACCAACGGTGGAAGAATGGCAGATGAAGATGATGGAATATATGGAACTTGCAGACCTGACCGCCAGAATCCGGGACCAGAGGGAGGAGAGGGTGTCACAGGATTGGAAAAAATTTAAAGACTATTTAGTTAAATCAGTTAAATTGAATATTTGAGCAGAATCAAATAGAATAGCGGCTTTAGTAGTTTTATGTTAGATTATTGATAAGAAGATATTTCTTTTTCTGGTGTGAATGATTTATTTGTTAAAGAATATGTTAAGATTTTGGGTTTAAACTTTGATTTATATCTGATAAAGTAAAGTCAAGTGTATTAAGTAAGTAAAGTTAAGATTATTAAGAAATAAGGTATATGATAATGGAATAAGAGATAAAGCTACCTATAACATATATATGATTGTGAAGACAGTGGAGGGAGCAGGGGAAGTCCCTTAAATAAGAAGATAAGAACAAGAAAATTACAAAGATAGGTGTTGATTTAAGGTTTGTATGTGTTTTTCTTTATGTTTTTATATTGTTGTTGTTTATATTGTGTTTTTGTATTGTGTTTCTTTATAATGTGTATGTTGATTTGTATGCTTTTTCTTTTGTATTAATGGAAAATAATAAATTCTTATAAATAAAAAAAAAAAAGAAGGGAACTCCCCAGTCCACAACAAGTTGGCTAACCTTTTTGCCTAAGACTCCAGGTGTCAACACCCCACAGGTTACTGATGTGGAGCAGGATGCAAGGTTGCTTGCAAGCAAGAGGAGAGGAGAGGAGAGGAGAGGAGAGGAGAGGAGAGGAGAGGTGGCATCAGGGTTTTCTATATGTAGGAAGCCGTGCGTTGCGATTTTAGCAACTCAGTCCAAAGGGTGAGTTATAAAAAATAACATCAGGATGGTGATGATGAAGGAACAGTACATCCCTATTTTCATGGGAGTGATGTTGCAGGCTATGTCCCCTAACTTTTCCAGCTCTGCTCAATTCCTGTTTATGGAACATCCTTCTCTGTGCAGCTGCCCAAGGAAGCAGGACACTTGGAGGGGAGACACAGAGAAAGGGGAACGAGGAGGGGCAGGGGAGACCCCAGGGAGAAGTGGGTGCCTACAATTCACGAAATGCCCTTGTGCAAAGCCAAGGATTGAAAAGCAACCACAAAACCGGGATGACACCACAGACTGGCAGAGAGAGAGAAAGAGAGAGAGGGGGGGGGGAAATGAGTCTGACCAAAAAAGTCCTCTCAAACCACCACATGTTTTCACAACACGGAGCTACACAAAGTTTTCCAATGCTTGCATTATTAAAAAGAAGAAGCTAAAGCATTTTTGCAGGCAAACCAAATCCAAGCTCCAATCCCGAGCCCACTTACTAAGGAGTCAGGTCCCACTGGGCACAGTGGGGCTTACTTGTGAGTAGACAGGCAGACAGGATGGCTCCCTCTTGACTCCTTCCCAGAATCTCCTTCAGCAGCACCAAGCAAAGCGGTTTCTTCCCCAGCAGAGATGGGGGGTGCAGTCGAGGCAGCTGCAAATCAGAGGAGAGCAGGGGGGTCTTCCTTTCACCAGAGGTCGGCAGAGTTAATATCCTGTGAGAGGAGGAAACACTGTTAAAACGGGTGTTGGTGGTGGTTCTGAAAACCCAAACCAGTGACTCCAACTGGGAGGCAGAAGAGCTGACTGTTGTCAGAGTTCAAATTGCACACAGAGGGCCTGTTTTGCAGAGGGTTGGACTAGATGATCCCTTCGGTCCCTCCCAACGCTACATTTCCATTCTATGATTGTAGGAGAGACCTCTGAGCATTTCATGTATGTACTTTGGGGCATTTGAGAGGGACTTGGCTGCCATGCACACTGCCCCCCCATGTGGTTCCTTTTCCTTGTTTTTACGAACAGCAACCCCAGGAGAGGACACATCTGAGCAGATCCTTGTGTGTTTGCGTTAATGTGCATTGAACTCTTTCTCTTCCAGCCACTGGGAAGTCCCTTCCAACTCTACAATTCTGTGATTCCACCTTCACAGGGATGTTTCACACAGGTAGGTTGCCTTTGCTATTTGAGGAGGGTCAGCGACTGAACCCCCACCCACCCTCTCATGCCAGGAAGAGCTGTTCTTTGAGCCAATGGAGGCATTCCTTCCGAGGCTAAGGGGAGCTGTGGCTGAGGGGTCAGAGAGCTTTCATGGGGGCAGCAAGGGGAGAGGAAAGGGTCTTCAACCCTCTGTGCACACACTAATATTGTTTCCCCCTCACAGTGGCTGTAAAGGTTAAGAGAGGGAGGTGGGGTGGGGGGGAACAGTGATATATCATGCATTTGGGGGCATGAAAAATCATTGACTAATTTTTGGGCACAGCTAAGATTTGATTTAACTCACCTTAACGGCAACAAACTCGCCGACTTGAGCACCTACAAAGTTGAACATGGTTTGGCCCGCACGTCAGTAGGCATCTCCCCCTGAATGTTGACATTGGAAAGCAGTACATGGACCATTAGGCCATGGACAATTTTGGGCTCTGGTGATGTCTGGAGGAGGAAAAGGAAGACAATGGAGGCTCTTTCTCGCAGGACTGACCTTCCACACCTTCCAAAACCACTTCCACATTAGTCCTGCTGGCTTGGAAACCTGGAGGGCACCAGGTTGGGGAAAGCTGGTGCAGGAAGAATGCAGGGCTGGAGCAGAGAATAATTCCCTTCTGCTGCCTCCCTGCACCTTCAGGACAGGGTCTGAGCCAAGGTGGGAGGGAAGGCTGCGTGAGAGTCATTGGCTTCCCTGGGTGGTCACTGGCAAACTGGGGGAGAAAGAAGCCCCCTTGCCCAGGAAACTGGCCTGTTCTTTTACCCACCACAAAGCTGAGTTTGCTGAGGCTCATTATTACAAATTTGAAAGCAAGAGCTTCCATGGATCATATAAATGAGGTAATAAGAAGAGTCTTACTGGTGGATCCGGCCAAAAGGGGCGCATCCAGTCCAGCATCCTCTTCTCACAGTGTCCAACCAGAAGCCCCATTTGGGACACTCTCCAGGAGGACAGAGGGGCAAGATCCCACCTCTTTGGGAGTCACAGCAAGTGGTGCCCAGAGGCCATACCTGGAGCCAGCAGCATCAAGAAGAGGACAGCAACAGAGAGGAGGCAGAAGATCTTCATAGCTGGAGGTTGGTGGGAATCCTGGAGGTACCAGAAGCCAAGTGGAAGAGCAGTTGACTGGGGGAGGAGAGGTCCCTCTACTTATAGGTGGCTGGAGTACTGATGAAATATTGTGGGATGCCAACCGTCATTTGCAGGATGTATGTGGGAAGCCCTGATGGACATGTGCCAAGGACCAGCCAAGGACCACAGAATCATAGACTCATAGAGCTTCACAAAAACCCTGAAGCTTTTGATCTCTGCTTGATGCTGTGGAACACGATTCTGGGAAGGAGTCAATAGGGTACTCATACAGGGAGAATCATACGTGGACTCCATAGATGTTTGAGATTCCTTCCTTACTGCAATATCCTTAAGCAGGACTGGGGAATGTCTGTTCTCCTCAACATTGTCTGGAAAACTCCACACTCGCCATCCCTGTCTTCTTGAGGAAGGAAGTGTCCATAGATCACCAAAGCCTCATTCCTCAGGTGGGCTCTTCCTCCCCATCAACTGAGTGACATTCACATAAGTCACCAGGTTTGATTCAGATGATGCTCTTCTCCCCTGCCCTCCCTGCTTCCATCCCATCATACCACCACGGGCTCAATCCCAATATCCTCTACAAGCCAATCGGTTTACAGGATGGCTTACAGTGGAGTATAAATATCTGTTTAGGGCATTTCCCAAAAGGAAGTGGGTGACTCCTGACCCACATGCACCTGTCTGACAAGGGTGTGATCCTGATATCCACCCCCTCTCACACCTACCCACATTCATCCTGCATTGGTTTTGAAAGCCTCTGCAGGGCTTATTCCACGTGGAGTTTTGTCCTCAACGTCTTGCTCCTCAGCTCCTCCTGATGTGTCCTTTGAGCCATCCAACCTCTGCCTTTCACCCTCCGCAGCCAAGTCATAAAAAGAGGAGGAACAGCATGCATAGGCCAGAATGGAATCAGAGATCTGAAAGGTGCAACCCAAAGGTGCTATTGGGGGAGAAAAAAAAGGTCATGGGGTGGTGCCCCCACCTTCAATCTAAGCCTGAAGACCAACCCAAAGGGAATAGTCCTTTAGGACTGCACAATGGTGGCCAGCAATGTTTAGCACCATTAACCCCAGAGCTAGAAAAAAAAAACCATACCTACAAAACATTTTAAAGGATGTACTCAGAAGCAGCCCTTTCTTCAGATAAGGAGCAAGCAGAGGAATAAAGGCGAGTGAGGACCATTGGGGTGTGGGGGTAGGTGGAGATGCTAGGAGCTCTCCCCAATTCCCATTCCCATTCCCCAGGAATCCCCAGCCTGAAGTTGGCGTCTTATGCCTCTATGGCATCCAAGGAGGTCTTCTTTAGGAGACCATGTGCTCTTCTTCACATACTTCAACATGTGGTCAGCCAACCCTCCTGGATCTGGGGAGCATTTCCAAACAGGTGTTTGGCCTCAATCTGAACATTTTGGCCAGTTTGACAGGTGTGAGGATTAGATGGTGAAGGGGAAGAACCATGAACACTGCCTTGAGCTCTTTGGAGAAAAAGGAGCGATAGAAATGCAACCAAGGAAGGAAGGAAGAAAGGAATAAATGGGTGGCCACCTCTGGTGTGGCCCCAAAGGTTATCTCCCTTTGGGGTAGTCCTTCAGCACTGGCATGAAAGCGATGGCACAACTACCTTGGCTTTCTCTCTCTCCGCCAAGTGCATTTTTGGTCGTCATTTTCAGGGTCTCGATTCTGTGCAGGGCTAGGTCTGCTTGCCGCTGAGATTGCTGCAATTTTGCTGAGTTGATTCAACTGTGGGAGCTGAAAGGAAGAGCCTTTGGAGCAGGATGAGAGCCTATGTCAGGTGCGATCTGCCCCCTTCCCCAGGTTGAGGAAAGGAAGGGTAATAATAATAATAATAATAATAATAATATTTATTTATACCCCACCCTTCCCAGCCAAAAACCGGGCTCAGGGCGGCTAACACTAATTAAAATCACAGCAAAAACATAAAAAAATAAAAACAATCAATTTAAAAATACAGATTAAAATACAAATTTAAAAATTCAAAATTAAAACTGCAATAAAAGAATGAAGCATAAATATCAAACAGAAACCAACCCAAAGGCCAGGTGGAACAGCTCCGTCTTGCAGGCCCTGCGGAAAGATGCCAAATCCCGCAGGGCCCTGGTCTCTTGTGATAGACTGTTCCACCAAGTCGGGGCCAATACTGAGAAAGCCCTGGCCCTAGTTGAGGCCAACCTAGCATCTTTGTTGCTCGGGACCTCCAAAAGATTATTATTTGAGGACCTTAAGGTCCTACACGGGACATACCAGGAGAGGCGGTCCCTTAGGTACGAGGGTCCTAAGCCGCATAGGGCTTTAAAGGTCAAAACCAGCACCTTAAACCTGACCCTGTACTCCACCGGGAGCCAGTGCAGCTGGTAGAGCACTGGATGAATGTGGTCCCGCGGCAAAGACCCCGTGAGGAGCCTCGCCGCGGCATTCTGCACCCGCTGGAGTTTCTGGGTCAGCTTTAGGGGCAGCCCCGCGTAGAGCGAGTTACAATAATCAAGTCTGGAGGTGACCGTCGCATGGATCACTGTGGCCAGATCAGGGCGAGAGAGGTAGGGGGCCAACTGCCTAATACGGCGGAGATGGAAAAATGCCACCTTTGCTGTGGCTGTAACCTGCACCTCCATAGAAAGAGAGGCGTCAAAGGTTACGCCCAAACTCTTGACAGAAGGCGCTGGCACTAATGCAATGGAAGCTGAGAAGTAAGACAGGCAGACAGGATGAGTAGACAGGCAGACAGGATGGCTCTCTCTTGACTCCTTCCCAGAATCGCCTTCAGCAGCATCAAGCAAAGCGGTTTCTTCCCCAGCAGAGATGGGGGGTGCAGTCGAGGCAGCTGCACATCGGAGGAGAGCGGGGGGGTCTTCCTTTCACCAGAGGTCTTGCACCGGAGGTCTGCAGAGTTACCATCCTGGGAGAGGAAACACTGTTAATACGGGTGCTGGTGGTGGTTCTGAAAACCCAAAACAGTGACTCCAACTGGGAGGCAGAAGAGCTGACTGTTGTCAAAGTTCAAATTGCACACAGAGGGTCTGTTTTGCAGAGGGTTGGACTAGATGACTGTAATGGACCAACCCTGTGCCTGGGTGTGAGCAGGTGCCCAGCACTCGAAGAGTTAACACCCACTCTAGATGACTGGCAGCTCAATCGCAGAGGCGGGTCTTTTCGACCTTTTAAAAGGGAGAGAATGGCAGTTGGGCGGTTGTTGTGGGTCAGGGATTGAGGGTGAGAGGGTGAGCGGGTTGGAGGTTAGGCTTAGGCTAGGGAAGGAAAGCTTTTATCCTGTTTAATGTTGTAACCAAGCTTACGTACCTAATAGAAAAACATTGTAACCGCATTCTACCTTAACATCCATGATATTTAAGTTACCTCAATAAACATATTTTGTTTTTCAACGTTCGTGGACTCTGGCAGTGCGTCAGTACCTCTAGAGGTGTGGTTGAGGGGAAAAGCACTAAAGGTTTCCTGTGGAAGAGGGAACGGGTGGCTTATTTTCCTAGCACACAGAGGACTGGGCAGTGAAGCCAAAGGTGCCACGCAGTTGCCAGAAGGAAAGGCAAGCTGCAGTAGTTTGGGAACCCAGGGCGGGAGATCCCAAGGTGGCAGGAGTTTCATTTTAAGAACGTGGAGCACTGAGGTACCCCGAGGACATCTCTCATAACATCATTTTAGGATTCATTTTAGTCGTCGGTGAAACCTAGGGAGAGACACAGTCAGGGGAAACGTTTTACAGTGTGAGGGCTCTTGGTGGGAAACGAAGGGTCCGTCACATTTAATTGGTGGCAATTGGTGCCTCCCAATGCTACATTTCCATTCTATGATTGTAGGAGAGACCTCTAGGCATTTCAAATGTACTTTGGGGAATTAGAGTGGGGCTTTGCTACCACCCCAGGGAGGAAACATTTCAGCAGATCATTGTGAGTGTGTGTTGGTGTGCATTTAACTCTTTCCCTCCCAACTCTACAATTCTGTGATTCCACCTTCACAGGGATGTTTCACACAGGTAGGTTGACTTTGCTATTTGAGGAGGGTCAGTGACTGAGCCCCCACCCACCCTCTCATGCCACGAAGAGCTGTTCTTTGAACCAATGGAGGCATTCCTTCCCAGGCTAAAAGGAGTTCAGCTTTGGGGTCAGAAAGCTTTCATGGGGGGAGCAAGGGGAGAGGAAAGGGTCTTCAACCCCCTGTGCACACGCTAATACTGTTCCCCCTCACATTGGCTATAAAGCTTAAGAGAGGGAGGTGGGTTAGGGGGGGGAAAGAGTGATAACTCTCATTTGGGGTCATGAGAAACCACTAATTTTTGAGGGAAACTAAGATTTGATTTAACTCACATTAACGGCAACAAGCTAGTTGACCACACCGAAGAAGTAGCATTTGGGGTGGAGTGCACCTCAGTTGACATCTCCCCCTGAGACGTTGACAGTGGTGATGACAACATGAGAATTGGGCTCTGGTGAAATCTAGAGGAGGGAAAAGAAGAATTTGAAGGCTCTGTCTCGCAGGACTGACCTCCTACCTACACCTTCCACAACTTCTTCCACGATGGCCCTGCTGGCTTGGACACCTGGAGGGCACCAGGTTGGGGAGAGCTGGTGCTGGAAAAATGCAGGGCTAAAGCAGAGAGTAATTCCCTTCTTCAGCCTCCCTGCACCTTCAGGACAGGGTCTGAGCCAAGGTGGGAGGGAAGGCTGCATCAGTCACTTGGCTTCCCTGGGCAGCCACTGGCAAAACTGGGAGAGAGAAGCCCCCCTGCCCAGGAAACTGGCCCGTTTTTTATCCACCGCAAAATTGAGTTAGCTGAAGTGCATTATTACTGATTTGAAAGCAGGAGCTTCTGTGGATCTTATAATTGAGGTAATAATAAGGGTCTGACTTATGGATCTTCCCAAAGGGGCCCATCTAGTCCAGCATCCTCTTCTCACAGTGTCCAACCAAAAGCCCCATTTGGGAAACTCTCCAGGAGGACAGAGGGGCAAGATCCCACCACCTCTTTGGGAGTCACAGCAAGTGGTGTTAAGAGGAAAGTTTAAAATTAATTAAGCTGAGATCTGTGGAGCTCAGAGAAGAAGCATCTGAGAAGAAGGCCATACCTGGAGCCAGCAGCATCAAGAAGAGGATGGCAACAGAGAGGAGGCAGAAGATCTTCATGGCTGGAGGTTGGTGGGAATCCTGGAGGTACCAGAAGCGAAGTGGAAGAGCAGTTGGCTGGGGAAGCAGAGGTCCCTCTATTTATAGGTGGCTGGAAGACTGTTGAAATCTTGTGGGATGCCAGCTGTCATTTGCAAGATGGGTGTTGCAAGCCCTGAGGGGCATGTGCCAAGGAGCAGCCAAAGACCATAGAGTTATAGCTTCACAGAAGGGAAACCAAGGATCATGAAGTCTGTAGGAACCTTGTGGGAAGCCAAATGTTTTTTACAGGATATGTGCAAAACCACGTTTGGCATAATGACAGCAAACCGGGCTAGTGTCACTGACTGGCAAAGAGTGGGAAATGGAGTTGTTTCTTGAGAATGCATTGAGATTACAAATATTTTATTTCTTAGAGGAGAGGGCTATCAGGGCTACCCAGTATTGCAGAGTGGCAAACAAAAGCTGTGCTGTCAAGTATCACGGATTGGCCGGGATTCTCCCGTTTTTAAAAGCATTTCCCGCTGCTGTCCCGGATGACTAAAAAACCCGTATTTTCCCGGCCACACAGCTGGCACTTCAGCGCCGGGTCCACCGGCTCCGCGAAGCGCGCCGTGTCCAGACCCATGGCGGGAATCGTGGCGGCTGCGGCGCCTCCTTCCCTCAGCGGCTGGTCTCTTGCTGCTGCTGGTGGCGATTGCGAGCCTGGGGTGAAGGCGGAGGAGCCGAGCAGAGAGGGGCTCGCGAGTGAAGCAGAGAGAGAGAGGGAGGGAGAGAGAGAGGTCGCCAGTCGGAGTTTTGGTTTGAAGTTTGCAGCTGCTCACCAGAGCTTCGGAGGCGGCCGTATTCTGCCGAATAGGCGCTCCCTTCCAATGGCTCTGCTCTCTCTCCCCTGTCATCACCTCCACCCTTCCGTTGCTGCTGCTGCTGCCGCTGGGGAGGAGGAGAAGGAGGCTGGCTCGCCCCGCTTTCGAGAGATGACAGACCAGCCCTCTTGTTTACATCCGACAAGCTCCAGAAAGGAAGGAGGCGCCTCCCTGCCGGCAGAGCATGTTCTGGACATCGCAGGTCGTAAGGATAGAGATAGAAGAGGATGCACCTTGAAGGACTGATTCCATCAGGTTCTCCGGCCAGCTGATTTCTATGGCAAGGTTTACTTTGCCATCAGAATCGCCACCTCTGCCCTGCCTGGCTCTAAAGAGTTTGCAGGCACTTCAGACTGTCTCTTCTCCCCACTTCTAACAGGAGCTCCCTGTGCTGTATTGGAAAAGGCTTTCGAAACTGCTTTGAAGGAAGAGCTTCAAGTGTTTACTTTCAGCCAGGCCTCTAGTTTCTTATGTATACTATGGAGGAAGAGGCGCTCTGCACTTGGCTCAGAGGTGCCGGAGCCTCGGTTTCCATTCGCCTCCCGTGGCGCACAGAAGCAGCGCTCTACTTACAGACTTTTCGGGGTGCAAACAGCACCCCGGAATGGATTGCGTCCGTAAGTAGAGGTACCACTGTATTTAAAATATTTATGCACCTGCCCTTACATTCAAAATTCCCAAGACAGTTTATAAGAACTAATACAAATTACTTTAAAAACTGTAATAGGCAGTACTGAAAACGATCTATGTGCAGGGGGTTAGGCAGAGGTTAATAAAGCCTGGGGAGATAAAAAGGTCTTTAGAAGGAAAAGGATGAATGAGTAAAAGCTTATTTATTTGGCACAGAGAGCATTGCCATACTCAACTGTGAAATAAGCAGTGATGCTCCTTCCCTGCCTGCTCCACAGAGCTGTGAGTGCCATGCAGCCTGCCCTGTGCCCACTAGGCCAACCTGTTGCAGCGATGGACTCTGTTTTGTTAGCAGTGAAGTTTCATCTGCCAGTCTGGTGGGCCTCTGTAGTGTGGTCTAGTGGTTAGAGGATCAAGATGAGCAGTGTTCAAAGCCACTCATAGACCCAGTCTCTTAGCCTAACCCAGGGGTCAGCAAACCTTTTCAGCAGCAAACTGTCCCTCAGACCTTGTGGGGGGCCAGACTATATTTTGAAAATAAAAAAAATCAACTAATTCCTATGCCCCACAAATAACCCAGAGATGCATTTTAAATAAAAGCACACATTCTACTCATGTAAAAACACCAGGCAGGCCCCCCAAATAACACAGAGATGCATTTTAAGGACACATTCTACTCATGTAAAAACACGCTGATTCCCGGACCGTCTGTGGGCCAGATTTAGAAGGCGATTGGGCCAGATCCAGCCCCTGGGCCTTAGTTTGCCTACCCATGGCCTAACCTCTTCTATAGGCCAGTTGCACAGATAATGGGGGAAAGAGAAATGTATGGGGAAAGATGAGATAGAAACCTAACAAATTACTAAATGCATAGGATGGGAAGGGTGAACTCTCATCCTTGGCCTCAGGCAGCAAAATGTCCTTCACTAGCCCTCAGGGGAACAGCTCAGCTGGTAGAGTAGGAGACTTTCAATCTCAGGCTTGTGGGTTTGAGCCCCATGCTGGATAAAAGATTTCTTCATTGCAGGGGGGTACTTGGACCAACTACAATTCCATGAAATGCACAAGCCCCATTGATTGTCACCACCACCCCAGTTTTCGCCAAAGAAAGCTTCCTTACTGCTTTCAGAAAGCAGTAGCCAAGGGAAGTGTCATTGACTGGGTCCCCTCTCTGGGTCTCTGCCTGGGGGCCAAGGGGAAGGGAAAAGGGAATGAAGGGGCAGCAGACGACAGGCTGAAGACAATAAAAGGCGAGAAAGCAACGAAGGAATGAGGGGAGGGGAGAAAAGAAAAGAAAAGTTGAGTGAGGAAAATGGCAATGGCACAAGAAAGGAGGTAAAGTATGAAGGGTGGAGTGGAGAAGGCTGAAGGAAATATATCTGGGGCTGGGGTGGAAGAAATGGAAAGGACGCAAAGAGGAGCAGGAAAGGAGGAAGGGAAAGGGACAGAAAGCGAACGAGAATCAGGAGGAGGCTGAAGGAGACCGGCAGCGCAAAAGGAAGGGAATATGAGGAGCAAGGGGAGAGAAAAAGGGCAAGAAGGGGAAGGGACGCAGGCACCTGAGGGAGGGGCAATGGTGAGAGAAAGAGAGAGAGAGAGAGAGAGAGAGACGGCTGGGAGGGGAGGGAGGCACAAGAGGGAAGAGCGAAGCCTGAGCAGAGCCGTCCCCACCGCGGCCCGCAGCTGTGACCACGCGACAGGCGCTCCTCCTTCGCCTCCGGGACAGGAGCTGCCTTGGGCAAGGGGGGGCAAAGGGAGGAACTCGGGCGGTGGGGACAGCAGCCTCCTCCTCCACTGCCTCCCCTTCTTCTCCGCTCCTCTCCTCCCGCCCTGCGTCTTCCTCAGCATGACGGCGATCATTTTTGCTGGGGGGGGCAGCTGGCTTCTAGGGGGGCAGCTGCCCCCTGCTGCCCCCCCTTGGGTACTCCCATGGCCTGCGCTGACCTTCATTGCACGGAAACCAAACTCTGGGCAACCACGGAAACACCTGGATTTTCTCACCGCTCAGAGAGTTGGGTGCTGCGTAACAATATTTTCAACGGACCTGAAATGTGTTATTTGCCCCTTTTCTCCAGCTCCATCCCTCAATCTGTTTGCATGGAAAGGGATCTCTTTGGCATTGCTGCTTCTCATTCCCAACACACACACACACACACACACAAACACACACACAGAGTCAATATCACCTTCTGATCTGGGCTCATTTCCAAGTTCACTGGTCTGAATCTGGCAGTTGCTTTACCCAACTTTGCTGCCTGTGGGCATCTGATGGAGCAACGCTTGTCCGTTTACTTGGAGCAAGACCAGGTGGGGAAACGGGACTTAGCCCTGTGACCACAGGTTCCCCACCTTGCCTGCTGGGTTTGAACTTTGGGCTCTTGGGAAAGCATGCTGAAGACATCTCACGGGGCCCATCTCTGTGCAGATTGCAAAAGACCAGCAACTGCCTGCTAAATGTTGCAGGAAAAACCCAGACCAACAGCTCACGACTGGCACTGATACTTCTCCCCTTTCTCCAAAATTAAATATAAAAGCCTTACCCTCACCTTTGGGTGCCCACTTTTTGCAGTTCCCCCCATATATTCACAAAAATGCACAGAATTTTTTTTAAAAAAAGAATTTATTAAATTTTAACAATACAAAATACAACAATACAAAATACAAAACACTACAAAAAACCTACACAAATACAAAAATCATAACAAACAAACACTTATTCAACTTTTCTTATCTTATTCCTAACATTACTTTGGGACCTCCTCACATCCTCTCTTCTGCGTTCATTTCTAATTATCTTTAGTAACTTTATAACATTATAAAATCTTTTTTCTCTATTCTAATCATTATAAACCATAAACATCCTTTACCTATAATCTTAATCCTAATAAAAAATAACACTAACATAGTATTTCTAACTACTTCTTATATCCTATCTTAACATAACTTCTAACATTGCTGTTGCCTTATATATCCTCTGATATTAATTTCAAATGTCTATCTTTTCACGTCTTTTCAAATAGTCTTTGAATTTCTTCCAATCCTCCTGCACCGTTTCTTCCCTCTGGTCTCGGAGTTTCGCGGTCAGTTCTGCGAGTTCCATATATTCAATCAACTTCATCTGCCAATCTTCCACTGTTGGTAATTCTTCAGTTTTCCAGTTTTTAGCTATTAGAATCCTAGCAGCTGTTGTGGCATACCTAAAAAATGTTCTGTCTTTGTTGGGAATTTCATAGTTGGTCATGCCCAGCAGAAAGGCCTCTGGTTTCTTACTGAATGTGTTTTTCAACACCTTTTTAAGCTCATTATAAATCTTCTCCCAGAAGTCCTTTACCTTTGGGCATGTCCACCACATATGAAAGAAGGTACCTTCTATTTGCTTACATCTCCAACATTCATTACTCAAACCATGATGTTGTTGTTCAGTCATTCAGTCGTGTCCGACTCTTCGTGACCCCATGGACCAGAGCACGCCAGGCACGCCTATCCTTCACTGCCTCCCGCAGTTTGGCCAAACTCATGCCAGTCGCTTCGAGAACACTGTCCAACCATCTCATCCTCTGTCGTCCCCTTCTCCTTGTGCCCTCCATCTTTCCCAACATCAGGGTCTTTTCCAGGGAGTCTTCTCTTCTCATGAGGTGGCCAAAGTACTGGAGCCTCAACTTCAGGATCTGTCCTTCTAGTGAGCACTCAGGGCTGATTTCTTTGAGAATGGATAGGTTTGATCTTTTTACATCTTAGGCTCTGCGCTCCACATGCAGCTGCTGGGTGACCTTGGGCTAGTCACACTTCTCTGAAGTCTCTCAGCCCCACTCACCTCACAGAGTGTTTGTTGTGGGGGAGGAAGGGAAAGGAGAATGTTAGCCGCTTTGAGACTCCTTGGGTAGTGATAAAGCGGGATATCAAATCCAAACTTCTTCTTCTTCTTCTTCTTCTTCTTCTTCTTCTTCTTCTTCTTCACTGGAGTTAAGTACCATCTATAGATCATTTTCATAACATTTTCCCTCAACACATTGCATGCAGTGAACTTAGTACCTTCCCTCCACAGTCTCTCCCAATCCTCAAACATTATGTTATGCCCAACATCCTTGGCCCAATCAGTCATCACTAATTTAACCATTTCATCTTTCGTATGCCACTCTAGCAACAAATTATGCATTCTGGAAAGATTTTTTGTGATTGGTTCTATTAGCTCCGTTTCCAACCTGGATTTCTCTGACTGAAAGCCTTCTTTCTTGTCCAACTTAAAAATGCACAGAATTTTAAACCAGTGTCAGCCAGAAATATTAAAACGAATCATCAAGCAAGCAACACAAATACCACAAAAGCAGCACAACACACAAACACACACGTACAAATAGACAGCAGGACAGTGCTCAAAGAGTGTGCAGGAAAAGTGAATGTTAAGCCTTCCTTTCCCTTAGAAAGATGGATCTGGAGAGCATGGAAGGGCAACAGAACAGTTTGGTGCTGGACCAATGGGGCTGTATCCAAGGCCACAGACTTCCACTTGTGGATGGGAATCCCAGCTCTTCTCCCCTGCAGACCCCACCCATTGGATCCTCAAAATATTTTCCAAAGCATTGGGCAATGTGGGATAATAGCCTCTTGATCAGCTTTGGCTGGTGCCTAGGGCGAGGAGAGGATGCAGAACTCAGTTTGTGAAGTTGGGGAGAACCTCTTGAGCTGGAGAGGGTGGTGAGCAATCCCAGGCGGAAATGTCGGCACAAGAAATGGATCTGGAATACTGTGGTCTGTAGCCCCGGGCACATGATTTTGAGGTGGCATGAGCCAGATGCCCCATGCAAGGATGCCCACCTTGCCTGCTGCTGGGCGTCTCTGCCCACTGGAGCCCAGCCCAGCCTTGCTGTGGGGACCCTGACCCCAAGCTGCATGGCCACCCAGTCAGTGTTGTGGGGGTGCATCTGCCAAAAGCCGCCATGGCCGGGCAGGCTCCCCCCGTGTGGGCAGGTCAGGAGGTAGCACAGCATGGCCCTGTGAAACTCTGTGCCCCATTCCTGCCAAGCAGCGATGGGGTCTAGAGTTGGGCTAGAAGGAAGGGTTTTGTTCACCCTCTGTACCCAGTCCCTGGTCCCGTCTGCAGAGAGCACCACCACCACCAGGGGACATCAAAAGATGCCGTGCCACTGTGAGCAGAGAGCAAGACACAAACCCACAGATTCACTTTCTGAGTTGTTCAACAGTGAAACAGAGCCCTTCAGAAGGTGCCAGATTCTCCTTTGCAGGAAGATTTTAAGCAGAGGTTGGATGGGCATCTGCCAGGGATGCTGTAGCTGTGATGGGGTTGGAGTTGATGAACCTGACTCTGTAGTCTTTGGCTGGTCCTTGGCACATGCCCATCCGGGCTTGCCACATCCATCTTGCAAACAACGGTTGGCATCCCACAAGATTTCAACAGTCCTCCAGCCACCTATAAATAGAGGGACCTCTCCTTCCCCAGCCAACTGCTCTTCCACTTGGCTTCTGGTACCTCCAGGATTCCCACCAACCTCCAGCCATGAAGATCTTCTGCCTCCTCTCTGTTGCCGTCCTCTTCTTGATGCTGGTGGCTCCAGGTATGGCCTTCTTCTCGGATGCTTCTTCTCTGAGCTCCACAGTTCTCAGCTTTATTCCTTTTAAACCTGCCTCTGAACACTACTTGCTGTGCCTCCCAAAGAGGTGGGATCTTGCCCCTCTGCATAGCAGTCAACTTTCGAATCTGAAAATAAGGGATCAGCAGCCTCACCTCACTGTCACATGGCAGTGGTGGGCAGAGCCAGAAGCAAAAGTGGTTGGTGCAGCTGGAACGCGCCTCGGCCGTCGCTTTTGTGTTGTAGGCTGGCGCTCCAGCGTCGGCGCTGCGCCCGTCCCGTCTGCTCGCCGCTCCCTCGCCCGGCTGGCTCAGCGGAATGCTCCAAGCGCCGCCCGCCCGCCCCGTTGTGCCCTGCACTGGGCTGGGCTTGTGGCGGCCGCCGCGGGCAGGCAGGCAGGCAAGCAAGCAGTCCCTCCGGCGAGCAGAGGAGGGCGAAGCAGGCCAGCCCGCCCGCCCGCCGGGCGAGAGGCGCGCCCGGCCCCTGGAAGCGCTGCCGGTTCCGGCGCAGCAGCCAGCCAGGGAGGAGAGAGAGAGAGAGCGCTTGGCCGGGCTGCCGACGGAGCGCTCCCCCTAGCGGCTTCTCGCTCGCTCTCCTGGCTCTCCTGCTCCGCTTGCAGCCGAGGGAAGCGCCGACGGCTTGTCTCTCCTCCCCCCGGGCATTCCCGGCCCTCCTCCACCTCCACACAACCTGGGAATATACGGGTTTTTGAGGCATCCGGGAGAGGAGCGGGAAACACGTGTAAAAACGGGGGAATCCCGGCCAATACGGGATACTTGACAGCTATGCCCCTCTGTCCTCCTGGAGAGTTTCCCAAATGGGGCTTTTGGTTGGACACTGTGAGAAGAGGATGCTGGACTCGATGGGCCCTCTTGGGGAAGATCCGTCAGTCAGGCTCTTCTTAGAGAGCCAGCGTGGTGTAGTGGTTAAGAGCTGCAGACTCGTAATCTGGGGAACTGGGTTCGTGTCTCCGCTCCTCCACATGCAGCTGCTGGGTGACCTTGGGCTAGTCACACTTCTCTGAAGTCTCTCAGCCCCACTCACCTCACAGAGTGTTTGTTGTGGGGGAGGAAGGGAAAGGAGAATGTTAGCCGCTTTGAGACTCCTTCGGGTAGTGATAAAGCGGGATATCAAATCCAAACTCCTCCTTCTCCTCCTCCTCCTCCTCCTCCTCCTCTTCTCCTTCTTCTTCTTCCCTCATTTATATAGAATCATAGAATCATGGAGTTGGAAGAGACCACAAGGGCCATACAGTCTAACCCCCTCTCCCATTTTGCCAGTGACTGACCAGGGAAGCCAGTGACTCTGACGCAGCCTTCCCTCCCACCTTGGCTCAGACCCTGTCCTGAAGGTGCAGGGAGGCAGAAGAAGGGACTGACTTCTGCTCCAGCCCTGCATTCTTCCTGCACCAGCTTTCCCCAACCTGGTGCCCTCCAGGTGTCCAAGCCATCAGGGCCATCGTGGAAGAAGTTGTGGAAGGTGTAGAAGGTCAGTCCTGCGAGACAGAGCCTTCAAAGTCTTTTTTTCTTCCTCCAGATTTCACCAGAGCCCAAGTTAGTTGTATTTGGAGATGTCGACAGCAAAATGGGAGACTGCGACCAAGGTGCACTGGGCACCAAAGGCCAGTTTTTCGGTGTGGTGGGCAAGTGTGTTGCAGTTAAGGTGAGTTAAATCAAATCTTAGTTTTCCTCAAAAATTTGTCAATTGTGTTTCATGACCCCAAATGCATGGCACTCATCGCCCTGTTTTCCACCCTACCCCACCTCCCTCTCTTAACCTTTCAGACAATATTAGTGGGACAATATTAGTGTGTGACCAGAGGGTTTAAAGCCCTTTCCTCTTCCCTTGCTGCCCCCATGAAAGCTCTCTGACCCCTCAGCCACAACTCCCCTTAGCCTGGGAAGGAATGCCTCCATTGGCTCAAAGAACAGCTCTTCGTGGCATGAGAGGGTGGGTGGGGGCTCAGTCGCTGACCTTCCCCAAATAGCAAAGGCAACCTACCTGTGTGAAACATTCCTGTGCAGGGGGTTATTGAATCACAGAATTGTAGAGCTGGGTGGGAAAGAGTTCAATGCACACACACACAAGAATCTGCTCAGATGTGTCCTCTCCTGGGGTTGCTGGAAAAGAACCACATTAGAAAAAAAGAATGTGTGTGGCAGCCAAACCCCGATCAGATTCCCCAAAGTACATACATGAAATGCTCAGAGGTCTCTCCTACAATCATAGAATAGAAATGTAGTGTTGGGAGGGAACCAAGGGGTCATCTAGTCCAACCCTCTGCAAAACAGGCCCTCTGTGTGCAATTTGGACTCTGACAACAGTCAGCTCTTCTGCCTCCCAGTTGGAGTCACTGGTTTGGGTTTTCAGAACCACCACCAGCACCCATATTAACAGTGTTTCCTCCTCTCACAGGATGGTAACTCTGCCGACCTCCGGTGCAAGACCTCTGGTGAAAGGAAGACCCCCCCCTGCTCTCCTCTGATGTGCAGCTGCCTCGACTGCACCCCCCATCTCTGCTGGGGAAGAAACCGCTTTGCTTGATGCTGCTGAAGGCGATTCTGGGAAGGAGTCAAGAGGGACCTATCCTGGCTGCCTGTCTACTCATGAGTAAGCCCAATTGTTCCCACTGGGGCCTGACTTCTTAGTAAGTGGGCTCGGGATTAGAGCTTGGGTTTGGTTTGCCTGCAAAAATGCTTTAGCTTCTTCTTTTTAATAAATGCAAGCATTGGAAACCTTTGTGTAGCTCCGTGTTGTGAAAACATGTGGTGGTTTGAGAGGACTTTTTTGGTCAGACTCATTTCCCCCCCCCCTCTCTCTCTTTCTCTCTCTCTGCCAGTCTGTGGTGTCATCCCGGTTTTGTGGTTGCTTTTCAATCCTTGGCTTTGCACAAGGGCATTTCACGAATTGTAGGCTCGCACCTCTCCCTGGGGTCTCCCCTGCCCCTCCCCGTGCCCCTTTCTCTGTGTCTCCCCTCCAACTGTCCTGCTTCCTTGGGCAGCTGCACAGAGAAGGATGTTCCATAAACAGGAATTGAGCAGAGCTGGGAAAGTTAGGGGACATAGCCTGCAACATTTCTCCCATGAAAATAGGGATGTACTGTTCCTTCATCATCACCATCCTGATGTTATTTTTCATAACTCACCCTTTGGACTGAGTTGCTAAAATCGCAACGCACGGCTTCCTACATATAGAAAACCCTCTCCTCTCCTCTTGCTTGCAAGCAAAGTTGCATCCTACTCCACTCTGTAGGATGACTAGTGGGGTGCCACAGGGTTCTGTCTTGGGCCCAGTCTTATTCAACATCTTCGTCAATGACTTGGATGATGGGCTTGAGGGCATCCTGATCAAGTTTGCAGATGACACCAAATTGGGAGGGGTGGCTAATACCCCAGAGGACAGGATCACACTTCAAAATGACCTTAACAGATTAGAGAACTGGGCCAAAGCAAACAAGATGAATTTTAACAGGGAGAAATGTAAAGTACTACACTTGGGCAAAAAAAATGAAAGGCACAAATACAGGATGGGTGACACCTGGCTTGAGAGCAGTACATGTGAAAAGGATCTAGGAGTCTTGGTAGACCACAAACTTGACATGAGTCAACAGTGTGATGCAGCAGCTAAAAAAGCCAATGCAATTCTGGGCTGCATCAATAGGAGTATAGCGTCTAGATCAAGGGAAGTAATAGTACCACTGTATTCCGCTCTGGTCAGACCTCACCTGGAATACTGTGTCCAGTTCTGGGCACCACAGTTCAAGAAGGATACTGACAAGCTGGAACGTGTCCAGAGGAGGGCAACCAAAATGGTCAAAGGCCTGGAAACGATGCCTTATGAGGAACGGCTTAGGGAGCTGGGTATGTTTAGCCTGGAGAAGAGAAGGCTGGCACTGGTACCCTCTCCAAATTTAAATATAAAAGCCTTGCCCTCACCTTTGGGTGCAGTGTGTGTGTGTGTGTGCGCACGTGTGCACTTTATTGGTTTTAAAACTGTGTAACATAAGTAATCAAAAGAAAACAAAAACAGAAATAAACATTCATTCATTGCATAGTTGGTGCTTGTTGTATGTAACGATTTGTAGTTGGATTCAACATGAACTCCGGTCTCCACATTGTGTTCCCAGATTAGGTTCTTTATCTGAACACTAAACTTTGTCTCCTCTAGGTTATTTCAATTACTTTTATATATATATTTTTAATTATATTTTTTATTATTTTTACACTATACTACTACAATATAAAATTCAAACATTTTCATACATTTTCCACTTTGGCTTACAAAGCCATGACTTCCCTCAATCCCTCCACATGGCTTTCAGAATCATATCTTGATATTATACTTCTTTCATCAACCATTGCTTACATTATCATAAAATTCCTTCTTACTTTTACTACCCTACTTACAATAATATTTCTACACAATAACTACAAAACTTCTTGAAATCCTATTAGCGTATTCAATTGTAAATAGTTCGTAAATTTTAACCAGTCTTTGATGAATTTCTGGTCCCGCTGTTCCCGGATTCTTCCCGTCATTTTATCCAGTTCTGCATATTCAGTCAATTTCACTGTCCATTCTTCTTTCGTCGGTAATTCTTCTTGTTTCCATTTCTGTGCTAGAAGAATTCTAGCTGCAGCCACTGCATATTGGAAAAGTCTTTCTTTTCAATGTCTGTACCTACAATACCTAATAAGAAAGCTTCAGGCTTCTTAACAAAATTATATTTCAACATTTTTCTTAACTCATGATATATCATATCCCAATACATTCTCACCTTCTTACACTCCCACAACATATGATAAAAGGAACCGACACTTTCTTTACATTTCAGGTTATTTCAATTACATTAATTTTATAAGATTCTCCTACTACACGCAGAAATCCAGACCTGCCAACGGATTTATGTTTTCGCAATGTTCTTTTAAATAAACTCTGTATACATCCCACTCTCCTAGAATTTTACATCAGTAACATCTCGGGACCTTCCTGATAATCTGGCTAGTTCTGCATATTCTCGCAATTTGTTTTGCCAGCCTAATTTGGATGGGGTAGCTTCTCCTTTCCAACCTATTGCGATTAAAATTCTGGCTGCTATTCTGGCTGCTGGCTTCCGGCGGCGACGCCATTGCGGGTGGTCGTGGGCTGCTTCGGCTGCGAAGCGCCCAGTCCATCCCGGGGGTTGGAGCCCCGCTACCGCAAAGCGGGGCTCCGGTGGGGTGCGGGAAGAGCGTCCCGCACCCTGGGCTCCCCGGCTGTGCCCGCTGTGGCTCCGAACCCTTCCCTCGCTCCCCCTGTAAAGGGGGAGTGGGGGTGAAGGGACAACGGAGCCGGGCTATAGGGGACATGCCCCAACCGGGATGTAAATGCGGCGACAAATCCCGTGATGAGCGTCTAAGTTCTACCTGTCTTTAACGATTTAAAAGAACCCGGTGGTTGTGAGTATTTGATTGACTTTTATATTTTTGCAACGATCCGGGGAAAGAGGAAAGGGAGCCTGCCTCTTTCCCTTCGGGAGAAAGAAAGAAAATAACCAGTTTAAGTGACTGCTGCTACAATAATGGATACAAAGTGTTTGAAATTTGAAGACTGAGACTGCTGAGATTTCCCTTTGGGGATTAAGTGGGTAGAAAATATCTCCGTTTAAAAGTTTTGGTCTTTACGCTCTGGCTTCAGAAAAATGGCGATGGAAAATTTGGACTGACGTGGGAAACAATTGAAACAAAGGAAGGAAGAGACAGGAACTGAAATTTGACACTCACCCCTTCCCCCAACATGCTGCACTTTGTGTTTGAACTTGTTTTGAACTCTGGACTAACGGATAAAGAAATGCTTACTGTCTTGAAACTGGAACTGCTTAATCGGAAATTGAAAGTCTTGAGTGGGATAATAAATAAAAAGAATTTACTTTCCACAGAGGAGGCTTTTCAAAAGTTTTATACAATGGAAGAAAACCTTGGCAGAGAGTTAGAAGGGATACTTGAAGGATGGTTGGAAATGGCTGGGCGACTCCGGGAAAAAGACCCGTTCTTTGGGGGTGGCAGCCCCGGAACGGTAAAATCTGCAATATCCAGTCCCCGAGGTGGGAGCTCGGGGGCAAGGGACATGGAATTAAGATATCTACAAGAAGAAGAAGTATGGTACAAAGAAACGGAGGAGCCCAGAAGAGAGGTGATGAGTATCCTGATGCTCGATGCAAGGTTTGTGTTTAATGTTGTCTGGATCTGTGGACAATTGGGAAAAGAAGATAAATGGAAGATTGGTTCCGGCGAAAGACAGAGAAAGACAATGGACAGAGGGGGTGTGGGGTGAAGCATTAATTGTAAATCTAAATGGTCTGTTATGGTATCTGAAATCGGAGGGTGAAGGTTGTTAATTATAAGTTTATAGTGAATAAGTAAGGAGATATTGAGATTTTATGTTAATAGCAGCATGATAAAGGAAAGAAGAAATAAGTTTAGATTTTTTGAGAATATTTTGTTAAGATTTATGATAAAGTAAGAAGATTAAGATGATTGTTTTATTTTTAACTAAAGTTAATTTTTAGAGAAAAGTTGTTATAAAAAAAGAAGATTGATTTAAAACCGAAGGTGAATAGGCAGGGGAAGTCATGTGTCAAGATTTGAAACAAGAATTTTTTTTTTTTATGGATATAAGTAAGAAGAAAAATCCTGGCTTTGTTTGTATTTGTGTTATATATGTTGGTGTGGGTGGGGTTTATGTTGTATTATGAAAAAGGCCAATAAATTCTTATTAAAAAAAAAAAATTCTGGCTGCTACTGTAGCATACATGAAAATTCTCCTGAATTTCTTGATTTTAATTTTTTATTGGAATTTTATTTACAACATAACAGAAACCCCCCACCCCCAATACACAAATCCACCCTCATTAAACGTGAACATAACATAAAGTGAGCATAACATACAACAATACAAACAAGGAAATAAAAGACATCTGTATCTGTATCCTGTACCCAAGGAGAAGGGGACGACAGAGGATGAGATGGTTGGACAGTGTTCTTGAAGCTACTAACATGAGTTTGGCCAAACTGCGAGAGGCAGTGAAGGATAGGCGTGCCTGGCGTGCTCTGGTCCATGGGGTCACGAAGAGCCGGACACGACTGGACGACTGAACAACAACAACAACATCCTGTATCTAGCCTCCTTATTAAGATTTTTCTAATTATAACTTAAATATCCACAAAGTCTCCTGCAGACATTAATCGAAACAAGTCCAGGTATGTATTTGAGGGCACTCTTTTGTGAAGTATCCTCTGCATTTTCCCCATGGTTTTTTTGAAACTTTTGTCTGAATTTCTTTGAGATTTCATTACTCATTATTCCTTGGGGAAAGAGCATTTAAACATTTTTTTAAAAAACAAAAGTTCGTTATAGATCATCTCCCAAAAAATCTCTGACCCACCAGTTGTGGACCAATGTGCTTTCTGCCTTCCTGCATTTCCAAACAGGTGTTTGTCCTAGATCTGAACATTTTGGCCAGTTTGACAGGTGTGAGGATTAGATGGCGAGCGGGGAGAACCATGAACACTGCCTTGAGCTCTTTGGAGAAAAAGGAGGGATAGAAATGCAACAAATGAAGGAATAAATAAATGAGTGACCACCTCTGGTGTGGCCCCAAAGGTTATGTCCCTTTGGGGTAGTCCTTCAGCATTGGCATGAAAGCGAGGGCACAACTACCTTGGCTTTCTTTCTCTCTCTCTGCCAAGTGCATTTTTGGTCGTCATTTTCAGGCTCTCGATTCTGTGCAGGGCTAGGTCTCCTTGCCGCTGACATTGCTGCAACTTTGCTGAGTTGATTCAACTGTTGGGTGCGATCTTCCCCCTTCCCTAGGTTGAGGAAAGGAAGGGTAGTGTGTCCATCCTTGGCAAGAGCTTTGGGGTGGATTTTGTGGAATTCAGTAGGCAGATCCTGGGATGAAGGGATTCGGAGTGAGACAGAAAATAGGAGAGCACCAGAACTGGTGGCCATTCTGGTGACAAGCATGGCTGCAGGAGGGGAAGCGAGCCACAGGTGATGGTATTCTGACCCACCTTCTTGCTTTGGTGTGGCTGCTGGGGCAGGGGGCTACCTGCTGTACCCAACAGTCAGTTGCTGCCCCCCCCCGTTGAATGCTAGGCTGGTCCCTAATAAAACCTTGCTCACCCCTAACCTAGTTGTGAGTGAGCCAACTGACCTGGCATGTAGGGGAGACTGTTGTGATATTATTACAAGCCGAGCTGCAAAAGCCTCAGCAGCGAGGCTCACATGTCCTTCCAGCTTTCTCACACACGTGATGTTTTCGTACTGTACTGTTGTACTTTACTTTCGGTTCTGGCTCAGAGATGCCGGACACGCTAAAGGACAGCTCTGACTTCATGAGCTGGCAAGCAGAGACATACTCTGCATTTTATCTGCAATAAAGTAGTTTTTAGCCTAAATGGCTTGTGTGTGTTGTTCTTCACGCTGGAGAGCAATCACATATTATCAATGTGCCCCTGGACTCTAGCAGCCAGGAGGGCACGCAGGCTTCGTCCCTACCTGGGGGTCAATCTCACAACTTGCCCCTGCGGGACGTTTCATAACAGAGACCTGGGTGGGGACCCCAATTTGAGCAAGCTTCGTTGACCGGATTGCTCAGTGCAGCACCAGCTGAATGGGGATGGAGGTGGTCTTCATGAGACTAGCCACCTACTAGTGAAATTTGGGCTTGTTGGGGCAGACCTGCCCTGCAGAGGGGGGAGACCAGCTCTGATGACATGATTGACACCCTCCTCCTCTGATGACACTCCAGTCAATTTGAGGGAGTTGGGTTTGGTTAGCCTGGAAAAGAGGAGGCTGAGAGGAGATATGAGAGCCATCTTCAAATATCCCGCACCCTGAAGACTAATGGAAACGGAAGGATTGCTGAACGCTCTGAGTTGTACCTTTCAGGTCTTTGATTCTATCCCGGGGTAGCAGTGCTGTGCCTGCTCTTTTTTGATTTGACTGTGGAAGGGGAAAGAAAAAAATTGAATGGGGAAAAATATTTAAAAGTATCTTTCCAAAAAACCAAAACAAACAAAAAAACAGACTCCTTTCTGCTGGGGATAATTCAGACTGAAATTCCCAGGTGTCATAAAAGTTTATTTATGTATGCCACTGCTGTGGCCCATGTTTTGTTAGCCCAAAAATGGAAAGCGAGAGAGGTCCCAACCAAAGAAGAATGGCAACTTAAACTAATGGAATATGTTATTGAATATATGGGTGAAAATTGTGTACATGTGAAAACGCTGGTAGCATTAAGATCAATTCAACAGCATAAATAAGTTTGATGGATGCAATGTTGGAATACTGAATGCTTTGGATTATGTAAAATATTCAGGGATGTACGGTGCGCAAACTGAACCACGGAAGGATAGGAAGGGAAGTCATCAATTTAAGATTGTTTAAATGAATACTTAAAAATATAAATTGGAGAATTAATATAGGTGTTATAGATATGAATGAATGAATGAAAGAACATGGCTGGATGGCCCCCTGCCACGGATCTTTTAGCTGTGATACCTGCATCACATAGGGTTGAACTAGAGGACTCTGCACTTCTGTGAGATATCTCAGTCAGTAGAGCATGAGACTCTTAACCACAGAGCTTGAGCCGCACATTGGGCAAAAGGATTCCTGCATTGCAGGGGGTTGGACTAGATGACCCTTGTGGTCCCTTCCAATTCCATGATGAACCCCCAAAACAGCCCACACCACTTCAAACCATGCAATGGCAACAGAAGTTTTCAATGCTTGCATTTATGAAAAGCATTTTAGCAAGCAAACCAAATCTAGGCTCCATCCCTAAGCCCAGATATGAAGGAGTCAGTCCCACTGAGCACAGAAAGGCTTACTCAAGAGTAAATGGGCATGAAGTGGCATGAGGCGAAGCACTTTCTTCCCAAGCCGAGCTGGGTGATGCAGTCGAGGCAGCACAGGGGTTTCCGCAGAGTTCGGGGGATGATGGTCCTTTTCAGAGATGTTGCTCTATTTGTCCGTGGAAGATCCAACTGTGGAGGGGAAATCCATTAACATTGATGGAGTGGAAAACAGGTCTGTGGCTGCTGTGGGAGGTGCAATAGCCGGATGTGCAAAGGGTTGGGATTTTCAGCCATCTCCAACCAGGTGCCCTCCAGACCTTCTATACTGCAATATCCAATGCTTTTTTTTTACACCCTCCCTGCCCACAGACTGTCCCTCCAAGATGGTGCATGCTCTGGTTATGCCCTGCTTGGACTACTGCAATGCGCTCTACGTGGGGCTACCTTTGAAGGTGACCTTGAAACTGCAACTAATCCAGAATGCAGCAGCTAGACTGGTGACTGGGAGTGACTGCCGAGACCATAAAGCACTGGTCCTGAAAGACCTACATTGGCTCCCAGTACGTTTCCGAGCACAATTCAAAGTGTTGGTGCTGACCTTTTAAAGCCCTAAATGGCCTTGCCCAGTATACCTGAAGGAGCGTCTCCACCCCCATCGTCCAGCCCAGACACTGAGGTCCTCCTCCGAGGGTCTTCTGGCAGTTCCCTCCCTGTGAGAAGTGAGGTTACAGGGAACCAGGCAGAGGCATAGCTGTCGACTTTTCCCTTTTCTTGCGAGGAATCCTATACAGCATAAGGGAATTTCCCTTTAAAAAAGGGAAAGTTGACAGCTATGGGCAGAGGGCCTTCTCAGTGGTGGCGCCCACCCTGTGGAACACTACCATGAGATGTCAAGGAAATAAACAACTATCTGACCTTTAGAAGACATCTGAAGGGAGCCCTGTTTAAAAAGGTAAAGGGACCCCTGTCCATTAGGTCCAGTTGTGTCCGACTCTGGGGTTGGAGCGCTCATCTCGCGTTACAGGCCAAGGGAGCCAGTGTTTGTCCGCAGACAGCTTCCGGATTATGTGGCCAGCATGACAAAGCCACTTCTGGCGAACCAGAGCAGTGCATGGAAACACTGTTTACCAGCTTTTACCTTCCCGCCGGAGCGGTACCTATTTATCTACTTGCACTTTGACGTGCTTTAGGGAAGCTTTTAATGGTTTATCGTGTTTTTATTATTCTGTTGGGAGCCAACCAGATGGGTGGGGTATAAATAAATAATTATTCTTATTCTCTGAGCAGCTGCCCAAGGAAGCAGGACACTTGGAGGGGAGACACAGAGGAAGGGGCATGAGGAGGGGCAGGGGAGACCCCAGGGAGAGGTGCCTGCCTACAATTTGAGAAATGCTCTTGTGCAAAGCCATGTTTGGAAAAGAACCAGAAAACCTGGATGGCACCACTGAAAGGGAGAGAGAGAGAGAGAGAAAGGGTGTAAGAGTCTGACCAAAAATATCCCCCCATCCCACCACACGTTTTCATAGCACGAATCAACACAAAGGTTTCCAATGCTTGAATTTATTAAAAAGAAGAAGCTAAAGCAGTTTTGCAGGCAAACCAGATCCAAGCTCCAATCCCAAGCCCAATTACTAAGGAGTCAAGCTGCACTGGACACAATGGGGCTTACTCATGAGTAGACATGCAGACAGGATGGCTCCCTCTTGACTTCTTCCCAGAATCGCCTTCAGCAGCATCAAGCAAAGCAGTTTCTTCCACAGCAGAGATGGGGGTGTGCAGTCGAGGCAGCTGCACATCAGAGGAGAGCAGGGGGGTCTTCCTTTCACCAGAGGTCTTGCACCGGAGGTCGGCAGAGTTACCATCCTGTGAGAGGAGGAAACACTGTTAATACGGGTGCTGGTGGTGGTTCTGAAAACCCAAACCAGTGACTCCAACTGGGAGGCAGAAGAGCTGACTGTTGTCAAAGTTCAAATTGCACATAGAGGATATGTTTTGCAGAGGGTTGGACTAGATGATCCTTTAGGTTCCTCCCAATGCTACATTTCTATTCTATTATGGAGAGAGATATCTCTGAGCATTTCATGTATGCACTTTGGGGGAATCTGAGCGGGGCTTTGCTACCACACACACTTTTTTTCTGGTTACAGGTAGGTAGCCGTGTTGGTCTGCCATAGTCAAAACAAAATAAAAATAAAAAATCCTTCCAGTAGCACCTTAGAGACCAACTAAGTTTGTTCTTGGTATGAGCTTTCGTGTGCATGCACACTTCTTCAGATACACTGAAACAGAAGTCACCAGACCCTTATATATAGTGAGAGTGAGGATGGACACATAGACACCACCTTATACCGTAAACCAACTGACCGACAAACATATCTACATGCTTCTAGCTACCATCCCAAACATACCAAACAATCCATTGTATATAGCCAGGCCCTACGTTACAGCTGCATCTGTTCCATCTACAGCAAACCTTTTTAGAACTAAAATATCCGCCTGATGAAGTTAAACAACAGATCAACAGAGCCAGACTGATACCCAGAGAGAACTTGCTGCAAGACAGACCCAAAAAAGAAAATAACAGAACACCACTAGTAATCACATACAGCTCCCAAGTTAAAACAGTACAACGCATCATCAGAGATCTACAACCTCTCCTAGACAATGACAGTTCTCTTTCTCAAGCTCTGGGAGGAAGACCCTTCATCGCCTACAGACAGCCACCCAATCTTAAACAACTCCTCACCCACAATAATACAACAACAGGACTCAACATGGACACTGGTACCAGAGCCTGCAATAAACCCAGATGCCAACTTTGCTGCCACATAAACCCGGACAACACCATTACTGGTCCCAACAACATCAAACATACCATCTCAGGACTATTTAATTGCTCATCTTCCAACATTGTGTATGCAATCAAATGCCAACAGTGCCCTTCAGCTCTCTATATTGGACAAACAGGCCAAACCCTACGCCAAAGGATAAATGGACATAAATCTGATATCAGGAATCACAAGACAGAGAAACCAGTAGGAGAACACTTCAATCTCCCAGGACATTCTATACAAGATCTCAAAGTAGCTGTCTTAATACAAAGGAATTTCAGAAATAGACTGGAAAGAGAAGTTGCTGAATTGCAACTAATTACCAAACTTAAAACCATGGAGAGACCTGGTCTGAACAAAGACATTGGATTCTTATCTCATTATACATGACAAAGCTATCTTTAGCCATCTCACCCCTTGCTTTTTCCTTTAGGACTAATTGCAGTCGTTAACAGTCATCAACAGGTTTTCCACACCCATCAGCCAATCACCCATTCCCACCACCCTTCTGAGTAATACCCCTCCCCACTCCCTCACTATATATAAGGGTCTGGTGACTTCTGTTGGTCTCTAAGGTGCTACTGGAAGGAAATTTTTTATTTTTTATTTTGTTTTGACTTTTGTTTTCTAACGTGGTTCTTTTTCCTCCTTGTTTTTACAAACAGCAACCCCAGGAGAGGACACATCCGAGCAGATACTTGTGTGTGTTTGTGCATTGGTGTGCATTGAACTCTTTCCCTTCCAACTCTACAATTCTGTGATTCAATAACCCCCTGCACAGGAATATTTCACACAGGTAGGTTGCCTTTGCTATTTGGGGAAGGTCAGCGACTGAACCCCCACCCTCTCAGACCAGGAAGAGCTGTTCTTTGAGCCAATGGAGGCATTCCTTTCCAGGGTAAGGGGAGTTGCGGCTGAGGGGTCTGAGAGCTTTCATGGGGGGAGCAAGGGGAGAGGAAAGGCCTTTAAATACACTAATATTGTCCCCCTCACAGTGGCTGTAAAGGTTAAGAGAGGGAGGTGGGGGGGAGGAGACAGAGAGGTGAGTCTCATGCATTTGGGGTCATGAAACACCATTTATTAATTTTTGGAGAAAACTAAGATTTGGAAAACTCAGCAGTGGCCAGAGGATTGGAGAAGATCAGTCTACATCCCAATCCCAAAGAAGGGCAGTGCCAAAGAATGCTCCAACTACCGCACAATTGCACTCATTTCACACGCTAGCAAGGTTATGCTTAAAATTCTACAAGGCAGGCTTAAGCAGTATGTGGACCGAGAACTCCCAGAAGTGCAAGCTGGATTTCGAAGGGGCAGAGGAACCAGAGACCAAATTGCAAACATGCGCTGGATTATGGAGAAAGCTAGAGAGTTCCAGAAAAACATCTACTTCTGCTTCATTGACTACGCAAAAGCATTTGACTGTGTCGACCACAGCAAACTATGGCAAGTTCTTAAAGAAATGGGAGTGCCGGATCACCTCATTTGTCTCCTGAGAAATCTCTATGTGGGACAAGAAGCTACAGTTAGAACTGGATATGGAACAACTGATTGGTTCAAAATTGGGAAAGGAGTACGACAAGGCTGTATATTGTCTCCCTGCTTATTTAACTTATATGCAGAATTCATCATGCGAAAGGCTGGACTGGATGAATCCCAAACCGGAATTAAGATTGCCGGAAAAAATATCAACAACCTCAGATATGCTGATGATACAACCTTGATGGCAGAAAGTGAGGAGGAATTAAAGAACCTTTTAATGAGGGTGAAAGAGGAGAGCGCAAAATATGGTCTGAAGCTCAACATCAAAAAAACTAAGATCATGGCCACTGGTCCCATCACCTCCTGGCAAATAGAAGGGGAAGAAATGGAGGCAGTGAGAGATTTCACTTTCTTGGGTTCCATGATCACTGCAGATGGTGACAGCAGTCACGAAATTAGAAGACGCCTGCTTCTTGGGAGAAAAGCAATGACAAACCTAGACAGCATCTTAAAAAGCAAAGACATCACCTTGCCGACAAAGGTCCGTATAGTTAAAGCTATGGTTTTCCCAGTAGTAATGTACGGAAGTGAGAGCTGGACCATAAAGAAGGCTGATCGCTGAAGAATTGATGCTTTTGAATTATGGTGCTGGAGGAGACTCTTGAGAGTCCCATGGACTGCAAGAAGATCAAACCTATCCATTCTCAAAGAAATCAGCCCTGAGTGCTCACTAGAAGGACAGATCCTGAAGTTGAGGCTCCAGTACTTTGGCCACCTCATGAGAAGAGAAGACTCCCTGGAAAAGACCCTGATGTTGGGAAAGATGGAGGGCACAAGGAGAAGGGGACGACAGAGGATGAGATGGTTGGACAGTGTTCTCGAAGCGACTGGCATGAGTTTGGCCAAACTGTGGGAGGCAGTGAAGGATAGGGGTGCCTGGCGTGCTCTGGTCCATGGGGTCACGAAGAGTTGGACACGACAGAACGACTGAACAACAACAAGAAGATTTGATTTAACTCACCTTAACGGCAACACACTTGGAGACCACAATGAAAAACTGGCCTTCGGGGCCAAATGCACCTTGCTCGCAGTATCCCATTTTGCCGCCGACATCTCTGAATACAATAACCTTGGGCTCTGGTGAAATCTGGAGGAAGAAAAAAAGACTTCGAAGGCTCTGTCTCGCAGGACTGACCTTCTACGCCTTCCACAACTTCTTCCACAGTGGCCCTGATGACTTAGACACCTGGAGGGCAGCAGGTTGGGGAAAGCTGGTGCTGGAAGAATGCGGGGCTGGAGCAGAGTCAGTCCCTTCTTCTGCCTCCCTGCACCTTCAGGACAGGGTCTGAGCCAAGGTGGGAGGGAAGGCTGCGTCAGAGCCACTGGCTTCCCTGGGTGGCCACTGGCAAAACTGGGAGAGAAAAGCCCCTTTGCCCAGGAAACTGGCCCGTTCTTTTACCCACTGCAGAGCTGAGTCTGCTGAAGCGCGTTATTACAGATTTGAAAGCAAGAGCTTCCGTGGATCATATAAATGAGGTAATAAGAAGAGTTTGACTGATAGATCTGGCCAAAAGGGGCGCATCCAGTCCAGCATCCTCTTCTCAGTGTCCATCCAAAATCCCCATTTGGGAAACTCTTCAGGAGGACAGAGGGGCAAGATCCCTCCTCTTTGGGAGTCACAAGCAAGTAGTGTTCAGAGGCAGGTTTAAAAGGAATAAAGCTGAGAACTGTGGAGCTCAGAGAAGAAGCATGTCCGAGAAGAAGGCCATACCTGGAGCCACCAGCATCAAGAAGAGGACAGCAACAGAGAGGAGGCAGAAGATCTTCATGGCTGGAGGTTGGTGGGAATCCTGGAGATGCTGAAGCCAAGTGGAAGAGCAGTTTTCTGGGGAAGCAGAGGTCCCTCTATTTATAGGTTGTTGGAGTACTGATGAAATCTTGTGGGATGCCAACCGTCCTTTGCAAGATGGATGTGGCAAGCGCCAAGGAGCAGCCAAAGGCTACAGAGTCATAGGTTCATCAACTCCAACCCCATCACAGCTATAGCATCCCTGGCAGATGCCCATCCAACCTCTGCTTAAAGATCTTCCTGCAAAGGAGAATCTGGCACCTTCTGAAGGGCTCTGTTTCACTGTTGAACAACTCAGAAAGTGAATCTGTGGGTTTGTGTCTTGCTCTCTGCTCACAGTGGCACGGCATCTTTTGATGTCCCCTGGTGGTGGTGGTGCTCTCTGCAGACGGGACCAGGGACTGGGTACAGAGGGTGAACAAAACCCTTCCTTCTAGCCCAACTCTAGACCCCATCGCTGCTTGGCAGGAATGGGGCACAGGGTTCACAGGGCCAGGGTCCTGACCTGCCCACATGGGGGGAGCCTGCCCGGCCATGGCGGCTTTTGGCAGATGCACCCCCACAACACTGACTGGGTGGCCATGCAGCTTGGGGTCAGGGTCCCCACAGCAAGGCTGGGCTGGGCTCCAGTGGGCAGAGACGCCCAGCAGCAGGCAAGGTGGGGATCCTTGCATGGGGCATCTGGCTCATGCCACCTCAAAATCATGTGCCCGGGGCTACAGACCACAGTATTCCAGATCCATTTCTTGTGCCGACATTTCCGCCTGGGATTGCTCACCACCCTCTCCAGCTCAAGAGGTTCTCCCCAACTTCACAAACTGAGTTCTGCATCCTCTCCTCGCCCTAGGCACCAGCCAAAGCTGATCTAGAGGCTATTATCCCACATTGCCCAATGCTTTGGAAAATATTTTGAGGATCCAATGGGTGGGGTCTGCAGGGGAGAAGAGCTGGGATTCCCATCCACAAGTGGAAGTCTGTGGCCTTGGATACAGCCCCATTGGTCCAGCACCAAACTGTTCTGTTGCCCTTCCATGCTCTCCAGATCCATCTTTCTAAGGGAAAGGAAGGCTTAACATTCACTTTTCCTGCACACTCTTTTAGCACTGCTCTGCTGTCTATTTGTACGTGTGTGTTTGTGTGTTGTGCTGCTTTTGTGGTATTTGTGTTGCTTTCTTGATGCTTCATTTTAACATTGCTAGCTGACACTGGTTTAAAATTCTGTGCATTGTTGTGAATATATGGAGGGAAGTACAAAAATGGGCACCCAAAAGTGAGGGCAAGGTTTTATATTTAATTTTGGAGAAAGGGGAGAAGTATCAGTGGCAGTCGTGAGCTGTTGGTCTGGGTTGTTCCTGCAACATTTAGAAGGCAGTTGCTGGACTTTTGCAATCTCCACAGAGATGGGCCCCATGAGATGTCTTCAGCATGCTTTCCCAAGAGCCCGAAGTTCAAACCCAGCAGGCAAGGTGGGGAACCTGTGGTCACAGGGCTAAGTCCCGTTTCCCCACCTGGTCTTGCTTCAAGTAAACGGACAAGCGTTGTTCCATCGGATGCCCACAGGCAGCAAAGTTGGGTAAAGCAACTGCCAGATTCAGCCCAGTGAACTTGGGAATGAGCCCAGATCAGAAGGTGATATCGGTGTGTGTGTGTGTGTGTTGGGAATGGGAAGCATCAATGCCCAAGAGATCCGTTTCCATGCAAACAGATTGAGGGATGGAGCTGGAGAAAAGGGGCAAATAACACATTTCAGGTTCATTGAAAATATTGTTACGCAGCACCCAACTCTCTGAGTGGTGAACCACGGGCTTCTTCCGTAGGACCGGGAACCGAGTAGCCTCTGGCCGGTAATTTCCGTAACACCAGCGTCTCCCCTGGGTTGCTAGGTGCAGAGGTACCCCTGGGGAGGGGGGGGGGTTTGTTTCCCAAACCCGTCAACAGATCAATTCACGGTAAGCTGCCACCACCCTTTTTAGACTTCCAGAATTGCCAGCCCAAAGGCATAGGGAAAAAGGGAACCCTAACCTTTTCAGGCTGCGCAATTAATTTAGATGCACAAGCAAGAATCTTATTTCAGTAGAGTGTCCAAGCAGCAAGGTACCGGTTTAGCTCAGTCAGTCTTAAGGGAAGCAAAACACAGACAAAACGTCCTTTTAATAATTTATTAAAAGAACTTCAAACTAAAACAAGATTATACAGTTCTCAAACACCACGTTACAATGCAAGAAAATAAAAAGGTACTTAATATTTCCAGCTAGATAACATACTCACAACTCAGAACTTGAAAGTAACTTAAGTCCTCCTCCTCTACTCTCTAAGCAGGCGTTGGTCAGGAGGTTTAGGAATCATGATGGCTAAAAGCAAGGTCACTAGGAGCCATGCTAAGAGCAATTTTACATCTCAAAAAGAGGATCAGTTACAGTTATACCCATTCACCCACGGGGGGGGGGGGGTTGCTACCAATGGACCTATTAGCATAAACCTTTAATTAGTGAATTGACCAATAGAAGACCAATCTCCATTTGTCTTTTGATGTCAAGAAACTAAGACAGCAGTAGATTGTTTAACTTTTCCTCCCTGCTTCTTCTCAGGATTAGCCTGATAACAACAACTGACCTCAGCTGGACCAAACCCATAAATTAGGTGTTACTTCGCACTCCCATGGTAGAACTATAAAACAATATATCGCCTCCCCAATTAAAGAGAACACTTCACATTCCAGAAGGGTGTTCCATTTAGTTCTTTCCCAGCATGCAGAAATGTGTGTCTGGGAGGGGTCAAGGAAGAGATGGCACAGGTGTGGAAAATTCCCAAGTTACCTCCTCTGACCCTCCCCAATTTGTGATGTAGCTCTGATGTATGGGGGGGGGTGGTCTTGGGTTACACCTCTTCTGTGATTGGATGCTGTTTCTGGGGGTGGGCTAGACTCCAGGAGGGATTTTGAAATGTCTTTATAAGAGCTTTGTTCTGGGGGGACATTGCCAAGGGAGAGACTGCAGCAAAGGGGGCCTGGACCTCCACATGGCTCCTGCATTGCGTAGCCTTTCTAGGAATGCATTGTCCAGGCCAGAAAAGAGACACATATCTACATAAGGGAATGTGTGTGTGTATATGTGTGTGTGTATATATATATGTGTGTGTGTGTGTGTGTGTGTGTGTGTGTGTGCATAGGCACCAATTGAGAAACAATTGCTGTAATTTAAATAGAAATACAATACAGCTCACCCCATTGGGGACGACACCAGGCCACTTCTCTGCTCCCCCGCTCTCCCCTTTTTATGGTTCCTTGTCTTTAAATTGGACAACCTGTGAGTTGTGGAAGTTTGGGGATCAATTATACCCATAGGGGTAGAGCACCTGCTTTGGGTGCAGAATGTCCCAGGTGCAGTACCTGCTTGGCAGCATCTCCAGCTGGGGCCGTGAAAGGCTCCTGTCTTGAATCCCAGAGAGGCATTGCTGCCAGCCAGTGTCGACATCACTGTGCAAGTAGACCAATGGTCTGATTCTGCATAAGGCAGCTTCCCATCTGGGCCATATTTAGGTTTGATGAGGCCCTAGCTCCTAATAATGGGCCCTTTCTATGTCCAGCTGTCCTTTGTCCACAACAAATTGTCGCTGTTTTTTGTGTGTGGAATATATGCTACACGGCAATTTATGGACCTAGTAGGTATCTAAAGCCATTTTCACGTAACAAAATATGTATTTTATCAAACAAAACAGAAAACACACTTGGCCATGAAGTCCTCAGGGTGAGACCTTAGGTGAGGCGGTCAGTCAACCTGCCCGACCTCTCTGGGCTGTTGTGAGGATGAAAACAGGAAGATATCAGGGTGATGTGCTGGCAATTTCTGCCTCTCAGCCCGGCCTACCTCGCAGGGCTGTTGTGAGGGGGAAGCAGCATGCAATGAGCCAGAGAGGGATGAAGGCTCTTGGCGGCTCCATCCCTTGGCCGTTTCCATGCCAACCAGGGATGCCGCCTCCACTTCCACCTCCCCTGGCTTGCCAGTCACCCCAGAATCCGCACCGCGGTGGCTTTCGGGAAACGCAGTTCTCCCTTTCATACAGTTCCTTTCGGTGGCAGTTCCGTAGGCGGGAGGAATGGAGAGCAGGCACTACGACTCCCAGAAGGCTATGGGAGAGCCGGCTCCTCCTCCTCCTCCTCCGCCTCCCTTTCTCCCCCCCACCCGTTCCGAGTCCTCCCCATTGGCCGGCTCCTCGGTATCTGGGCAAAGCCCAGGCCCCATCAGCCAATGGGAACCGAGAGTCGGGCGGGGGGGCGTGGCCGGGCGGAGCGCCGTTGGGCTTGGCGGTTTCTGCTGGCTGGAGTGAGGCCCGTCTCTTTTACCTCAGGAGGATGAGCAGCGGCCAAGGCTGCCGTGGTTCCTGAGCATGTGCAGAGAGCCTCTACCCGGGCGGGCTGAGCTTGGCCCTGCCAGCCTCTGCAGGGTCCGGGGAGCGTCGTTTGAGGCGGGAACGTGGCCGGGAGGCGTCCTGGCCCGGGTCTGCCCTTCCCCAAGGGAGCCAGAGCCTCGTCGCCCCTCTAGGCCAAGGGCTGCTGCCGGCCTGCTCCGTCCCTCAGAGCTCCTTCGGGGGGAGACGTATATTGCAAGGCCTGAGGAGTCCTGGCCAGGATCTCGCCTGGTCCTGCTTCTGGGGCCTTGGAGAGACGTGGCGCTTCGAGCGTGGCGCTGAGAATGCGCAGCTTGCAGGTTGGGTCCTCCTAAGGGCCCCTTCCTTTCCCTGCATTTCAGGGGGCTGGGCTAGATGACCCTTGGGATTCCTGCCAGCTCTCGGGGCTCCAAGGGGGGCAGGCACACATCTCGCATCTCCAGCTTCAAAGAGCTGGATGAGCAGCTCACGATGACTCCGCATGGTCATATTCCTGGTGCACGTAACTCTTCCCCAACGGGGTCTTTAGCAGGGACTGCTGACCTGGACCCTGTGCCTTGGATTTCAACCTTTTTATTTGGCCAAGTGCTAGTGCAGTGCACAAGAATAAAACGGCAACAAAGGCTTCCAGTCAACAGAAATGGGGAGAGGAGGAGAAAGAAGCCCATTTAGGTACTACCTCTTTCTTGCTTGGTGTACTTTGACGTTACAGAATGACTGGGGTGGAGTGGGGATTGCAGAAGACAGTTCCCAGTGGGAAGGAGACAAATGACAGTTTGCCCCAGGTGAGCTTATGAGGAGGGCCTTGCTGTCTCTGATGTGGCCTGCTGACATGGCTGCCTGGGATGGGTACGCTTGGAAAGGGGGGGGGGAGCTCCGTTTAGTGAGTTTCCCCCCCAAATAATTTGCAGCTAATCCCCAGGGTGGTATTTTATTCATTTCACATTTAAGAACGGCAACATTCTCTGGTAGTGAATAGTCCAAGGGAATGCATATGTGGTTAGTGCAGCGTGTGCAAAGCTGACACTACAAATTGTCTGTTGGCTTCTTAGAATTAATCCATATCATGATGATTACTCCATTGTCTCTAGAGACAGATGCCAACAGCAACATCAGTGGATTGACACTGAATGTTGAGGGTTAAGTTGCAGTCCTAGCTACAAGGAGAACAGTGAACAGGTGTCTGGATTATACTCTAAGGCAGGCATGGCCAAATGTGGCCCTCCAGATGTTTTGGGACTACAACGCCCATCATCCCTAGCTAACAGGACCAGTGGTCAGGGATGATGGGAACTGTAGTCGCAAAATATCTGGAGGGCCAAGTTTGCCTATGCCTGCCTAAGGTGTCTGGAATGCCTTTCTTCATAACAGCACTCAAAATAAATGTGATAAACAACTTGTTCTTCATAAATATGGCAAATAAACACACTGAAATCCTGTTCCATTTTATTTGAGGCACTGGATAATTTTATGATAGCTTCCCCTGCTTCTGTACAGGAACTGAAGAGGCCAGAATGAATGTGAGCAGATAAGATGATGTAAATTTTTGCTGGGCTTGCGTTTCAAGGGATCAAACAGATGAATGTTTCCCCACTGTTGGGTTGGATGGAGGCTTGACATCTGAAAGTGAGATCTCAAATCTGACCTGGTGGATGAGAGCAAGTGGGCCCAAGAAGCTAAAATCTATTTCAAAAGTTTAATTTTAAACGTATTGGCAGAAGATAAGTGACTGGATTTTAGTTCATGAACAATGTCAGAATAGAGATATCAAAGAGAGATCAGCATGTTGTATATAACTGCATAATGAGGAAGGGGGCAGTTTACTATATAAGGAACAGTATATGCAAGTAATTGCATAAATGTGTATCTGAAGAAGTGTGCATGCACACGGAAGCTTATACCAAAAACAAACTTAGTGGGTCTCTAAGGTGCTACTGGACAATTATATATATATATATATTTTGACCGTCAGATCAACACGGCTACCTACCTGAATCATGCGCTATTTTGTTTTCCTTGCAATCATTATCTGCATATACTGTTCCTTTCTCTATTATTCGCATATACTGTCCTCTTCCCAGAGATTCATTTATATATAATCTGTTGTTGATCATTATGCTCACAGAGGATTTGTTGTGGGGGAGGAAGGAAAAGGAGATTGTGAGCCGCTTTGAGACTCCTTAGGGAAGGCATAGTCAAACTTTGGCCCTCCAGATGTTTTGACCTACAACTCCCATGATCCCTAGCTAACAGGACCAGTGGTCAGGGGTGATGGGAATTGTAGTCCAAAACATCTGGAGGGCCGAAGTTTGCCTATGCCTGCCCTAGGGTAGTGATAAAGTGGGATATCAAATCCAAACTCCTCTTCTTCTTCTAACCCAGATTTCTCTCATATCCCCCAGATACCAGTACCCGCTTGTAAGATTCCTAGATAGCTTTTTTAAAAATGTGTGAATGGAAAGCTTAGTCTCTGTGTCCGTAATAAAAGTCTGAGGAGCATGCATTGAGTATATAGCCTCCAGGAGTCATTTATATAATCAAGGCTAATACAAATAAATGTGGCTCATTATCTCCGTGACTGAGCTAGTTACAGGGCCTTTAAAAAAAGACAACCTTTTAAATGAGGTCTTCTTTAAGAGTAATAACCAAGTGGATTTACAGAAATGTCGGCTTTGGTAGTCTCCCGGTTAGTGTTCCGCTGCTTCTGAACTTTCTGTTTTGATTTTTCAGGCTGTCAAATGTGGAATGTAACAAACCCTTTGCCCTTGCTTTCCTTGAATGAAATTGCATTCAGTTTCTGATGAAGAGCAGCCACCTGTCTGGGTCCCAGGTATGATCTTTGAATGGTTGCCAATTTTAACTTGACTTGTTGGGTAGTGAATTAGGCCAGGACCTGATTCAGATTCACTGTGCGCGTACGGCACATGCATCCTTGTCTCAGTGACTTTGGAGCAAGAGGTTATAAAATGAGATTGGGGGTCTGTTTGTAACTTTGGGGAGAGGGCTAGAAGTGAAAGAGTTCAAATGATAACTTAGGAACACCACCTTTTCAGGTCTTTTAGAGGGCTAAAAAAATCATGGCGTGCTTTTCGGCACCATCATCTCATTTTCACAGGTTGGCAGCCATCCTTTAGGTACTCCTCCTAGAGCTAGAGAAATGGCTTAAAGCTGCCATTTAGCAACATTTGATCTCTAGCTGCTCATATTTACATGTCTGTTTACTCACACTTAACCAAGGCAGACCTTTTAACATCACAGTAATCCAAGTTTATGCACCAACTACCGCTGCTGAAGAAACTGAAATTGACCAATTCTATGAAGACTTACAACACCTTATAGAAATGACACCAAAGAAGGATGTTCTTCTCATTATAGGGGATTGGAATGCTAAAGTAGGGAGTCAAGAGATAAAAGGAACAACTGGCAAGTTTGGCCTTGGAGTTCAAAACGAAGCAGGGCAAAGGCTAATAGAGTTCTGTCAAGAGAACAAGCTGGTCATCACAAACACTCTTTTCCAACAACACAAGAGACGACTCTACACATGGACATCACCAGATGGGCAACATCGAAATCAGATTGATTATATTCTCTGCAGCCAGTCAGCAAAAACAAGACCTGGAGCTGACTGTGGCTCAGACCATCAGCTTCTTATAGCAAAATTCCAGCTTAAACTGAAGAAAGTAGGAAAAACCACTGGGCCAGTAAGATACAATCTAAATCAAATCCCTTATGAATACACAGTGGAAGTGAGGAACAGGTTTAAGGATTTAGATTTGGTGGATAGAGTGCCTGAAGAACTATGGATGGAGGCTCGTAACATTATACAGGAGGCAGCAACGAAAACCATCCCAATGAAAAGGAAATGCAAGAAAGCAAAGTGGCTGTCCAATGAGGCCTTACAAATAGCGGGGGAGAGAAGGCAAGCAAAATGCGAGGGAGATAGTGAAAGATACAGGAAACTGAATGCAGATTTCCAAAAAATAGCAAGGAGAGACAAGAGGGCCTTCTTAAACGAGCAATGCAAAGAAATAGAGGAAAACAACAGAATGGGAAAAACCAGAGATCTGTTCAAGAAAATTGGAGATATGAAAGGAACATTTCGTACAAAGATTACCATAATAAAGGACAAAAGTGGAAAGGACCTAACAGAAGCAGAAGACATCAAGAAGAGGTGGCAAGAATACACAGAGGAATTATACCAGAAAGATATGGAGGTCTCATACACCCCAGGTAGTGTGGTTGCTGACCTTGAGCCAGACATCCTGGAGAGTGAAGTCAAATGGGCCTTAGAAAGCACTGCTAATAACAAGGCCAGTGGAAGTGATGATATTCCAGCTGAATTATTTAAAATTTTAAAGGATGATGCTGTTAAGGTGCTACACTCAATATGCCAGCAAGTTTGGAAAACTCAGCAGTGGCCAGAGGACTGGAGAAGATCAGTCTACATCCCAATCCCAAAGAAGGGCAGTGCCAAAGAATGCTCCAACTACCGCACAATTGCGCTCATTTCACACGCTAGCAAGGTTATGCTTAAAATTCTACAAGGCAGGCTTAAGCAGTATGTGGACCGAGAACTCCCAGAAGTGCAAGCTGGATTTCGAAGGGGCAGAGGAACCAGAGACCAAATTGCAAACATGCGCTGGATTATGGAGAAAGCTAGAGAGTTCCAGAAAAACATCTACTTCATGCCAAGCTGGTAGAAAGAGCTGCGAAGAAGATGAAGGAGTATTTTCAAATTAATTGGAATTCGAGTGTTGAAAAGAGGATTGCTTGGGATGCAAGTAAAGCTGTAATGAGAGGATTCCTCATAAGTGAAAAAGCAAAAAAGAAAAAACTTCAAAATGCGGAAATGGAAAGATTGCTGAAGCAAATTAAAGCTAAAGAAAAAGAATTAAGAGGTCATCCGAAATGTGTAAAAATCCAAAAAGAGATTAAATACTTGCAATCCCAATATGCAAAATTTGTGAATCAAGATATCGAGTGGAAAGTGAAATGGATGAAGCAAAGATCATTTGAATCTGCTAATAAATGTGGGAAATTACTGGCTTGGCAGTTAAAGAAGAGACAAAAGGCGAATGTCATCACCAATTTGGAAGTGAATGGAAGAATGATAGAGAACCCGGAAGAAATCAGATGGTGTTTCCAAAAATTTTACAAGCAACTGTACAAGGAGGAGAAGATAAAAGAATCAGAGATAGACCGATTTCTGGAAAAAAATGGATTACATAAAGTCCCAGAGGATAAACTAGCAAATCTCAACCACCCGATATCGACACAAGAAATTTCAGATGCAATAAGCAATATGCAACTTGGGAAGGCCCCAGGACCAGACGGACTAACAGCAAAATATTATAAGACTTTGAAAGACTGGCTATTACAGCCTTTGAAGGAAATTTGCAACAAAATTCTTGAAGGAGATAGGGCACCAGAGACGTGGAAAGAAGCCTTTATCACACTGATTCCAAAACCAGGGACAGAAAAAACTCTAATGAAAAATTATCGACCAATCTCCCTTCTGAATGTGGATTACAAAATTTTTGCTAATGTATTGGCTACAAGATTGAAAAGAGTGTTGAAAGATTACATACATAAAGACCAAGCAGGTTTCTTACCAGGAAGACAGATAAGTAATAATACAAGAATCATTGTGGACATTTTGGAAAAACTGGAAAGAAACATAAATATAGATGCAGCACTTATGTTTATAGATGCGGAAAAAGCTTTTGACAATATATCTTGGACATTTATGAAAAAGAATCTGGAAGTAATGGGAGTTGGAGAAAGATTTTTGAATGGCATTAATGCCATTTATACAGAACAAAGAGCAAAAATAATAATTAACAGTGTGATATCGGAAGAAATCGAAGTTCAGAAAGGAACAAGACAAGGGTGCCCTATCTCCCCTTTATTATTCATCACGGTCCTGGAGGTCCTTTTAAATATGTTACGAAAGGACAAACAGATAAAAGGAATTAGGGTGGGAGAGAAGGAATACAAATTACGCGCCTTTGCAGATGATTTGATGTTATCCCTACAGGAACCTGAAAATAGTGTTCCCAAAGCCCTGGAAGTAATTGAGCAATTTGGGCGGGTTGCCGGCTTCAAATTAAATAAACAGAAAACCAAAGTTTTAAGTAAGAATATGAGGTCAGAACAGATACAGAGATTACAAGAAGGCACTGGACTTAATTTTGTAAAAAATGTAAAATATCTAGGAGTCAATCTCACAGCTAAAAATTTAAACCTGTACAAAGACAATTACGAAAAGTTGTGGACAGAGATCAAGAAAGATTTGGAGATTTGGACAAGATTGAAACTGTCGTTAATGGGAAGAATAGCGGCGATTAAAATGAATGTCTTACCAAGGATGCTGTTTTTATTCCAAGCCATACCAATTTTGGACAAAATGGACTGTTTTAAGATATGGCAAAAGGACCTATCGAAGTTTATATGGCAGGGCAAAAAACCCAGAATTAAATTTAAGATTTTGACAGACTCTAAAGAAAGAGGAGGATTTGCCCTGCCAGAGCTGAAGATTTATTTTGAAGCAGCGGCCTTTTGCTGGTTAAAAGACTGGTTTAAATTAGAAAATACGGATGTGTTGGACTTGGAAGGACACGATAATGCGTTTGGTTGGCATGCATACCTTTGGTACGATAAAGTTAAAGTCCACAAAACTTTTAAAAATCATATAGTTAGGAAAGCTTTGTATCAGGTTTGGACAAGGTATAAAGACTTATTTGAGAGAAAGACTCCTAGATGGATTTCACCAGTGGAGGCCAAGGCTTATAAGAGACCGAATATGTCTACAAGTTGGTTGAGATACATGGACATACTGCAGCAGGAAGGTGACGTAATCAAGTTAAAAAGTTATGAGCAAGTTAAAGATAGAGTCACCGACTGGCTGCAGTATCACCAAGTAAATGAACTATTTAAACCAAGTAAATGAACTATTTAAACTAGATAAAAAGATTGGTTTTCAAATGGAAAAATCTAAACTGGAGAACAGAACTGATCGAATCAAACTCTAAAAACCTTTCCAAGATGTATAATTTGTTGCTAGAGTGGCATACGAAAGATGTTAAATTGGTTAAATCGGTGATGATTGATTGGGCGAAAGATGTTGGACATAATATTATGATGATTGATGACTGGGAGAGATTGTGGCAGAAAGGTATCAATTTTACTGCTTGTAATAGTTTAAGAGAAAACATAATGAAAATGATATATAGATGGTATCTGACACCAGTTAAGTTAGCAAAGATGAATTCTAAAATGTCAGATGTGTGTTGGAAATGTAAAGCTGCACAAGGTACCTTTTATCATATGTGGTGGTTGTGCCCAGGGGTAAGTGCCTTCTGGGATAAGATTTATAATGAGCTTAAGAAGGTAATGAAAGTTACCTTTAGTAAGAAACCAGAGGCATTTCTCCTGAGCATGACCAATGAAGAAATTCCCAGTCAGGATAGAGTATTTTTTATGTATGCCACTACAGCAGCGAGAATTTTATTGGCAAGGAACTGGAAAGGTGAAGAGCTACCAACAGTGGAAGAATGGCAAATGAAGTTAATGGAATATATGGAACTCGCAGAACTGACCGCGAGAATCCGAGACCAGAGGGAGGAGAAGGTGACGCAGGATTGGAAGAAATTTAAGGATTATTTAGTGAAATGTGTTAAATTGAATGTATGAATTATTTGTGCAGAGTAATGCAGAAGTATTGGCTTTAGCAGATCAAAGTTTGAAATACTGAATAGAAGGAATTTTCAAATGTGTTTTATTTCATGATAAATAAGCTTAAGATATAATATTTAAGATATGATGTATGAAGTAAGAAATATTAAGACTTTTTTGGTTTTTTTGTTAAAAGATAAAGGGAAAAGAAATATAGCTACTTAAACAATATATATAATTCGAAAGGCAGTGGAGGGAATGGGGGAAGTCCCCGAGGAAGTTATAAAACAAGAAAATAACAGATTAAGGTTTTTAAAGGTTTGTATTTTTTATGTTATGTTATGTTAAGTCTGTATTATGTTTTACTTTTATGTATTATGTTGTTGATGTTGTTATGTTGTTATAATGTTTTTATTGTTTTTGTTCTGTTTTATTGGAAAATAATAAAATCTCTTTAAAAAAAAAAAGAAAAACATCTACTTCTGCTTCATTGACTACGCAAAAGCATTTGACTGTGTCGACCACAGCAAACTATGGCAAGTTCTTAAAGAAATGGGAGTGCCGGATCACCTCATCTGTCTCCTGAGAAATCTCTATGTGGGACAAGAAGCTACAGTTAGAACTGGATATGGAACAACTGATTGGTTCAAAATTGGGAAAGGAGTACGACAAGGCTGTATATTGTCTCCCTGCTTATTTAACTTATATGCAGAATTCATCATGCGAAAAAATATCAACAACCTCAGATATGCTGATGATACAACCTTGATGGCAGAAAGTGAGGAGGAATTAAAGAACCTTTTAATGAGGGTGAAAGAGGAGAGCGCAAAATATGGTCTGAAGCTCAACATCAAAAAAACTAAGATCATGGCCACTGGTCCCATCACCTCCTGGCAAATAGAAGGGGAAGAAATGGAGGCAGTGAGAGATTTTACCGTATTTTTCGCTCCATAGGACGCTCCGGACCATAGGGCGCACCTCGTTTTCAGAGGAGGAAACCAGGGAAAAAATATTTTTCTGGTTTTCCTCCTCTAAAACCCATGGTTGTTTTTTTTTGAGAATCAGCTCAAAGTTTTGCAGCTTTTTTTTGCAAAGGGAAAAGCCCTGCTTTTTGAGGATCAGTTCAGATTTGTGCAGCTTTTGCAAAGGGGGAAAAGCATTGCTTACAAACCAGTACAAACCAGTACAGACCAGTAAGCACCAGCAGGTAATAGGAAGCAAGAGGAAAGCAAACCAGTACAAACCAGTAAGCACCAGTACAATACAAACCAGTACAGACCAGTAAGCACCAGTACAAACCAGTACGCACCAGCAAGTAATAGGAAGCAAGAGGAAAGTGAACCAGTACAAACCAGTACGCACCAGTACAAACCAGTACAGACCAGTACGCACCAGTATGCACCAGCAAGTAATAGGAAGCAAGAGGAAAGCAAACTAGTACAAACCAGTAAGCACCAGTACAAACCAGTATGCACCAGTACAGACCAGTAAGCACCAGCAGGTAATAGGAAGCAAGAGGAAAGCAAACCAGTACAAACCAGTAAGCACCAGTACAAACCAGTACAGACCAGTAAGCACCAGTACAAACAACACCAGTACGCACCAGCAAGTAATAGGAAGCAAGAGGAAAGCAAACCAGTACAAACCAGTAAGCACCAGTACAAACCAGTATGCACCAGTACAGACCAGTAAGCACCAGCAGGTAATAGGAAGCAAGAGGAAAGCAAACCAGTACAAACCAGTAAGCACCAGTACAAACCAGTACAGACCAGTAAGCACCAGTACAAACCAGTACGCACCAGCAAGTAATAGGAAGCAAGAGGAAAGCGAACCAGTACAAACCAGTAAGCACCAGTACAAACCAGTACAGACCAGTAAGCACCAGTACAAACCAGTACGCACCAGCAAGTAATAGGAAGCAAGAGGAAAGCGAACCAGTACAAACCAGTAAGCACCAGTACAAACCAGTACGCACCATCAAGTAATAGGAAGTAAGAGGAAAGCGAACCAGTACAAACCAGTAAGCACCAGTACAAACCAGTACAGACCAGTAAGCACCAGTACAGACCAGTAAGCACCAGTACAAACCAGTACACACCAGCAAGTAATAGGAAGCAAGAGGAAAGCGAACCAGTACAAACCAGTAAGCACCAGTACAAACCAGTACAGTAATAGAAAGCAAAAGGAAAGCAAACCAGTACAAACCAGTAAGCACCAGTAGGTAATAGGAAGCAAGAAGAAAGCAAACCAGTAAGCACCAGCAAGTAATAGAAAGCAAGAGGAAAAGTAACAGCCCCAAATGGCTGAAAAACTCAATTTCCCAGGATCCTCAATTTCCCAGGATCCTACTGTGCAAGGGGCCTGGGCGGGGCAGGAAGGGAGCTAGCTCCCTTATCTCCCTCCCCGATCTCCTGCAATCAGCTGTTGAGCGGGTTCTTTTCAACACTCTCTTTCCCTCTTGTTAGCCTTTAGCTCTTTCTAAAACAGAAAAAGCAGGATCTGCCTTTCTCCCCCTGGCAATTTGGCTCCAGGGACCATGCATTCGCTCCATAAGACGCACAGACATTTCCCCTTACTTTTTAGGAGGAAAAAAGTGCGTCTTATGGAGCGAAAAATACGGTACTTTCTTGGGTTCCATGATCACTGCAGATGGTGACAGCAGTCACGAAATTAGAAGACGCCTGCTTCTTGGGAGAAAAGCAATGACAAACCTAGACAGCATCTTAAAAAGCAGAGACATCACCTTGCCGACAAAGGTCTGTATAGTTAAAGCTATGGTTTTCCCAGTAGTAATGTATGGAAGTGAGAGCTGGACCATCAAGAAGGCTGATCACCGAAGAATTGATGCTTTTGAATTCTGGTGCTGAAGGAGACTCTTGAGAGTCCCATGGACTGTAAGATGATCAAACCTCTCCATTCTGAAGGAAATCAGCCCTGAGTGCTCACTGGAAGGACAGATCCTGAAGCTGAGGCTCCAATAGCCACCTCATGAGAAGAGAAGACTCCCTGGAAAAGACCCTGATGTTGGGAAAGATGGAGGGCACAAGGAGAAGGGGACGACAGAGGATGAGATGGTTGGACAGTGTTCTCAAAGCTACCAACATGAGGGAGGCAGTGGAAGACAGGAGGGCCTGGCATGCTCTGGTCCATGGGGTCACGAAGAGTCGGACATGACTAAACAAGAACAACAACAACTTCACTCTTTTGTAGCACAGCAAAAAAACAATAACAATCTCTCATTATTTCCGGTTGCTCCTAGTTCAAATCCTGCTTGCGAATTTGTGATACTGTAATATTTCTTCAACTAGTCCTAAAAAGGCTTCCATTTAACATAAACCAGTCATGGGGAAGTTCTTTTATTTTAGCTGCCAGCTTTGCTGATCTATTCTTTGCTTATGCATTCTTTTCTGCTGGGAACTTCTTCATGTTTCCGTTTCTGTGCATAGAGAATCCTAGCTGCTGTAGTTACATACACAAATAACTTAACCAATTTTTTGGGGGAAATTCTGACTCTATAAACTCAAAAGCTTCAGTTGTGTTTGTTTTGTTTTTCTCTGGCGTCATCCTGGTCTTCTTTTATCTTCTTACAGATACATGAAGTGGTGAAGGAGCTGTACCACCACCTCCCATATATCATCAATGCCGCCACCAAGGAGGAAACACTGGCAGCAGTGATCCACCTCGCCAGCAAGCGACTGCTGCCAGTTATGGAGAGCCTCCTGGACTGCTCCATGGCGTGCCATGAGTAAGGGCCTTGATCCATTTTGCCTGCAAATCTCAGGACATCTCAGATGCCCTGCATAACCTTGGACCCAGAAACAAATTCAGTTTGGGTCACCTTTAAGAGAGAGCTTACACAGGGGCGTAGCAAGGTAAATTGGTACCCGGAGGCAAAAAATTTTTTGTCACCCCCCCCGAGGCATGGGAAGGTCAGGTGGTACCCGGTGCAGAAAATTTCTTGTCAACCCCCCATTGATTCCCCCCCCCCAAAATGGTTTTACGTTATTTCATATTTTCTTACAAAGGAATAATAACAAGTAATAATAATAATAAACTTTTATTTATATCCCACCCTCCCCGGCCGAAGTCGGGCTCAGGGTGGCTAACATCAGATACATAACATTGGTATAAAATCAAACAATAATTAAATTACCTCCTAAAAACATCTCAAAATCAAATTAAAGTCTAATTAGATGGCTTTCCACAGGGTTAGGGTTGGGAACAGTAAGTGCTCCACTGAACTGAAATTTCAGCCTTCACGACATAGGAAAACAGCCAAGTAAACAGCTATTTTGGTGGAGGAGGGTCAAGATATTAACCGATATGCATGAAATTTCATATATAGCTATATAATCCCTAGTATAGTAAGATAAGACCTTCGGAGCAGGCATTTTTAAAAAAATCTCAAATTATTATTTAAAAATATAATAATTCAAAAACAATTGTTCCTTGATAATTTGTCACCCCCTCCATTATGGAACCCAGGGTGGCCTGCCCCCCGGCCCCCTTGTTAACATATAGAAAGACATCAAATTAGGGGAGACTGCTTTGCCAAAGGTATATATGCCAATGTGCAAAGTTTTCGTAATGTGGAAATGGGGAGGGCTCAATTTAAGGGGTTTCTTAATTTATATTTATTCCTTTTTTTTTTAATAAGATTTTATTATTTTACCATGAAACAAAACAAAACAACATTAAACATACATAAACACAATAACAACAAAATACACAATCAAACAATATAAAGCATAACAATACAATACAAAAAAGAAAAAAGAAAAACACCTATACAAACCTTACAATTCTTAACTTTGTTTCTCATCTTATTTTCACTTCTTAAGGGGACTTCCCCTGGTCCCTCCTCTGTCTTCAAATACATATAAACTCTTTAGGTAGCTTCATTTCTTTTCCCATTAATTCATATTCAATATCCTAATATTCTTTAAATTTGTCACAACCCTTATAGTTCTTAGCTTATAATCTATATCTTAACCTTTCCTAAACAAATAAATCTAACACATTAAAATTTCTTCTAGACTATTATAGTTATTCTTAAACTTCTAAAGCCGATTCTTATATATGTTTCTGCACAAATATTCAGACATTCAATTTAGCATATTTAACAAGATAATCCTTAAATTTCTTCCACTCTTGCGACACCTTCTCCTCCCTCTGGTCCCGGATTCTGGCGGTCAGGTCTGCGAGTTCCATATACTCCATCAACTTCATCTGCCATTCCTCCAACTGTTCGGTAACTCTTCACCCTTCCAAGTTCTTGCCAATAAAATTCTAGCCGCTGTCGTGGCATACATAAAAAATACTCTATCCTGACTGGGTATCTCTTCATTGGTCATGCTCAAAAGAAATGCCTCTGGTTTCTTGCAAAAGGTAATTTTCATCACCTTCTTAAGCTCATTATAAATCTTATCCCAGAAGGCCTTTACCCCTGAACACGACCACCACATATGATAAAAGGTACCTTTCGACGATTTACATTTCCAACACACATCCGACATTTTAGAATTCATTTTAGCTAACTTAACTGGTGTCAGATACCATCTATATATCATTTTCATAACATTTTCTCTTAAACTAGTACATGCAGTAAAATTGATACCCTTCTGCCACAATCTCTCCCAGTCCTCCATCATAATATTATGGCCCACATCTTTTGCCCAATCTATCATTGTTGACTTAACCAATTCATCTTTCGTATGCCACTCTAGCAATAAATTATACATCTTGGAAAGGTTTTTAGAGTTCGATTCAATCAGTTCTGTTTCCAGTTTTGATTTTTCTACTTGAAAACCAATTTTTTTATCCAGTTTAAATGTTTCATGTACTTGGTGATATTGCAGCCAGTCAGGGATTTGATCTTTGACCTGATCATAACTTTTCAACTTAAATAAGTCCCCTTCCTTGCTGCAATATGTCCTATGTACCGTAACCAACTTCGCAGACATATTTGGTCTCTTATAGGCCTTGGCCTCCACTGGTGACAACCATCTAGGAGTCTTTCTCTCCAAGCAAGTCTTTATACCTAATCCAAACCTGATACAAAGATTTCCTAATTATATGACTCTTAAAAGTTCTGTGGATTTTAGCTTTGTCGTACCAAAGGTATGCATGCCAACCAAACATATTATCATGTCCTTCCAAGTCCAGCACCTCTACATTGTCCAATTTAAACCAATCTTTCAACCAGCAAAAGGCTGCTGCTTCAAAATAAGAGTCTTAAATCCGGCAGGGCAAAGCCTCCTCTCTCTTTAGAGTCTGTTCAAAACCTTGAACTTAATTCTCGGCTTTTTGCCCTGCCATATAAATTTCGATAGATCCTTTTGCCATTATCTTAAAACAATCCATTTTATCCAAAATTGGTAAGGCTTGGAATAAAAACAGCATCCTTGGTAAAACATTCATTTTGATCGCACTGCTATTCTTCCCAGTAACGACAATTTCAGTCTTGTCCAATATTCTCCAGATCTTTTCTTTATCTCCTATCCACAGCTTTTCATAATTATCCTTTGTACAAGTTCAACGTTTTTTGCTGTGAGATTGACACCTAAGATATTTTACAGATTTAACAAAATTGAGGCCTGTGGCCTTCTTGTAGTCTTTGTATCTGTTCTGCACTCAATATTTTTGCCTTAAAACTTTGGTTCTTCTGTTTATTTAGTTTGAAGCCAGCTACACGTCCAAATTGTTCAATTAAATCCAAAGGCTTTGGGGACACTGCTTTCCGGTTCTTGCAGGGATAACATCAAATCATCTGCAAAGGCGCGTAAGTTTGTATTCTTCTCTCTCCCACCCTAATTCCTTTTACCTGTTTCTCTTTTCGTAGCATATTTAAAAGGACTTCCAGGACCGTGATAAATAACAAAGGGGAGATAGGGCACCCTTGTCTTAGTTCCTTTTTCAACTTCAATTTCCTCCGATATCACACCATTTACTATTATTTTTGCTCTTTGTTCTGTATAAATGGCCTTTAATACCATTTAGAAATCTTTCTCCAACTCCCATTTTTTCCAAATTCTTTTTCATAAACATCCAAGATATCTTGTCAAAAGCTTTCTCCGCATCAATAAATAGTAGTGCCTGCCTCTGTGTTTATGTTTCTTTCCAGTTTTTCTAAAATGTCCACAATAATTCTTGTATTATTACTTATTTGTCTTCCTGGAAGGAAACCAGCTTGGATCTTTATGTATATAATCCTTCAGCACTCTTTTCAGTCTTGTAGCCAATAACATTTAGCAAAAATTTTATAATCCACATTCAAAAGGGAGATTGGACGATAATTTTTCATTTAGCAATCTATCCATATCTGGTTTTGGAATCAGTGTGATAAAGGCTTCTTTCCAAGTCTCTGGTGCCCTATCTCCTTCTAGTATTTTATTGCAAACTTCTCTTCAAAGGCTGCGAATAGCCAGTCTTTTAAGATGTCTTATAAAACTTTGCTGTTAATCCATCCTGGTCCTGGTGCCTTTCCTAATTGCATGTTCTTAATTAGCATCCTCCAATTTCTTGGGTCGATATTGGGTGGTTGAGAGTTATTAACTTTATCCTCTGGGACTTTTTGCAAATTATGTTGTTGCAGAAATCGGATCTATCTCTTCTTCCTTTATCTTCTCCTCCTTGTACAGTTGCTTATAAAATTTTTGAAAATGCCATTTTCTGATTTCCTCCGGGTTCTCCACGTTATTCTCCCATTTACTGCTAAATTTACTGATGACATTTGCCTTTTGTCTTTTCTTTCAGTTGCCAAGCTAGTAATTTTCCACATTTATTTGCAGATTCAAATGATCCTTTGTTTCATCATTTTTCAATTTCCATTCAATATCTTGATTCATAATTTCAGCATACTGGGATTGCAAGTATTTAATTTCCTTTTGAATTCTTAAAGATTTAGGATGTCCTCTTAGCTCTTTTTCTTTAACTTTAATTAACTTCAACAATCTTTCCATCTCCGCATTTTGTAGTTTCTTCTTCTTTGCTTTTTCGCTTATGAGGAATCCTCTCATTACCGCTTTACTTGCATCCCAGGCAATTCTTTTTTCTACCTCCGAATTCCAATTAATTTGAAAATACTCCTTCATCCTTTTCACAGCTCTTTCTACCAGCTTGGAGTCTCTCATTAACGCGTCATCCATTCTCCATCTGAAAGAACCCTTGGAGACCATTTTAAGAGTTACCTGTACAGGATTATGGTCCGAATAAGTCTTGGGGCCAATTTCCGCTTTTTGTATTTTCGATGCCAATTCATTCGATATCCAAATATAGTCTATTCTCGACCATGACTGCTGAGATTCACTAAAAAAAGTTGCCTCAGTATCGGTGGGATTTTTTAATCTCCAAGCATCCTCCAAATTTAGATTGTCCACCATTTCAAAAAAAGTCTTAGGTAGTTTCCCATCATTTGTTAATTTGGTTCTTTGGGATCTGTCCATTAACGTGGAAACTGCACCATTAAAATCTCCCAGGCAAACTAGTTTGTAATCCATATAGTCCAACAGCAAATCATGTATTTTTTTATAAAAAATTGACTTTCCATCATTTGGTGCATAAGGTCCCAGAATCAGAAGTTTTTCGCCTTGTATCTTGATTTCAATTGCGATATATCTCCCTTCTTCATCTTTAAATAGCTGTCTTGGGCTGTATTTCTCCTTTGCATATATTACCACTCCTCTCTTTTTGACCTTATCTGATGATATGAACTCCTGGCCTAGTTTTTTATTTTGTAATAATCTTCTATGTCGCCGAACTATGTGGGTCTCCTGTAAACATATAATGTCCAAATTCTTCTTTTCTAATCCATGAAATACTCTGCGTCTCTTTGGTCTCTGGTTCAATCCCCGTACATTCCATGTCAATAACTTGCATGCCATCTTCTTTTATTTTATTCTTCTCCTCCGGTTGCTTCTGCTTTCTTACCTTCCTCTGGGTCCTCGCTTGGTCCTGGTGTCCCCGGCGGTGGAAATACTCCAGGGCGTCTGTGTGGTGATGGTAGATCAAATAGCTTGTCTTTGAGCTCTTCCAGATGCTTGTCCAAAAACTTTTGTTTCTCAGCCAGGGATTTAATTCTTATCTTTTCTCCTTTGAATGTGAACGCCAGGCCTTCTGGAAATTCCCAACTGAAGGAGATATTGTTTCTTCTTAGCTCGGCAACCAAGTCGTTGTAAGGAATTCTTTTGTCCAAGAAGTATCTGGGGATGTCCTTATAAAAAATTGACTTTGTTCCACTGTACCACCAGGTTATTTTTGTAATGTAGATCCAGGAAGAAATCTCTATCGTTTCTATCATGCAACACCAACAGACAGTCTCTGACTGTTTTGGTAGCTTTCTTCCCTCTGGCTCCTCTGGATCCAAATCTAAAGGCCTTCACTATGCGTGCCGAGACGTTTATTTCTTCCAGTTCCCAAAATGTCGAAAATTGCTTCACAATATAAGCTTTTAGGTCTTCACCTTCCAATTCTGGAAGACCCCTCAAACGAATATTCCCCTCTCTCTGGTGGAGTTGAAGAAACGCAAGAGACTCTTCTACAGTTCTCTGTCTTGTTGCCAATTCTCTCTAAATTCTCCAAATCAATATTGTCCAATTTCTGTTCCACTTTTTTTATTTTTTATTTTATCACTTTAGATTCCTCAGAATCCTTTTTCAGAGTAGTTACCTCTTGGGCAATTTTATTTATTTCATCTCTGTTCTTTCTTACATTCTCTTCAATTTGGCCAATTGATTTCTCCAATGTATCCGTGGAATTTTTAATATCAGCTTTCAAATCCAACTTGGAGTTTTTCTATTGCAGAGTTAACTGTAGCATTAACTGATGTAGAAATTGTATTGACTGAAGCCTGCGTTTGCTTCAGCCCCTCTGTCACATTTTTAAATCCTTCTGTTAATTCTGCAACACTAGCAGCTAATTTCTCCATCTGTTCTTGTAAAGTTAGGGAAATAGAGCCTTTTCTTTGAGCAGAGCTAGCACCAGTTGTTTTAGATCTAGTGCTCTCATGCATGTCCTGTGAGCTCTGCAATTGTAATCTCAAGGTCACTCCAGCCTTAGTAACCGTCTCAGACATTCACATCTGAAAGCCAGCAGTCTTAAAAGTAAACACCAGGTGGCCAGCAGTTAGCTTCTGAGAACAAAGAGGCTGCTGAGCCAGGAGTCCCACACAAGTCCGGTAATCAAACCTCTAGGCACAGAGTTCGCAATTTTACAGTCTCAAACTATTTTGCAGTCAAAAAGAAGTTAGTTTAAAAGTAGCCCAAGCCAGTAACTGTTAGTTCCCTTGCAGTGTTACCACCAAGCCTTTATATTATGTTGCAACTGGCCACCAAATATCCAAAGTATCCACTGGTAAACAGTCACTGAAACAGTGAAGCACCAAACAAAAATGGCAACAATTTACTGCAGCCCGCTACCGACCCCGAATCCTAATCCAGAGGGAGAGCGGTGTCTTCTTTTGCCATTTCTCCTACTTTTAAGTCTTTCAACATCGCTAGAACAACTTTTAATCCACTTTTAAAAAGTTTGGCAGAGTTCGCAAAACTTTCCCGTTAGTCGCGGCTTTAATCTTTTAGCGCTACCAAGCTCATACGGCAAACAGTTCAAAGGGAGCAGGCTTCCTTTTTAACTTTCCTCTGTAAGTTATCGTTTTAAAATTCCAAGTCTGTTCAAAAGTCTTACTTACAGAGTTTCTTTTGTAGTTTCTAAGTAGGAAGTATCTGGTGCTCAGGTCTGGCGGGATCGCTGCTTTGATCCTCCGAAGGCAGTCACCTCTTCAGCCCCGTACCGGAGCTCCGCTCGCCTAATCTTCCCCCTTACGAGGGTCGATCAGGAACAGAGACGGCACGTCTGGGACCCACGAGGAAAACGGTCCACGGGACGCTCTTCCCGTGGCTTTAAGGGATCCGTGGCGCAGGCACGGTGCTCCCTAAAGCCTTGCGGAGGACGGAGCCGTCAGACTCCCGTCCGCCATTAGCCGGCACCAAACCGGAAGTTCAATTTATATTTATTCCTACTGAATTTCATACTTGCAAAAAATTGTTCTCTGACTTGTACCTATATTCCGGCGTATAAGACGACCCCCAACATTTCCAGTTAAAATAGAGAGTTTGAGATATACTCGACCACAGATTCTCCACCCGGCGTATAAGACGACCCCTGACTTTTGAGAAGATTTTCCTGGATTAAAAAGTAGTCTTATACGCCAGAATATACAGTAGTTTCTTTCTTTGCTAATGTACATGTAATGTAGAGGAAATATAGAAGGCCTGTCTTTTTTTAAAGCAAAATTCTCTTTTCAAAAATTGCAGGAGAGCAGCATCAATTTGGAATGGTTTGGCAGCCGACCCTTATTGCAGGGATAAAATCCTGAAACCCCTCCTCAGTCGGCTGCAGAATGAAGGCACTGAAGACATCGGCAGGAGGCGCAGCACTTCTTTAGTGCCAATGGCGGTACGAAACTTCTCCGTTTCTCTCTCTTGAATAGGAGCTGAATGGGGCTGGGTGGGGGTTGCCTCTTAATAACTGGCCTCCGGGGTTCTGAGTCGGGAGATCTTGATCTGACAATGTCCTCTGCTGAATGCTCTTCTGCTGTCCTTGTGCCTCCAGGCTACAAATGTTTTGTGTTTCATCCTATCGTTGCCGGAGGCTTTGGATGTGCTGCGGAACAAGTTCCCCCAGCTGTTGCTTGGACTTATCACTCAGATCTATTTTGTGCTTGGGGCGCCCAGAAGAAGTTTGAGGGCGGCTAGCCTCACCCCAGCCCCCTCTCTGCATCGTACTCCGCTGGCGTAAGGGAGCTTCTCATGCATTTGGGGTGGCCCTCCCTTCCCTCTCTGGCTTCATTTGGATGTGGATAGCTAAGAGACCCAGGCTTGCTTCCCCAATGCCTGGGCTCTTCAGTCCTTTTGGACCCCAACTCCCATCAGCCCCAGCCAGCACAACTGGGCTAAAGATGGGAGTTGCTGTAGTCCAAAACATCTGAGGGACACTAGGATGGGAAAGGATGCTGGAGATACGATGGGCTGATTTTGGTGTGGTGCGACTCGCGTCTCATGACACCTGAACTCTCCATCCCAGCTTGTGCTGGAAACATGGGAGAGGCTGCGGGGGCTGGTGGCTGTGGCTGGTCCATCAGGCCCAGCAGCTCAAGACCCTAAAACACCCCAGGTGAACCTACCCAGAACTTGCGATCATCATCACCGGAGGCCCCTCTTCATGGGCCTCCTCCGCAAGAAGGGGCCTTTTCTGTGGTGGCTCCCCATTAGTGGGCTGCTCTCCCCAGGGAGGCTTGCCTGGTGCCTTCCTTATATACCTTTAGATGCCAGGCCAAAATGTTCCTCTTCAGTCAGGCCATTGGCGGATTAGCACCCTACGTACGCCCTTTCAACTGTGTTTGCGAGAGGGAGGAGAGTTATTGGTTGGGTTTGTGAACTGCCCTGAGATGCATGGGTGAAGGGCAGTGTACAATTTTTTAAATGGATAAATAAATATAATATTCTTAATTCTTTCATTTGATTCAGGACCGCGGTACAAGCTCTCAAAAACCTCATATTGGGTGGTGGCTATGTCAAAGAGTACACCATTTTGGGAGAGGAAAGGTGCTGGGAAATGCTATCAAGTCCGGGAGAGTTTTTTTGAAGGCATTCATCTTCTGATAAGGTAAGATGGTATAAGTAAAGGACTGGCAGGTGAGGCATGAAGAGCCGCCCCCCAAGGCCTCCTTTCTGGGGGACGGGGAGAAACTTACCATTTATTTCATGAAATATATATGCTGTTAGATTGCAATCAAACAAACAAACTTCAAGCGGGGGGTTTTCACGATAAGAAAATAGTGATTAGGAAAACTAAGCAGATTAACATTTGCACCAGCTTTGTAAGCATCTGGGTGGGCTGGTCTAAACAAGAATGTTCTCAGCAGGTGCCGAAAAGAGTACAGTGAAGGTGCCTGTTTGATATCAATAGGCAGGGAGTTCCAAAGCTGAGGTGCTGACACACTAAATCTGGGGTCAGCAAACATTTCCAGCAGGGGGCTGGTCCACTGTACCTCAGACCTTGTGGGGGGGCCGGACTATATTTTGGAAAAAAAAGATGAACGAATTCCTGTGCCCCACAAATAACCCAGAGATGCAGTTTAAATAAAAGGACACATTCTACTCATGTAAAAACACGCTGATTCCTGGACCGTCCACGGGCCGCATTTAGGAGGCGATTGGGCCGCATCTGGCCCCCAGGCCTTAGTTTGGGGACCCCTGCACTAAATGTTCTTACAAATGCAGAGCAGGCATTCCGTGGTGCCTGAAATAGCGCCAATTCCACCAACCTAAGATGTTGAGTGGGTGCATAGAGGGTAATGGTAATATTGTCACAAAATTTATTAGTTGCGCTTCTCCAGCAGGGCCTGGGGTGGGTCACAGCCATTTAAAATTCAGAATTAGAATCGGCTGAAACAAATGGCAGGAATAGGCTGGGTCCTGGAAATGCATTTCTCAGGCGTCACAGGCCGGGGTAAAGAGGTGCACCTTCAGCATGCGACACCCCTCTGGGGGGAGCAAATCCCACAATTCGCCACTCTTCTCTAAATCCGTTTGCATTCATCAATGTTTCACAGGAACAGGACAGGGCAGATCATGTCTGCAGGGAGGGTAGAATGAAATTCGCAAGAGCAAATCTGGATTCTGGGCTTGGCTAGAAAGAAAGAAAGGCACGTGAAGCACTCTTGCTTTGCACAATTTATATCTGGGTTGTTTCCTGACAGCTCAGAGTTGTGCAGGACCCTGAACCTCCCCTCCCCCCCCCCAGCACTGAAAACCGTATTCAGGAAACCCTGCTGGCTATTGAGATCTATTTGCAAGATACTGCCCTGCCCTCTCAAGCACCCTTCCTTGACAGAGAGAGCTAGAGAGGACTTGGGATACGACTTGGGGGGAATTGGAAAGGAGCAGAGGGCAGTGGCAACCCAGTCAGGGGGGTGGGGTACAAGTAATGAATTGTTGTTGTTATTATTATTATTATTATTATTCTGTAACACTTAGCGGTTCTTCCTGCTAGCTTCAGGTTTGTGCATCCTTTGTGTCTGGTTTGGATGTTTCAGGACTTTGTTTGCATTCACCAAAGTGCACCTGAAAAAAACTTTTGGAGAGGCCTACGCCTATCTGGGGCGCCTGGAGGGAAAGGAGAGAGCGGTGGGGATGGCCTATGCGGAGGTGAGAGTCAGAGTCAATTTCTTCTTTGTTGAAAAGGCGGCCGCAGCCTCTCCTCCTCCTCCTCACCTGCTTTCCAGCAGCCGCTAAGCGGTGGCCCAAGGGAGGAGGCCAGCAGCAGTGGCCACGGAGAGGCCATGGAGGGGCAACGGGAGGTCCCCTCACAGCCGCCACTGTCATTTGGGACAAGCTCCTCCCCGAGCTCAGTGGCAGGGGACACAGGGACCTTCCAGGATCAAGCCAGAAGCCGGTTGGCTTTTGTAATTCCGGGACTGTCCCTGGAAAATCAGGACACTTGGAGGGCAAACACTTAATTAAAATGCAGCTTAAAATGCAGCCTCAGTATTAGCCCATAAATCAAGACCATAAAGGGAGGAAACATCAGGTATTCACCTGAGCCAGATATCCATGCTGGTCCTACATGGGCCAGCAAAAAAGCCAATGGGAAATTGATATACCAAATCCCACCTAAGGGGTCAGAGTGAGTCCCAAGCCAAAGGCTAGGCGGAACAGCTCCCTCTTGCAGGCCCTGCGGAAAGATGTCAAATCCCACAGGGCCCTGGTCTCTCGTGACAGAGTGTTGCACCAAGTCGGGGCCAGTGCTGAAAAGGCACTGGTCCTAGTTGAGACCAATCTAACCTCCTTGAGGCTGGGGACCTCCAAAGGTCCTCTGTGGGGCACCCCAGGAGAGGCAGTCCTGTAGGAACCATATGTTAATGCGTTAAGAAGCTGGAGTTTTACAAAAGACTAATCTGGCACCTTTCTGTCCACTCCTGTCCCCAGTTTACCATAGAATCATAGAATCATAGAGTTGGAAGAGACCCACAAGGGCCATCCAGTCCAACCCCCTGCCAAGCAGGAAACACCATCAAAGCATTCCTGACAGATGGCTGTCAAGCCTCTGCTTAAAGACCTCCAAAGAAGGAGACTCCACCACACTCCTTGGCAGCAAATTCCACTATGCCAAGAAGCTGCCACACTATCTGCAGGAGCTGGTGGAGCTGATGTGGGAGTCGAGGCCGGAACATCAAGAGGCAGCGGCCATCTTGGCGGGTAATTGAAAAGAAAGTTGTTGTTGTTGCTTACCCGGCCCATGCCCCAAGGTCCCAGGGTGGGTGACCACTTTTAAATATGAATGGTTTTAGCTGGACAAAGTATCAAATGTGGGAACTGATCATTTTGTCCTGATCTGCCTAGGGTTCAACGCAAAGTATATGAAACTGGACGTGAATGTCTCCACTGCAGGCACAGCAGGGCGGAGCATGGCAAGGTAGTGAGACCGAGAGCAGGCAGGGCGGGCGGGGCGGAGCAGGCGCAGCGGGGCAGGGCTGATGTGATAACTGGGGTCTATAAAAAGACTATAAATCTTTGGTTTATGGTGTAACCATGTAGGACTCTTTGTACCAAGCACAGTGGTGGAGCTTCACGCTCCAGCACCAGGGGGGTGGGGGTGGAGAGCAGGTGGGGGCAGGGCTGGCGCGCGTCGTGGGGGCAGGGCGCATGTCCTGGGGCGGGGCGCTCCCCCCGCACTCCTCTTCCTCTGCCAGTGACCAAGCATTCAGCCCCTGTCTCCTGACAGGAAAAGTAAGTCCAAGGTGCAGGGTTCTTGGTGCTGGGCAGGATTATCCTTGGCCTCCTCAAGTCTGGGCTGGTTTGTTTTTGTTCATTAAGAGTTTTTCTGGTCCTGGGTTAAGAGGTAAGCAAGCAAGGGAAAGGGGTTGTAGTGGCTGTTCCCCATTGCTCCCCCCCCCACTTTGTTTTGGAGTGGCCTCTTCTGCCTCTGGGCTGCCATCTTCTTTTCATCTTCCTTCCTTTCTTGCTTCATCCTGCAGTTCATCACTACAGCTGTACTATTAATCGGAATCCTCACCATCCACGACCTGAAGAATGCGGCTGCTCTTCCAGGCCCCCTGCCTTGAGTGTTGGGCTGCTGGTTGCATCATCGGCATGTCCTTGGGGCTGAACAGAGACTTGCCACCAAGGATCTTCCCAGCCGTTGCTGGATGGGGGCTGGAGGTGTTCAAGTGAGTGCCTTTTCTCTACCCTAGAATCATAGGAGTTGGAAGGGACCCTGAGCGTCATCTAGTCCACCCCTCAGCTAAAGCATCCAGACAGGTGGCCAGCCAACCTCTGCTTTAAGACCTCCAAGGAAGGAGAGTCCCCCACCTTCCGAGGGAGTTTGTTCTACTCCTGATCAGCTCTTACTGTCAGAAAGTTCTTCCTCAGTTTTCATTGGAATCTCCTTTCTTGTAACTTGAAGCCACTGGTTCATGTCCTACCCTCCAGAGCAGGAGAAACCAAGATTGGTGCATCTTCCCTGTGAAAGCCCTCTAGATATTTGAAGATGTCTCCCTGTCTCCTCTTTCCCAGGCTAAACATACCCAGTTCCTTCAACCATTCCTCACAAGGCTTGGTTTCCAGACCCTTGATCATCCTGGTCTCCCTCTTCTGCACACCTTCCAGCTTGTCAATATCCTCCTTAAATTGTGCTGCCCAGAACTGGACAAAAGTACTCCAGGTGTGTTCTGACCAAGGCAGAATAGAGTGGTACTACTGCTGTGATCAGGAAACTATACTTCTGTTGATGCAGCCTAGAATAGCATTAGGCTTCTTTGCTGCTGCATCACCGTTGACTCATGTTAAGCTTGATTAAATTTGATTACTGAACCTTTGTCTTATTCCTTGCTTGCTCTGCCCGTCAGGTGCAGGGTGGGCAACAACCACTTATTTAAATATAGATCAATTGAAACAAATTGGTTGATAGTTCTCGGGGATGCGAAAGTAGGTCTGAACCAGGGGTAGGCAATCTGAGGCCCGTGGGCCGGATGTGGCCCAATCGCCTTGTGAATCCAGCCCATGGATGGCCCGGGAATCAGCGTGTTTTTACATGAGCAGAATGTGTCCTTTTATTTAAAATGCATCTCTGGGTTATTTGTGGGGCATAGGGATGGACTCAGGGACGGTGAACCGGCCCACAGCTGAAAAAGGTTGCTGACCCACCTACTTGCCCAATGTAAGGTGAAATTTCAGAAATTAGGCCATGCGTTGAACTATCACATTTGTTGAGGACTGGAGTAAGAGGAAAAAAAGGTGTTTTGATGTGCGCCCTACCTCCTCTCCAAGGAATTCACGGTGGTGTACCCAGGAGTTTTCTCTTTTAAAAGTACAAAATGAGAGTATAAAAGAGCTCCGGGTGGAAACAGGTGTCCTGAAATTGATGCAATGCTTGAAAGCAGGAGGGGCCAATAAATTAAATCCGAATCCTGTTTTGTGTAGTTGGGGTTGCAGGATGCAGAGTGGGAGACTGCCAGATCTGGATGAGGTTGCACCCCCCCCCCAAAGTAGCAGTTAGGGATACAGTTGGATTCAACCCTGTCAGGTGGTCTTGAGGGCAAGGAGCGCTCTCCCGTTCCCCTAGCTCAGCTAGAACCCCTTTGGGACAGCTGTGCCTTGGCCATTGCGCTCCATGCTCTGGTAAATTCCAGACTGGATTGCTGTAACATGCTTTACTTTGGGCTGCCCTTGAAGACAGCTCAGCCAGGGATGATGGGAGCTGCACCCCAACAACCTCTGGAGGGGCCACCCTTGCATTAAAGGAAGGCTGATTTGTGATGGACGCAACTGAGTGGCAGTACAGGCAAGGGATGGTCCAGTTCAGGGATGGGGAAGATACAGGCAGAAACCATGTTGTGTGGGTCCGATGGATGCACGATCATGCCAACACACACCTGGAAGCGGCCCCAAAATGGGGCAGGATGGGCTTATGAGTGCTCCACTGACACCCATGGGGGTCAGGAAGGGAAGCTCTGTTCAAAATGATTGTCACCAGTAGTCGCCATCCAGCAACCAGAGGGTCTCAGCTTGCCCATCCCTGGACCAGATCCTTTTGAATACTGCCACCAGGTCTACAAAGAACCACGTGGGCCCCAGTGGGGCTGTCAGAGAAGCAGCTGAGCTCAGTTTCTGAGCCAGTGTGGTGTAGTGGTTAAGAGCGGTAGACTTGTAATCTGGGGAACCGGGTTCGTGTCTCCGCTCCTCCACATGCAGCTGCTGGGTGACCTTGGGCTAGTCACACTTCTCTGAAGTCTCTCAGCCCCACTCACCTCACAGTGTTTGTTGTGGGGGAGGAAGGGAAAGGAGAATGTTAGCCACTTTGAGACTCCTTCAGTTACTGATAAAGCTGGATATCAAATCCAAACTCTTCATCTTCTTCTTGGCTTCTCCTAGAACCGAATAAAACCAGCTCCCCCCGCGCGCGCACATCAAATAATTGGTGGTGGGTCCCAGAGGTCGTACCGATGTTGGGAAGCCTCCTTGGAATTTTCATCTACAACATCTTCATTGATTTCACAATCGCCCTCGACTGGATGGGAACATGAAGCCAGACTGCGAGGGTGACAGGAGTGTCGAGGAGAGACTGAAATCTGGACTGCCGTCAACCAGATGCTATGACCACAGTGCCCAAGAGCGTGCAAGCAGGCATCAATCTACAGTGTGTTCTTAGCTAACAGACAGAGTACACTTTTGTGAGGGCGGGGGGATAAGGGAAGGCTGGAAGTTCATTCCTGCCCTGTGCTCTTCTCACTCAGCTGCTGCCCGTGAGCTGCATCTCAGTGGTCATGTAAGAGCCTTGCAAAAATCCCTTTCGAGAAGGGATGTGGGACGATGCCCTTGAAAAATACACCATCGCTTTAGTACTTTCAGTTAATATAGATGGGTTGACCCAACATCTTCCTAGTAGCCCCAACCACCCCCCGCTGTGCACTCAACTAGACAGGTGCAAGAGGATTGCACTATAAAGGCCTAATATTCTGAACAAGACTCCAGCTCAGTTGATAGAGCACGAGACTCGTGATCTCAGGGTCGTGGGTTTGAGCGCCACGTTGCAAAAAAGATTCCTGCATTGCAGGAGGTTGGACTGGATGACCCTCGGGGTCCCTTCCGACTACAATTCAATGATAAGCAAAGCATCCTGCCCCTCTGCCGCTGGGTGGACTTTGTTTTTTTTCCTGAATTTCTTTAAGAAATACTCCATCCTGCAAGGAAGGAAATAAAATTAAGATAATTATGAAAAAAAACTAGAATGGAATAAAACGGGATCTAGAAATGGCAACAGAGAACGCCCCCTCTGGCACCTCTTCGATGACTTCCCCCAGGCACTGAGCCAGCTCCGTTTGTGGGGGAGGATGGTGTTCTCCCCCTTTTTTTCTCAAGCACCTTGCATGTTTCACTTGCTGCCTTCATGAAGCTTTTCTTCCCTGCCGCATTCTAAAAGAAGAAGGGATTTTATAAAATTCAGATTGAATCAAAATCACAAGGAAACAAAAAGCCACACTGAACCTAATTCCTCCTGGGAGACAGGGGCGTTCTTGTGGGAATGTTGAGGGATGTGGGAGAGGATATATTGTTTTAGATATCCTATCCCAACTTGCGTTTACAAGCTCGATAATATCAGCAGAGCTAACATTCCCTTTTTACCTCACATGCACAGCGGATAGTTTGCATAGACTCGCTAGAGTCATAAAAATGTTATCCTGGTGTCTTCCCCTTTTTATCCCTCTTTCAATAAGACACTTCACAGTCTTCGGTCAAGTGAAAAACGTTTACTCACAAGTAATCATCTAGTCACACACAGGATCCTAGAGGCAGGCTTAAAAGTTGCTAAACAATATACATGTGGTGACTTTCTCCTTATGAGAGAAAGTCCCCCTTTTCTACTCTTGGCCTAGTGCCAACGGTACATTTTTAGTAATGCTGCTTTTAAACTGTCAGAGAGAGAGATCAACACGACAACTGACCAGCGACAAAATGGAGCCCGGCCTGAGCTACAGTTGGCCGCTCCCAACTGTGGAGTTCGCTCCCAACTGTAGAGTTCCATATAAGGAAGTTTTGTCTCAGTCCAGGAAGACAGGAAGTTCCGGCTTGAGGACTGAGACAACCTTCTAGAAAAAGTTGGGTTTGACTGCCCCTGTTCTTTTTACATCCCACAGTTCTTAGCCCCTTGGCTGCCTGGGGCGGGAAGCCAAGAGGCACCCCTGGGGGCGGGGCACCGCGGTGCGTGCGTGCGTCATGGCGCACGACGCCCCGCCCCCGGGGGTGCCGGGCGGCGGATTCAGGAGTCTTTGCGGGCTGCAAAGACTCCCGAAGAAGCCTCCGCCCGGCGGCAGCACCCCTTCTTGCCGCGGCTGCTCGTGCCTGCGTGAGCAGCCGCTGCAAGAAGGGGTGCTGGGCGGCGGATTCGGGAGTCTTTGCGGGCTGCAAAGACTCCCGAATCCGCCGCCCGGGCTCCCTTGGCGGAGCGCAAGTCGGGGCAGGGAGAGGGATGGGCCACCTCGCTGGCCCGCCCCTTGCCTCCATGCCGAGCTGCGCCGCTGGAAGGGGGGGCTATTTTCGGCGCTGCTGGGGCGGAGCCGCAGGGGCGGCCAGCGAGGGGGGTGACACCCCTCCTCGCTGGCCGCCCCTGCGGCTCCACCCCGGCAGTGCCGAAAATAACCTAAAAAGAATTAAAAACAAATTTAAAACAAATTTTAAAAAGTCCAGTGGGCGGGGCCACCCCCCGATATGTCGCCCCCAACAGGGGTGCTGCCCGGGGCCCCCAGCCCCCTCCGCCCCCCCCTGCGACGCCCCTGCTGGGAGAACCTAGCCAGAGGTTCTGAGATGCCGGCAGAGGAGGCAGCAGAGCCACATTCTGAGATGCCGTGGGAGGAGGAGGCAGAGCTAGACCTACACAGCTATTAAAAACAAGCATACAAACAAACAAACAAACAAACCTAAACACTCTGATATAAACCCCCAGGAGATCATCTTCTTTTTTACTCACCCCCTGCCACCTCCGCCTTGTGGGGGAGGGTGGTGTCCTCTCCCTTTATTTTCTCAAGTGCGTTGCATGTTTGAGTTGCTGCCTCCATGAAACTTTTCTTCACTGCCGCTGGGTGGATTTTATTCTTTTTTTAAAAAAAAAATACTCCATCCTGCAAGGAAGGAAATAAAATTAAGATAATTATGAAAAAAATCTAGAATGGAATAAAACGGGATCTAGAAAGGGATCTGCTTCTGCCTACTCACCTGCCACCGCCGGCCCAGATGTTATTATGGGCTGTTGTCGCCGCCGCTGGACCACCTTTGGCAAAAGGGGCTGGTCTGCCTCCTGCCCCTCTGCCGCTGGGTGGATTCTATTCTTTAAAAAAAAAAATTCCAAAAATACTCCATCCTGCAAGGAAGGAAATAAAATTAAGATAATTATGAAAAGAATCTAGAATGCAATAAAAAAGAATCTAGAAAGGAATCTGCTACTGCCTACTCACCTGGGAACACTGGTCCAGAAGCCTCAGGCCACTGCTGCCTGGTGCCCTGACGCTGTATCAGCTTTGGCAGGGAAACCGGCACGGCCTCAGTTCTTTTTTGCACCACTGCCCGAGATGGTGTACCCTTTGGCAGCTTAGGCAGCAGGAGCTGGGCTTCCTGCTACCCCTCCTCTTCTCTTGGGAGGATTTTGTTTTTAAAAAACCTTTTCCAAAAGTAAGCCGTCCTGCAAGAAAGAAAGGAAATGGCCTGCATAAGTAAATTGAAAGTGAAAAGGCCTGAAGTTAGACATGGAAATCCAGGCCCTTTCAGGAGGTGTTTGGACCCGGTGTCGCCTGTGTCCTTTGAATGGAAGCGGATGGAACCCAGGGAGTGCCAGGCCAGCTGCCCTGGCTCCCGGTGGAGGGCAGGCTCAGCTGGAAGGGGCTGCTTTCCTCCTGGAAAGCCCTCGGACCCATGGGGTCGCCTCTCCTGCTGTGCCCCACGGAGGACCTGGCGCCCCAGGGAGATCCGGCTGGCCTCCGCCAAGGGAGCAGGGCCTGCAAAACGGAGCTTCTCCGCCAGGCCTGGGGGCAGGACGCAGGGGAGAAAGAAGCCCCAAGGAGCCCCCCTGGTAGCGTCAGGGGAGACAGCGGGGCCTGGCAAGGAGGAACACCCTCAACTCCAACCTGATCAAGCACATTTTTATTTTATATTTATGTATACCTTGCTTATCATAGAATTGTAGAGTCGGAAGGGACCCCGAGGGTCATCCAGTCCAACCCACTGCAATGCAGGAATCTTTTGTGCAATATGGGGCTCAAACCCACGACCCTGAGATTATGAGTCTTGTGCACTATCAACAATTCCGTTGACCGTGGGTAAGTGGGGGAATCTAGACAGCAACAGAAAACGCTATGAAAATGCTTTTTAAAAGAAGCGTGGTTTTTTTAAAAAAAAAAATGTGGTTTTTTATTGTGTTATTTCGATACACAATATAACAACAAATACAATTAAAAAGATAAATAAACAAATTCCCAATAGAAATACACAACTTATCCAACCGTACACCAAAGCCTTTACAGGATCAAATAAAGTTACTTATCAAATTCTTTAAATCATTTGTATCATATTTTGATCTTTCAAGACCGGTTCCTCTATACCTCAACTATAAGCCAGAAAAAAGGAAAAAGGAAAAAAGAAAAGGAAAAACAAAAGAGAAAAAAAAGAAAAGAAAAAAGAAAAAAAGGGAAAAAAATTATATACATATATTCTATTTCTAATTCCTCTGATCCGACTCCCTGCCGAATCCCTTTGCTTCAACTTCGATTAATTTGAATGTTTACAACACAGCATAGTCTCGAATACACACTTTCCAGTACATTCTTAAGTATTTCTTTACTCCTCATTCTTTTCAACAGCTTATTACCATTCCCTTTATCCCTCAAATGCTGGCATGGTGACAAAGCTTTTATTATATTTTAACACATATCTTTTATAGATCTCCCACTTCCCAGCAAATTTCTGCTTTGTACCTCCTCTTAGGTTATTTGTTAGTAGAGCCAACTCAGCAAATTCTTGAAATTTAACTTGCCAATCAATAACTTTGGGTACTTCCTGGTCCTTCCATCTTTTTGCCACTACTGTTCGGGCCGCCGCTATTCTGTACAAGAAGACCTCATTTAACTTAATTGGTATCTCTTTATCTATCATACTTAAAAGGAATGTCTCAGGTCTTTTGGCAAAAGGGATTTTCATCATCTTTTTCATTTCCTCGTATACATCCCCCCAAAACACTTTAATTTTTTCACACCGCCACCACATATGGATCAGATCGCCATTCTCAGCTCCGCATCTCCAACATACATTCGCTAGGCTTTTATACATTTTGGAGAGTCTAGCTGGTGTTAAGTACCATCTGTGGGCCATTTTCAACATGTTCTCTCATATTATAGTTTGCCGTGAATCTTAAATTGACTTGCCAAAGCTTTTCCCATTCTTCAAACATAATTGAATGACCCAGATCTTGAGCCCATTTAGTCATTGAGGCTGTTACCATTTCGTCCATTACTTCATGTTCCAGCAAGATCTTATACATTCGGGAGATTAGTCTATTATTACTATTTAAAAATTCTTTTTCAAATTTGGAGGGTTCTTCTACGAATCCAATCACCTTGTCTCGTTTAAACATTTCATTAATTTGGAAATAATCCAGCCAACTCGAAAGATAGTCTTTTATCTCCTCATATTTTTTCAGTTCTAATTTCCCATCTTTTTCTGTTAATAAAGAATTGTAGGAAATCCACTCTTTCTTATCGTTGTTCTTTTTTTTTAGCGCAACTGCCTCGAATGGGGAGATCCATCTTGGTATTTTCATCTCCAAGTACCTTTTATATTTGTCCCAAACCCTGTATAAAGCATTCCTTATTATATGATTAAAGAAGCTTCTATGTACTTTTGTTTTTTCATAATTGAGGTAAGCGTGCCAACCAAAGCGTATATCGTGGCCTTCTAAGTCCAAAACTTTCCAGTTTTGTAACATACACCAGTCTTTAAGCCACAGGAAACAGGCCGCTTCATAATAAATCTTAAGATCTGGTAGGCCAAACCCCCCTCTGTCTGTGGTGTTTATCAATATCTTGTGCTTTATTCGGGGTCTTTTGCCTTTCCACAAAAATTTGAAATTTCTTTTTGCCACTTATCAATATTATTAATTTTCCCTATGATTGGCATCGTCTGGAACAGAAATAAAAACTTTGGCAAAACGCTCATTTTTATTGCCTGCAATACGGCCCAAAAAAGAAAGATTTAGTCTATTCCATGTCTCCTGCTGTTTTTTGATATTCCAACATTTGGAGTAGTTATCATCAAACAGATTTATATTCTTTGCTGTTATCGACAGTCCTAAGTATTTTATTATGGGAAATATTTTAATCTGAGTTACATTTTCAAGTTGTTCTTTCTGGGCCTTTGATAGATTTTTAACTAGCAATTTAGTCTTATTTATATTCAACTTGAAGCCTGATACCCTGCCATAATCTCGTATTAATTCCAGTGCTTTAATCAGGCTTTTGTTTGGTTGTTCCGTGGTTATTATTAAATCGTCTGCAAAAGCCCTCAGTTTAAAGCTTCTCTGGCCCAATGTTACACCTCTTATATCCTCCTCTTCCCGTATTCTTTTACACAAAATTTCTAGGGTTAAGATGAAAATTAATGGGGAGAGCGGGCATCCTTGCCTGACCCCTTTTTTAATTTCACACTCCTGTGTCACAGTTCCATTTATTATAATCTTTGCCGTCTGTTTTGCATAAATTGCCTCTATCCCCTTAATAAAGACCTCTCCAAATTCCATTTGTTTTAATACTCTCGTCATAAATCTCCATGAGACTCTATCGAAAGCTTTTTCTGCGTCTACTGCCATAAAGGCAGCTTGTTTATCTATCTTTAAATCTAAGTATTCCAATAAATTTATAATATTTCTAGTATTCGTATATATATGCCTCCCTGGTAGGAATCCGGCCTGGTCTTCATGTATTATCGTCTGTAAGATTTTTTTTTGATCTCTCAGCAAGTATACTTGCATATAGCTTATAGTCGTTGTTCAGGAGTGCTATTGGTCTATAGTTGCTGATTGTTTCTTGATCACCTCCTTGTTTGGGTATTAGAACTATGTAGCTAAAAGAAGCGTTTTAAAGAATGTATTGAGTTTGCCATAAGCTCACCATTGCCATCTAGTTTCACATTTGTATAACACACTTAAAACCCATGATAGCAGACTCCGACTCTGCAGTTAATTGAGGATAATATGAGAGTAATTATCCTTGTGACTGTTGGAGATTCATTCCCCGCGTGCAGTCATGGGTTTATTGTCTATATAACATGACTGGGTATATGTTTTGATTCCACAGAAATGGGATGTGACGAAAACAGGATGTAAATAATTAAATAAATAAAGTAAATAAAGTAAATGAGCCTATCCTCCTGCAAGGGACCTGCTGCTTCCCCCTGCTCTGACATCTTGGGGTCTCCCTTTCCACTAATATATCCTGCAGTGTCTCCAAGCAGGGGGCCTCTGCCAGCAAGCTGGTCAGCACCTTCATGCAGGCAGTGACCGTTTGTTGGTTTGTGTGGCTGCCGTGCGCGATCGGCGGGGGGCGCAGAAGTGGCGGCCAGATGATCGAGTTTGCCTGCGTGATGGAGCGAGCGGTGGCACATGGGAGTGGCGGGAGGCGCTGCCGCTTCTCACCCCCACTCGCTGCTGTTTGCTCCGTCGCCCCGGGAGCAGCAGCACCGCACACGCCGTGCGCAGCTGCTCCCGGGGCGACGGAGCGAGCGGCGGCGTCTGGAGTGTGGCGGGAGAGGCCGCCGCTTGTCACCCCCATGCGCCGCCTTTTTGCTCTGCAGCTTAAAAGGGCCTAGATTACTAATTGCCAAGAATTGGAAGGGGGAGAAGGTCCCAACATTAGCAGAATGGAGAAGCAAACTTTGTGAGTTGGTAGAAATGGCGAAATTGGCCGCAAACATTAGAGGTCGCTCAAATTGGGAAATAGTAAAGGAATGGAAAGGGATGCAGGAACATATGAAAGTACACTGTGCTCCGCAGTTGACATATTGATTGATATGGCGTAAAACGTGCAGGGGAAAATAAGAATGGCAAAATAAAATGGATGACAGATCTGTAAAAATTAACACAACTAAGGAGTAGAAAGTAAGATATTGAGATCACGCACGGTTGAGGGGGTGGGATAATGGGGAAATATTGGTGTAAAAATCTTTAATTGTAGTAATAACAGATAAAGGATAGAGGAATTAAGGTTAAAAATGTAATAATAGGAATTCTGAATTTGATAGATGTATTTTTGAATTTCTCCTTTTTATTTTCTTTTTGATACATGATGTTTGTATGGAATGCTTTTAAGAAATAAAATAATATTATTAATAATAAAGAAATTCAGTGATAAAACTGAGCAGTGGGGGGGGCGCGCAGAGGGATTAAGAAGGAGGCTAAGTAATAAGGAGCAAGAACAATCCAGAACTCCAGAATTAGCAATGGAAATACTATGCAAAGAAGGAACAAATCTTCCGAAACTGAATGCCCATGACACACAAGGTGGTCTTTACCAGGTAACCAGATAGCCAGCGCTTCAGAGAAAGTGCTTGCTGTTTGATATCGCACTGCCCCCTAGTGGACTTCTGCAAATTTTAATGCTGTATTTTTAACCCGGATTTGCTGGTTGCAGAAGTGATAGAACTTTATGCCATATAAAGCACAGAGCAGTTCCTGCAAATATACTGTTCTGCCAAATGCAGGGGTTCTTTCCAGGGATATCAGGGCATATAAACCAAGCAGGTGGAATGTGAACCAAAATACCTTTATTGAAGAAAGTAAAACATACATGCCCCAATCTTGCTCCCAGGAGCCCCTCAAATGGGTAGTGAGGACGCACAAACCGACTGACAGCACCCTAACCCTGGGTCTGTGACAAGGCTCCCTCTCCCATCCCCAGTGCCTCCCTTTATAGAGAGTTTGATCTTAATTAGCAACATCTGTGCTCCAGCAACCAAGCTTTCCTTCCTTCCATCCACACATCAAGTTAAGTTTGGGGCGGGGCTAGGATATGGGGAGAACAAGATGAGCGCCACAACCCCAGAGTCACCTTTGACTGGACTTAACCGTCCAGGGGTCCCTTACCTCTTTTTTTTATTTATTAAAGATTTTCTTGGTTTACAAAAGTGTGTGCAATGTCTTTCGTATTTTTCCATGTAACATTTTTACAGATCAATTTTGGTTGTTGAGACATTAGGGAGAGAAGGGGGAAAGAGGTGGGTGGGATGGGGAGGTGGGGTGACGATGTTTCTATTTTCCTTAATATATGTAGGGTTTGGTGTCAGCGTCGTTTGTGTGGTTCTCTGTTGTTCGCTTGTGTTTCTTTGGCGGTGAGAGAGGTCGGGATTGGCGTAGGGTGTGATTGTTCATTTGTGGTTGGCTGTGGTGATCTTTGGTTTCCTGTGTGAGTGGGGTGGGTGGGTGTTTTGGATCAGGTTAGCCATATTGATTTGTATGCTGTCGGTAGATTTTTGTCATTGTCTTGTTGGGCTGTGTGTGTGATGAAGGGGAACCATACGGGGTGAAGGTGTCTTCTTCTGTTTGTCCCCGTGCTAGTTTTTCTAGTAGGGCTGTTTCCCATATTACTTGGTACCATTGGTCCATGCTTACTCCTGACAGGTCTTTCCAGTGTCTGGTTATGATGTTGCTGGATGAAGCCAATGCCCATTGAGTCCAGCATCCTGTTCTCCCAGGGGCCAGGAGGCTGGATCAGATGGAGCATTGGCCGGATCCAGCAGGTGGTTCTTATCTTCTCACCCTCCAAGTTCAGGGCTGTCAGTGCCACGACTGTGCATCCTTTGCACTGGACCCAAGAGGCCTTGGTGGGCATTGACAGAAGAGGAGCAGCTCCAGGCAGATTCAGAGCTGTGTGGTTTTAGGAAGAGAGAAAGCCAGACTACAGACAGTGTATTGCCTGCACTGACTGGCAGCAGCTCTCCAGGCAGAGCTCCCTCCCAGCTGTGAGAAGAAAATTATTGCCCCTCTTCCCTTATGGGGTATCCAAGCGCCCATGTATAGTCTTTAAGTGGGTTCCTTATCGGTAGGAGAAAATAACAGAGGCCAACCAGAGTATATTGAGAAGCAAAGCGGCTAGTAAGCCTAATTTTCATTAAAGGAACTGTTGCAACAGGATCCCCACCCACCACATACAGGAGGGAAAACTCTGAAAAATGGTGCACAAGCCCTTATATAGACTTTTGGAATTGCCCACCCTGTAGCTCAAGACCACCCCAAAAACATCATACCTACATCACAGAAGGAGGCGGTCTACAGCAGAAATCCTGGCTGCCAGGATACCTGATAATGGTCACTGATTGCTTCAGCTGGGCAGCCTGGCCATTCTTTTGTGGTGGTAAATGTTTTAGTTCCTGAATCCAGGTCACTGGTTCACCCTATCCATACACAAATACGCCCTTAAGACAGGATTTGGAAGCAAAAACACCATGGGAAGGCTTTGAGGTCACTGGGAGAGTCATAGAATCATAGAATCCTAGAGTTGGAAGAGACCCAAGGGCCATCCAGTCCAACCCCCTGCCAAGCAGGAAACACCATCAAAGCATTCCTGACAGATGGCTGTCAAGCCTCCGCTTAAAGACCTCCAAAGAAGGAGACTCCACCACACTCCTTGGCAGCAAATTCCACTGTCCAACAGCTCTCACTGTCAGGAAGTTCTTCCTAATGTTTAGGTGGAATCCTCTTTCTTGTATGGCTTCAGGATTGTTCTCCTGTTCTATTTCAGACACGTGGTTTATATACTTATGTATGTGTTTGCCTTGTACATTTATGAACATTGAATTTATATATTTGAGACTTTAGAATTCTGATAACGCAGCCCGACCTGAAGATTGAACCTGGGACCTTCTGCTTTAGAGACATGCGCTGCGTCACTGAGTTCGGGCCCTTTGACATCATTTGTGTTCTGTACCCCATCCTGAGATCTATCATGATGAAGAGCCGGTTATAAATGGTGCAGGTTAATTAATAACAGGACCCAGAGGCATGGCACGATTTCCATTGCATACTTCAGTCTTGCAGGGGGCTCTGCAAAGGCAGCCTCAGTCGGGCTCTGGGTGCTGCTCTGCAGCTGTGCTGGGATCAAGGCACCCAGGGATCATTCGTGGGGAGTCCAGCCCCCCCCCCCGCTGCCACCAGTTTTTGCCCTGCCTCTGTGGCTCCCCGTCCACCCCAATGCAACCGCTGCCTCCAGGAAAGAAGGATGTCCAGGGGGGAGGGACCCCAAACAGGCCTTGTGATCTGGGCTCATTCCCAAGTTCACTGTTCTGCATCTGGCAGTTGCTTTATCCAACTTTGCTGCCTGTGGGCATCCGATGGAGCAACGCTTGTCCGTTAACTTGAAGCAAGACCAGGTGGGGAAACGGGGCTTAGCCCTGTGACCACAGGTTCCCCACCTTGCCTGCTGGGTTTGTACTTCGGGCTCTTGGGAAAGCATGCTGAAGACATCTCATGGGGCCCATCTCTGTGGAGATTGCAAAAGTCCAGCAACTGCCTTCTAAATGTTGCAGGAACAACCCAGACCAACAGCTCACGACTGCCACTGATACTTCTCCCCTTTCTCCAAAATTAAATATAAAACCTTGCCCTCACTTTTGGGTGCCCATTTTTGTACTTCCCTCCATATATTCACAACAATGCACAGAATTTTAAACCAGTGTCAGCTAGCAATGTTAAAATGAAGCATCAAGAAAGCAACACAAATACCACAAAAGCAGCACAACACACAAACACACACGTACAAATAGACAGCAGGACAGTGCTCAAAGAGTGTGCAGGAAAAGAGAATGTTAAGCCTTCCTTTCCCTTAGAAAGATGGATCTGGAGAGCATGGAAGGGCAACAGAACAGTTTGGTGCTGGACCAATGGGGCTGTATCCAGGGCCACAGACTTCCACTTGTGGATGGGAATCCCAGCTCTTCTCCCCTGCAGACCCCACCCATTGGATCCTCAAAATATTTTCCAAAGCATTGGGCAATGTGGGATAATAGCCTCTTAGATCAGCTTTGGCTGGTGCCTAGGGCGAGGAGAGGATGCAGAACTCAGTTTGTGAAGTTGGGGAGAACCTCTTGAGCTGGAGAGGGTGGTGAGCAATCCCAAGCGGAAATGTTGGCACAAGAAATGGATCTGGAATACTGTGGTCTGTAGCCCCGGGCACATGATTTTGAGGTGGCATGAGCCAGATGCCCCATGCAAGGATCCCCACCTTGCCTGCTGCTGGGCATCTCTGCCCACTGGAGCCCAGCCCAGCCTTGCTGTGGGGACCCTGACCCCAAGCTGCATGGCCACCCAGTCAGTGTTGTGGGGGTGCACCTGCCAAAGGCCGCCATGGCCGGGCAGGCTCCCCCCCGTGTGGGCAGGTCAGGAGGTAGCACAGCATGGCCCTGTGAACACTCTGTGCCCCATTCCTGCCAAGCAGCGATGGGGTCTAGAGTTGGGCTAGAAGGCAGGGTACTGTTGACCCTCTGCGCCCAGTCCCTGGTCCCGTCTGCAGAGAGCACCACCACCACCAGGGGACATCAAAAGATGCCGTGCCACTGTGAGCAGAGAGCAAGACACAAACCCACAGATTCACTTTCTGAGTTGTTCAACAGTGAAACAGAGCCCTTCAGAAGGTGCCAGATTCTCCTTTGCAGGAAGATTTTAAGCAGAGGTTGGATGGGCAGCAGTCAGGGATGCTATAGCTGTGATGGGGTTGGACTTGAATAACCTATGACTCTGTAGTCCTTGGCTGTTCCTTGGCACATGCCCACCAGGGCTTGCCACATCCATCTTGCAAACAACGGTTGGCATCCCACAAGATTTCATCAGTCCTCCAGCCACCTATAAATAGAGGGACCTCTCCTTCCCCAGCCAACTGCTCTTCCACTTGGCTTCTGGTACCTCCAGGATTCCCACCAACCTCCAGCCATGAAGATCTTCTGCCTCCTCTCTGTTGCCGTCCTCTTCTTGATGCTGCTGGCTCCAGGTATGGCCTTTTTCTCACATGCTTCTTCTCTGAGCTCCACAGTTCTCAGCTTTATTCCTTTTAAACCTGCCTCTGAACACAACTTGCTGTGCCTCCCAAAGAAGTGGGATCTTGCCCCTCTGTCCTCCTGGAGAGTTTCCCAAATGGGGATTTTGGTTGGACACTGTGAGAAGAGAATGCTGGACTGGATGCACCCCTTTTGGCCTGATCCATCAGTCAAACTCTTCTTATTACCTCATTTATATGATCCACAGAAGCTCTTGCTTTCAAATCTGTAATAATGCGCTTCAGCAAACTCAGCTCTGCGGTGGGTAATAGAATGGGCCAGTTTCCTAGGCAGGGAGGCTTCTCTCTCCCAGTTTTGCCAGTGGCCACCCAGGGAAGCCAGTGGCTCTGATGCAGCCTTCCTTCCCACTTTGGTTCAGACCCTGTCCTGAAGGTGCAGGGAGGCAGAAGAAGGGAATTACTCTGCTCCAGCCCCGCCTTCTTCCAGCACCAGCTTTCCCCAACCTGCTGCCCTCCAGGTGTCTAAGTCATCAGGGCCACTCGTGGAAGAAGTTGTGGAAGGTGTAGAAGGTCAGTCCTGCGAGACAGAGCCTTCAAAGTCTTTTTTTCTTCCTCCAGATTTCACCAGAGCCCATCATTGTATTCAGAGATGTCGACGGCAAAATGGGATACTGCGACCAAGGTGCACTGGGAACCAAAGGCCACTTTTTTATTGTGGTGGCCGAGTGTGTTGCCGTCGAGGTGAGTTAAATCAAATCTTAGTTTTCTCCAAAAATTAGTCAATGGTGTTTCATGACCCCAAATGCATGGACACTCATTGCTCTGTTTTCCACCCTACCCCACCTCCCTCTCTTAACCTTTACAGCCTCTGTGAGGGGGACAATATTAGTGTGGGACCAGAGGGTTTAAAGCCCTTTCCTCTTCCCTTGCTGCCCCCATGAAAGCTCTCTGACCCCTCAGCCACAACACCCCTTAGCCTCGGAAGGAATGCCTCCATTGGCTCAAAGAACAGCTCTTCGTGGCATGAGAGGGTGGGGGCTCAGTCGCTGACCTTCCCCAAATAGCAAAGGCAACCTACCTGTGTGAAACATTCCTGTGCAGGGGGTTATTGAATCACAGAATTGTAGAGCTGGGTGGGAAAGAGTTCAATGCACACACACACAAGAATCTGCTCAGATGTGTCCTCTCCTGGGGTTGCTGGAAAAGAACCACATTAGAAAAAAAGAATGTGTGTGGCAGCCAAACCCCGATCAGATCTCCCCAAAGTACATACATGAAATGCTCAGAGGTCTCTCCTACAATCATAGAATAGAAATGTAGTGTTGGGAGGGAACCAAGGGGTCATCTAGTCCAACCCTCTGCAAAACAGGCCCTCTGTGTGCAATTTGGACTCTGACAACAGTCAGCTCTTCTGCCTCCCAGTTGGAGTCACTGGTTTGGGTTTTCAGAACCACCACCAGCACCCATATTAACAGTGTTTCCTCCTCTCACAGGATGGTAACTCTGCCGACCTCCGGTGCAAGACCTCTGGTGAAAGGAAGACCCCCCCCCATGCTCTTCTCTGATGTGCAGCTGCCTCGACTGCACCCCCCATCTCTGCTGGGGAAGAAACCGCTTTGCTTGGTGCTGCTGAAGGAGATTCTGGGAAGGAGTCAAGAGGGAGCCATCCTGTCTGCCTGTCTACTCACGAGTAAGCCCCACTATGCCCACTGGGGTCTGACTCCTTAGTAAATGGGCTCGGGATTGGAGCTTGGATTTGGTTTGCCTGCAAAACTGCTTTAGCTTCTTCTTTTTAATAAATGCAAGCATTGGAAACCTTTGTGTTCGGTTCGTGTTATGAAAACGTGTGGTGGGATGAGGGGATATTTTTGGTCAGACTCTAAGACCTTTTCTCTCTCTCTCTGCCAGTCAGTGGTGCCATCCAGGTTTTGTGGTTCTTTTCCAAACATGGCTTTGCACAAGAGCATTTCTCAAATTGCAGGCAGGCACCTCTCCCTGGGGTCTCCCCTGCCCCTCCCTCGTGCCCCTTTCTCTGTGTCTCCCCTCCAAGTGTCCTGCTTCCTTGGGCAGCTGCACTGAGAAGGATGTTCCATAAACAGGAATTGAGCAGAGCTGAAAGAATAATAATAATAAGAATAATTATTTATTATACCCCACCCATCTGGGTGGCTCCCAACAGAATAATAAAAACACGATAAACATTAAAAGCTTCCCTAAAACACGTCAAAGTGCAAGTAGATAAATAGGTACCGCTCCAGCAGGAAGGTAAACGGCGTTTCTGTGCACTGCTCTGGTTCGCCAGAAGCGGCTTAGTCATGCTGGCCACATGACCCGGAAGCTGTACGCCGGCTCCCTCAGCCAGTAACGTGAGATGAGCGCCGCAACCCCAGAGTCGGACACAACTGGACCTAACGTCAGGAATCCCTTTACCTTTTTAAACAGGGCTGTCTTCTAAAAGTCAGATAGTTGTTTATTTCCTTGACATCTCATGGTAGTGTTCCACAGGGTGGGCGCCACCACTGAGAAGGCCCTCTGCCCATAGCTGTCAACTTTCCCTTTTTTAAAGGGAAATTCCCTTATGCTGTATAGGATTCCTCGCAAGAAAAGGGAAAAGTTGACAGCTATACCTCTGCCTGGTTCCCTGTAACCTCACTTCTTGCAGCGAGTGAACTGCCAGAAGGCCCTCGGCGCTGGACCTCAGTGTCTGGGCTGGACGATGGGGGTGGAGACGCTCCTTCAGGTATACTGGGTCAAGGCCATTTAGGGATTTAAATGTCAGCACCAACACTTTGAATTGTGCTCGGAAACGTACTGGGAGCCAATGTAGGTCTTTCAGGACCAGTGTTATATGGTCTCGGCAGCCACTCCCAGTCACCAGTCTAGCTGCTGCATTCTGGATTAGTTGTAGTTTCCGGGTCACCTTCAAAGGTAGCCCCACGTAGAGCACATTGCAGTAGTCCAAGCAGGAGATAACCAGAGCATGCACCACTCTGGAGAGACAGTCTGTGGGCAGGGTGTCAAAAAAAAGCACTGGGTAATGCTCCAGAAAAATCAGTAAAAATTAACACAACTAAGGAGTAGAAAGTAAGATACTGAGATCACGCACGGGTGAGGGGGTGGGATAATGGGAAAATATTGGTGTAAAAATCTTTAATTGTAGTAATAACAGATAAAGGATAGAGGAATTAAGGTTAATAAATGTAATAATAGGAATTCTGAATTTGATAGATGTATTTTTGAATTTCTCCTTTTTTATTTTCTTTTTCATACGTGATGTTTGTATGAATGCTTCTACGAAATAAATAAAATAATATTATTAATAATAAAGAAAATCAGTGATAAAACTTTGAGCAGTGTGGGGGGGGGCAGAGGGGATTAAGAAGGAGGCTAAGTAATATGGAGCAAGAACAATCCAGAACTCCAGAATTAGCAGTGCAAATACTATGCAAAGAAGGAACAAATCTTCCGAAACTGATGCCCATGACACACAAGGTGGTCTTTACCAAGTAACCAGTTAGCTAGTGCTTCAGAGAAAGTGCTTGCTGTTTGATATTGCACTGCCCCCTGGTGTTGTTGTTCAGTCACTCAGTCGTGTCCGACTCTTCCTGACCCCATGGACCAGAGCACGCCAGACACGCCTATCCTTCACTGCCTCTCGCAGTTTGGCCCAAACTCATGTTAGTAGCTTCGAGAACACTGTCCAACCATCTCATCCTCTGTCGTCCCCTTCTCCTTGTGCCCTCCATCTTTCCCAACATCAGGGTCTTTTCAGGGAGTCTTCTCTTCTCATGAGGTGGCCAAAGTACTGGAGCCTCAACTTCAGGATCTGTCCTTCTAGTGAGCACTCAGGGCTGATTTCTTAAGAATGGATAGGTTTGATCTTCTTGCAGTCCATGGGACTCTCAAGAGTCTCCTCCAGCACCATAATTCAAAAGCATCAATTCTTCGGCGATCAGCCTTCTTTATGGTCCAGCTCTCACTTCCGTACATTACTACTGGGAAAACCATAGCTTTAACTATACGGACCTTTGTCGGCAAGGTGATGTCTCTGCTTTTTAAGATGCTGTCTAGGTTTGTCATTGCTTTTCTCCCAAGAAGCAGGCGTCTTTAATTTCGTGACTGCTGTCACCATCTGCAGTGATCATGGAACCCAAGAAAGTGAAATCTCTCACTGCCTCCATTTCTTCCCCTTCTATTTGCCAGGAGGTGATGGGACCAGTGGCCATGATCTTAGTTTTTTTGATCTGGTGACTTCTGTTTCAGTCTATCTGAAGAAGTCTGCATGCACACAAAAGCTCATACCAAGAACAAACTTTGTTGGTCTCTAAGGTGCTACTGGAAAGAATTTTTTTACTTAGTTTTTTTGATGTTGAGCTTCAGACCATATTTTGCGCTCTCCTCTTTCACCCTCATTAAAAGGTTCTTTAATTCCTCCTCACTTTCTGCCATCAAGGTTGTATCATCAGCAATCTTAATTCCGGTTTGGGATTCATCCAGTCCAGCCTTTTGCATGATGAATTCTGCATATAAGTTAAATAAGCAGGGAGACAATATACAGCCTTGTCGTACTCCTTTCCCAATTTTGAACCAATCAGTTGTTCCATATCCAGTTCTAACTGTAGCTTCTTGTCCCACATAGAGATTTCTCAGGAGACAAATGAGGTGATCCGGCACTCCCATTTCTTTAAGAACTTGCCATAGTTTGCTGTGGTCGACACAGTCAAATGCTTTTGCGTAGTCAATGAAGCAGAAGTAGATGTTTTTCTGGAACTCTCTAGCTTTCTCCATAATCCAGCGCATGTTTGCAATTTGGTCTCTGGTTCCTCTGCCCCTTCGAAATCCAGCTTGCACTTCTGGGAGTTCTCGGTCCACATACTGCTTAAGCCTGCCTTGTAGAATTTTAAGCATAACCTTGCTAGCGTGTGAAATGAGTGCAATTGTGCGGTAGTTGGAGCATTCTTTGGCACTGCCCTTCTTTGGGATTGGGATGTAGACTGATCTTCTCCAATCCTCTGGCCACTGCTGAGTTTTCCAAACTTGCTGGCATATTGAGTGTAGCACCTTAACAGCATCATCTTTTAAAATTTTAAATAGTTCAGCTGGAATATCATCACTTCCACTGGCCTTGTTGTTAGCAAGGCTTTCTAAGGCCCATTTGACTTCACTCTCCAGGATGTCTGGCTCAAGGTCAGCAACCACACTACCTGGGGTGTATGAGACCTCCATATCTTTCTGGTATAATTCCTCTGTGTATTCTTGCCACCTCTTCTTGATGTCTTCTGCTTCTGTTAGGTCCTTTCCACTTTTGTCCTTAATTGTGGTAATCTTTGTACGAAATGTTCCTTTCATATCTCCAATTTTCTTGAACAGATCTCTGGTTTTTCCCATTCTGTTATTTTCCTCTATTTCTTTGCATTGCTCGTTTAGAAAGGCCCTCTTGTCTCTCCTTGCTATTCTTTGGAAATCTGCATTCAATTTCCTGTATCTTTCACGATCTCCCTCGCATTTTGCTTGCCTTCTCTCCCCCGCTATTTGTAAGGCCTCATTGGACAGCCACTTTGCTTTCTTGCATTTCTTTTAGCCCCCTGGTGGACTTCTGCAAATTTTCACCTGGATTTGCTGGTTGCAGAAGTAATAGAACAATATGCCGTATAAAGCACAGAGCAGTTCCTGCAAATATACTGTTCTGCCAAATGCAGGGGTTCTTTTCAGGGATATCAGGGCATATAAACCAAGCAGGTGGAATGTGAACCAAAATACCTTTATTGAAGAAAGTAAAACATACATGCCCCAATCTGCTCCCAGGAGCCCCTCAAACGGGTAGCGAGGACGCACAACCCGACTGACAGCGCCCTAACCCTGGGTCTGTGACGAGGCTCCCTCTCCCACCCCAAATATCTCCCTTTCTAGAGAGTTTGATCTTAATTAGCAACATCTGTGCTCAAGCAGCCAAGCTTTCCTTCCTTCCACCCACACATCAAAAAGTTAAGTTTGGGGCGGGGCTAGGATATGGGGAGAACAAGATGAGCGCTGCAACCCCAGAGTCACCTTTGACTGTACTTAACCATCCAGGGGTCTTTACCTCTTTTTTTCAATAGGAGGGCCACCCAAAGAGCCTGCTGGATGAAGCCAATGCCCATTGGAGTCCAGCATCCTGTTCTGCCAGGGGCCAGGAGGCTGGACCAGATGGAGCATTGGCCGGATCCAGCAGGTGGTTCTTATCTTCTCACCCTCCAAGATCAGGGCTGTCAGTGCCACGACTGTGCACATTTCCCCCTTGGAAACATGCTTGGCACCGAGACTGGCATCCTTTGGACTGGACCCAAGAGGCCTTGGTGGGCATTGACAGAAGAGGAGCCCAGAAGAGGAGCAGCTCCAGGCAGATTCAGAGCTGTGTGGTTTTAGGAAGAGAGAAAGCCATACTATGGACAGTGTGTTACCTACACTGACTGGCAGCATCTCTCCAGGCAGAGCTCCCTCCCATCTGTTAGAAGGAGAAAACTGCTCCTTTTCCCTTATGGGGTGTCTTGGAGCCCATACAGAGTCCTTAAGTGGGTTCCCCATCGGTAGAGAGAAAATAACAAGAGGCCAACCAGAGTATATTGAGAAGCAAAGCGGCTAGTAAGCCTGATCTGTATTCAAGAAACTGTTGCAACAGGGTCCCCACTCACCACACGCAGGAGGGAGAACTCTGAAAAATGGTGCACAAGCCCTTATATAGACTTTTGAAATTGCCCACCCTGTAGCTCAAGACCACCCCAAAAACATCATACCTACATCACAGAAGGAGGTGGTCTACAGCAGAAATCCTGCCTGCCAGGATACCTGATAATGGTCACTGATTGCTTCAGCTGGGCAGCCTGGCCATTCTTTTGTGGTGGTAAATGCTTTAGTTCCTGAATCCAGGTCACAGGTTCACCCTATCCATACACAAATGCACCCTTAAGACAGGATTTGGAAGCAAAAACACAATGGGAAGGCTTTGAGGTCACTGGGAGAGTCATAGAATCCTAGAGTTGGAAGAGACCAACCCCCAGCCAAGCAGGAAACACCATCAAAGCATTCCTGACAGATGGCTGTCAAGCCTCTGCTTAAAGACCTCCAAAGAAGGAGACTCCACCACACTCCTTGGCAGCAAATTCCACTGCCGAACAGCTCTCACTGTCAGGAAGTTCTTCCTAATGTTTAGGTGGAATCCTCTTTCTTGTATGGCTTCAGGATTGTTCTCCTGTTCTATTTCAGACACGTGGTTTATATACTTATGTATGTGTTTGCCTTGTACATTTATGAACATTGAATTTATATATTTGAGACTTTAGAATTCTGATAACGCAGCCCAACCCGGAGATTGAACCTGGGACCTTCTGCTTTAGAGACATGCGCTGCGTCACTGCGTCACCCTTTGACGTCATTTGTGTTCTTTACCCCATCCTGAGATCTATCATGATGAAGAGCCGGTTATAAATGGTCCAGGTTAATTGATAACAGAACCCAGAAGCATGGCACGATTTCCATTGCATACTTCAGTCTTGCAGGGGGCTCTGCAAAGGCAGCCTCAGTCGGGCTCTGGGTGCTGCTCTGCAGCTGTGCTGGGATCAAGGCACCCAGGGATCATTCGTGGGGAGTCCAGCCCCCCCCCCGCTGCCACCAGTTTTTGCCCTGCCTCTGTGGCTCCCCCTCCACCCCAATGCACCCCCTGCCTCCAGGAAAGAAGGATGTCCGGGTGGGGAGAGGGACCCCAAACAGGCCGGGAGGAGTTTCACAAAAGGTTTAAGATACACAGTCACCCTGATTAATCAATTTTAGTAGTAGAATTTCATGTGTTAAAAGATGGAGGGAGTGAAAGTGAAAACGAGACAGAAATCTCATACGTTAATATACAGATGTTTCTCAGCTTATTATCCTAATACAGATACAGTGGTACCTCTGGTTACGTCCAAACACTGGGCAAGTACGGAAACACCTGGATTTTCTCACCGCTCAGAGAGTTGGGTGCTGCGTAACAATATTTTCAATGAACCTGAAATGTGTTATTTGCCCCTTTTCTCCAGCTCCATCCCTCAATCTGTTTGCATGGAAACGGATCTCTTGGGCATTGATGCTTCCCATTCCCAACACACACACACACACACCGATATCACCTTCTGATCTGGGCTCATTTCCAAGTTCACTGGGCTGAATCTGGCAGTTGCTTTACCCAACTTTGCTGCCTGTGGGCATCCGATGGAACAACGCTTGTCCGTTTACTTGAAGCAAGACCAGGTGGGGAAACGGGACTTAGCCCTGTGACCACAGGTTCCCCACCTTGCCTGCTGGGTTTGAACTTCGGGCTCTTGGGAAAGCATGCTGAAGACATCTCATGGGGCCCATCTCTGTGGAGATTGCAAAAGTCCAGCAACTGCCTTCTAAATGTTGTAGGAACAACCCAGACCAACAGCTCACGACTGCCACTGATACTTCTCCCCTTTCTCCAAAATTAAATATAAAACCTTGCCCTCACTTTTGGGTGCCCATTTTTGTACTTCCCTCCATATATTCACAACAATGCACAGAATTTTAAACCAGTGTCAGCTAGCAATGTTAAAATGAAGCATCAAGAAAGCAACACAAATACCACAAAAGCAGCACAACACACAAACACACACGTACAAATAGACAGCAGGACAGTGCTCAAAGAGTGTGCAGGAAAAGTGAAGGTTAAGCCTTCCTTTCCCTTAGAAAGATGGATCTGGAGAGCATGGAAGGGCAACAGAACAGTTTGGTGCTGGACCAATGGGGCTGTATCCAAGGCCACAGACTTCCACTTGTGGATGGGAATCCCAGCTCTTCTCCCCTGCAGACCCCACCCATTGGATCCTCAAAATATTTTCCAAAGCATTGGGCAATGTGGGATAATAGCCTCTTGATCAGCTTTGGCTGGTGCCTAGGGCGAGGAGAGGATGCAGAACTCAGTTTGTGAAGTTGGGGAGAACCTCTTGAGCTGGAGAGGGTGGTGAGCAATCCCAGGCGGAAATGTCGGCACAAGAAATGGATCTGGAATACTGTGGTCTGTAGCCCCGGGCACATGATTTTGAGGTGGCATGAGCCAGATGCCCCATGCAAGGATCCCCACCTTGCCTGCTGCTGGGCATCTCTGCCCACTGGAGCCCAGCCCAGCCTTGCTGTGGGGACCCTGACCCCAAGCTGCATGGCCACCCAGTCAGTGTTGTGGGGGTGCACCTGCCAAAGGCCGCCATGGCCGGGCAGGCTCCCCCCCGTGTGGGCAGGTCAGGAGATAGCACAGCATGGCCCTGTGAACACTCTGTGCCCCATTCCTGCCAAGCAGTGATAGCGTCTAGAGTTGGGCTAGAAGGAAGGGTTTTGTTGACCCTCTGCGCCCAGTCCCTGGTCCTGTCTGCAGAGAGCACCACCACCACCAGGGGACATCAAAAGATGCCGTGCCACTGTGAGCAGAGAGCAAGACACAAACCCACAGATTCACTTTCTGAGTTGTTCAACAGTGAAACAGAGTCCTTCAGAAGGTGCCAGATTCTCCTTTGCAGGAAGATTTTAAGCAGAGGTTGGATGGGCAGCAGTCAGGGATGCTATAGCTGTGATGGGTTTGGACTTGATGAACCTATGACTCTGTAGTCTTTGGCTGTTCCTTGGCACATGACCCTCAGGTCTTGCCACATCCACCTTGCAAGCAACGGTTGGCATCCCACAAGATTTCATCAGTCCTCCAGCCACCTATAAATAGAGGGACCTCTCCTTCCCCAGCCAACTGCTCTTCCACTTGGCTTCTGGTACCTCCAGGATTCCCACCAACCTCCAGCCATGAAGATCTTCTGCCTCCTCTCTGTTGCCGTCCTCTTCTTGATGCTGCTGGCTCCAGGTATGGCCTTCTTCTCACATGCTTCTTCTCTGAGCTCCACAGATCTCAGCTTTATTCCTTTTAAACCTGACTCTGAATATCACTTGCTGTGTCTCCCAAAGAGGTGGGATCTTGCCCCTCTGTCCTCCTGGAGAGTTTCCCAAATGGGGCTTTTGGTTGGACACTGTGGGAAGAGGATGCTGGACCGGATGCGCCCCTTTTAGCCATATCCATCAGTCAAGCTTTTCTTCTTACCTGATTTATATGATCCACAGAAGCTCTTGCTTTCAAATCTGTAATAATGAGCTTCAGCAAACTCAGCTTTGCAGTGGGTAAAAGAATGGGCCAGTTTCCTGAGCAAGGGGGCTTCTCTCTCCCAGTTTTGCCAGTGGCCACCCAGGGAAGCCCGTGACTCTGATGCAGCCTTCCCTACCACCTTGGCTCAGACCCTGTCCTGAAGGTGCAGGGAGGCAGAAGAAGGGAATTATTCTCTGCTCCAGCCCTGCATTCTTCCAGCACCAGCTTTCCCCAACCTGGCGCCCTCCAGGTGTCTAAGTCATCAGGGCCACAGTGGTAGAAGTTGTGGAAGGTGTAGAAGGTCAGTCCTGCGAGACAGAGCCTCCAAAGTCTTCTTTTTCTTCCTCCAGATTTCACGAGAGCCCAAAGAAATTGTTTTCAGAGATGTCGACGGCGAAATGGGCTACTGCGACCAAGGTGCTTTCCGCCCCAAAGGCCACTTTTTCATTGTGGTCGCCAAGTGTGTTGCGGTCAAGGTGAGTTAAATCAAATCTTAGTTTTCTCCAAAAATTTGTCTATGGTGTCTCATGACCCCAAATGCATGACACTCATAGCTCTGTTTTCCACCCTAGCCCACCTCCCTCTCTTAACCTTTCAGACAATATTAGTGGGACAATATTAGTGTGTGACCAGAGGGTTTCAAGCCCTTTCCTCTTCCCTTGCTGCCCCCATGAAAGCTCTCTGACCCCTCAGCCACAACTCCCCTTAGCCTGGGAAGAAATGCCTCCGTTGGCTCAAAGAACAGCTCTTCCTGGCAAGAGAGGGTGGGGGCTCAGTCGCTGACCTTCCCCAAATAGCAAAGGCAACCTACCTGTGTGAAACATTCCTGTGCAGGGGGTTATTGAATCACAGAATTGTAGAGCTGGAAGGGAAAGAGTTCAATGCACACCAACCCACACTCACAAGAATCTGCTCAGTTGTGTCCCCTCCTGGGGTTGCTGTTCGTAAAAACAAGGAGGGAAAAGAGCCACATTAGGAAAAAAGAGTGTGTGTGGCAGCCAAACCCCGCTCAGATCTCCCAAAGTACATACATGAAATGCTCAGAGGTCTCTCCTACAATCATAGAATAGAAATGTAGTGTTGGGAGGGAACCAAGGGGTCATCTAGTCCAACCCTCTGCAAAACAGGCCCTCTGTGTGCAATTTGGACTCTGACAACAGTCAGCTCTTCTGCCTCCCAGTTGGAGTCACTGGTTTGGGTTTTCAGAACCACCACCAGCACCCATATTAACAGTGTTTCCTCCTCTCACAGGATGGTAACTCTGCCGACCTCCGGTGCAAGACCTCTGGTGAAAGGAAGACCCCCCCCTGCTCTTCTCTGATGTGCAGCTGCCTCGACTGCACCCCCCATCTCTGCTGGGGAAGAAACCGCTTTGCTTGATGCTGCTGAAGGCGATTCTGGGAAGGGGTCAAGAGGGAGCCATCCTGTCTGCCTGTCTACTCATGAGTAAGCCCCACTGGAGCTTGGATTTGGTTTGCCTGCTTTAGCTTCTTCTTTTTAATAAATGCAAGCATTGGAAACCTTTGTGTTGGTTCGTGTTATGAAAACGTGTGGTGGGATGGGGGGATATTTTTGGTCAGACTCTAAGACCTTTTCTGTTTCTCTGCCAGTCAGTGGTGCCATCCAGGTTTTCTGATTCTTTTCCAAACATGGCTTTGCACAAGAGCATTTCTCAAATTGTAGGCAGGCACCTCTCCCTGGGTTCTCCCCTGCCCCTCCTCGTGCCCCTTTCTCTGTGTCTTCCCTCCAACTGTCCTGCTTCCTTGGGCAGCTGCTCAGAGAAGGACTGGATGTTTCATAAACAGGAATTGAGCAGAGCTGAAAGAATAATAATAATAATAATAATTAATAATAATAATAATAATAATAATAATTTATTTATACCCCACCCATCTGGGTGGCTCCCAACAGAATAATAAAAACACGATAAAACATTAAAAGCTTCCCTAAAACACGTCAAAGTGCAAGTAGATAAATAGGTACCGCTCCAGCTGAAAGGTAAACGGCGTTTCTGTGTGCTGCTCTGGTTCTCCAGAAGTGGCTTAGTCCTGCTGGCCACATGACCCGGAAGCTGTACGGCGGCTCCCTCGGCCAGTAACGCGAGATGAGCACCAAAAACCCAGAGTCATCCGCGGCTGTACCTAACAGTCAGGAATCCCTTTACCTTTTTAAACAGTCTTCAGAGGTCTTCTAAAAGTCAGGTAGTCATTTATTTCCTTGACATCTTCATGGTAGATGTCATGAAATTACCTTATTCTGTATAGGATTCCTCGCAAGAAAAGGGAAAAGTTCGACAGCTATGCCTCTGCCTGGTTCCCTGTAACCTCACTTCTCACAGGGAGGGAACTGCCAGAAGACCCTCGGAGGAGGACCTCAGTGTCTGGGCTGGACGATGGGGGTGGAGACGCTCCTTCAGGTATACTGGGTCAAGGCCATTTAGGGCTTTAAAGGTCAGCACCAACACTTTGAATTGTGCTCAGAAACGTACTGGGAGCCAATGTAGGTCTTTCAGGACCAGTGTTTTATGGTCTCGGCGGCACTCCCAGTCTAGCTGCTGCATTCTGGATTAGTTGTAGTTTCCCGGTCACCTTCAAAGGTAGCCCCACGTAGAGCACATTGCAGTAGTTGAAGCAGGAGATAACCAGAGCATGCACCACTCTGGAGAGACAGTCTGTGGGCAGGGAGGGTGTCAAAAAAAAGCACTGGGTAATGCAGTCCAGAAGGTCTGGAGGGCACCTGGTTGGAGATGGCTGAAAATCCCAACCCTTTGCACATCCGGCTATTGGACCTCCCACAGCAGCCACAGACCTGTTTTCCACTCCATCAAAGGACTTCCCCTCCACAGCTGGACCTACCACAGACAAATAGAACAATGTCTCTGAAAAGGACCATCTTCCCCTGCCCTCTGCGGAAACAAACATATCTACATGCTTCTAGCTACCACCCCAAACATACCAAACAATCCATTGTATATAGCCAGGCCCTACGTTACAGCCGCATCTGTTCCAACTCTACAGACAGAGACTCTCACCTAAGAGATCTACAGCAAACCTTTTTAGAACTAAAATATCCACCTGATGAAGTTAAACAACAGATCAACAGAGCCAGACTGATACCCAGAGAGAACTTAGAATCATAGAATCATAGAATCCTAGAGTTGGAAGAGACCCCAAGGGCCATCCAGTCCAACCCCCTGCCAAGCAGGAAACACCATCAAAGCATTCCTGACAGATGGCTGTCAAGCCTCTGCTTAAAGACCTCCAAAGAAGGAGACTCCACCACACTCCTTGGCAGCAAATTCCACTGTCGAACAGCTCTTACTGTCAGGAAGTTCTTCCTAATGTTTAGGTGGAATCTTCTTTCTTGTAGTTTGAATCCATTGCCCCATGTCCGCTTCTCTGGAGCAGCAGAAAACAACCTTTCACTTGCTGCAAGACAGACCCAAAAAAGAAAACAACAGAACACCACTAGTAATCACATACAGCTCCCAAGTTAAAACAGTACAACGCATCATCAGAGATCTACAACCTCTCCTAGACAATGACAGTTCTCTTTCTCAAGCTCTGGGAGGAAGACCCTTCATCGCCTACAGACAGCCACCCAATCTCAAACAACTCCTCACCCACAATAATACAACAACAGGACTCAACATGGACACTGGTACCAGAGCCTGCAATAAACCCAGATGCCAACTTTGCTGCCACATAAACCCGGACAACACCATTACTGGTCCCAACAACATCAAACATACCATCTCAGGACTATTTAATTGCTCATCTTCCAACATTGTGTATGCCATCAAATGCCAACAGTGCCCTTCAGCTCTCTATATTGGACAAACAGGCCAAACCCTACGCCAAAGGATAAATGGACATAAATCTGACATCAGGAATCACAAGACAGAGAAACCAGTAGGAGAACACTTCAATCTCCCAGGACATTCTATACAAGATCTCAAAGTAGCTGTCTTATTACAAAGGAATTTCAGAAATAGACTGGAAAGAGAAGTTGCTGAATTGCAACTAATTACCAAACTTAAAACCATGGAGAGACCTGGTCTGAATAGAGACATTGGATTCTTATCTCATTATACATGACAAAGCTATCTTTAGCCATCTCACCCCTTGCCTTTTCCTGTAAGACCAATTGCAGTCGTTAACAGTCGTCAACAGGTTTTCCACACCTATCAGCCAATCACCCATTCCCACCACCCTTCTGAGTAATACCCCTCCCCACTCTCTCACTATATATAAGGGTCTGGTGACTTCTGTTTCAGTGTATCTGAAGAAGTGCATGCACACAAAAGCTCATACCAAGAAGAAACTGAGTTGGTCTCTAAGGTGCTACTGGAAGGAATTTTTTTTATTTTGTTTTGACTATGGCAGACCAACACGGCTACCCACCTGTAAATGTTTAATAGATTGTTGCATTTTAATGTTCTGTTGGAAGCCGCCCAGAGTGGCTGGGGAAACCCAGCCAGATGGGGGGTATAAATAATAATTATTATTATTATTATTATTATTATTATTATTATTATTATTATTATTATTGAAATATACTCGGAGTCAAGTGTGAATTTCATGCTCTTTATTCAGCTCATAGTAGTGAGGAATGCAGTTCCCCAAAACGTCTGCTTTATATACACTATTTACACAATGGGCCCCACGTGATTGGCTAATTCCGGATACTCCTGTATGCCAATCGGGTTGCGGATTCACTTCCACCTGGAGCTGGATTGGGTGGCTCCTGCGGACCAATCAGACTGCTGCATTCTGGATCCTATTCAACTCAGTACATACCAATTATTATGATTATGATTATGATTATGATTATTTCCATAGGCATTGGTTGCCAACAAGGAGGACCTGAGGGAACACCACTCTCCCCACTTGCAATACTGGGCCAATGATGTTCAAAGGCCTCCTGCCTCCAGCAGGGGAGGGAGAAAGTAGCCATCCTGGCTGGTAGCCATGAACAGCCTTCTGCCCCAAGGATAGATCACCAAAGCCTCATTACCACCCCAGACAGGAGAGATTCGTCAGGTTGGCTCTTCCTGCCCATCAACTGAGTGACATTCACATAAGTCACCAGGTTTGATTCAGATAATGCTCTTCTCCCCCGCCCTCCCTGCTTCCATCCCATCATACCACCATGGGCTCAATCCCAATATCCTCTACAAGGCAATCCTTTTACGGAATGGCTCACAGTGGAGTATAAATATCTGTTTAGGGCATTGCCCAAAAGGAAGTGGGTGACTCCTGACCCACAGGGACCTGCCTGACAAGGGTGTGATCCTGATTTCCACCCCCTCTCACACCTACCCACATCCATCCTGCATTGGTTTTGAAAGCCTCTGCAGGGCTTATTCCACGTGGAGTTTTGCCCTCAACCTCTTGCTCCTCAGGTCCTCCTTACGTGTTCTTTGAGCCATCCAACCTCTGTCTTTCACCTTCCGCAGCCAAGTCATAAAAAGAGGAGGAACAGCATGAGTAGCCCAGAACAGAATCAGAGATCTGAAAGGTACAACCCAAAGGTGCTCTTGGGGGAGGAGAAAAAGGTCAAGGGAGTGGTGCCCCCACCTTCATGGCAAGCCTGAAGAGCAACCCAAAGAGAATGTTCCTTTGGGACTGCACAATTGCGGCCAGCAATGTTTAGCACCATTAACCCCAGAGCTAGAAAAAAGCCCATACCTACAAAACATTTTACAGGATGTACTCAGAAGCAGTCCCTTCTTCAGATAAGGAGCAAGCAGAGGAATAAAGGCGAGTGAGGACCATTGGGGTGTGGGGGTAGGTGGAGATGCTAGGAGCTCTCCCCAATTCCCATTCCAATTTCCCAGGAATCCCCAGCCTGAAGTTGGCATCTTGTGCCTCCACGGCATCCCAGGAGGTCTTCTTTAGGAGACCATGTGCTCTTCTTCACACAGGGGAGCCTCCTGCTCATTCTGCTGAGTGCAGCCCTGGACACCTGCCCCAAATCCATCCCTGATGGCATCTCTCCTCTTACTTGCAAGCGAGTTGGCATCCTGCTCCACATCAGCAACTTGTGGGGTGTTGACACCTGGGGGCTTTGGCCAAAAGGTTATTCATATTGTGGATTGGAGCATGCCCTCAGTTCCTTCTCATTCCAGGAGTCCTGTACCCACGGAAGTTTAGAATCCAACAGAGGAGGTTACTGAACCAGTTCCATCCCTCAATCTGTTTCCATGACAAGGGATATCTTTGGTGTTGCTACTCCCCAATCCCACCCACTGTCCCCCTATATCACCTTCTGATCTGGGCTATCTCCCAAGTTCACTGGGCTGCAATCGGCAATTGCTTTAGCCAACTTTGCTGCCTGTGGGCATCCAATGGAGCAACGCTTGTCCGTCTACTTGAAGCAAGACCAGGTGGGGAAACGGGACTTAGCTGTGTGACCACAGGTTCCCCCCCTTGCCTGCTGGGTTTGAACTTCGGGCTCTTGGGAAAGCATGCTGAAGACATCTCAGGTCAACTGCCTTCCAAATGTTACAGGCACAACCCAGACCAACAGCTCACAACTGGCACTGATACTTCTTCCCCTTCTCGAAATTTAAAATTCCTGCCCTCACCTTTGGGTGCAATATATATATATATCTGCTGCAATGCAGACCCAAAAAAGAAAATAACAGAACACCGCTAGTAATCACATACAGCTCCCAAGTTAAAAAAGTTCAACGCATCATCAGAGATCTACAACTTCTCCTAGACAATGACAGTTCTCTTTCTCAAGCTCTGGGAGGAAGACCTTCATCGCCTACAGACAGCCACCCAATCTTAAACAACTCCTCACCCACAATAATACAACAACAGGACTCAACATGGACACTGGTACCAGAGCCTGCAATAAACCCAGATGCCAACTTTGCTGCCACATACACCCGGACAACACCATTACTGGCCCCAACAACATCAAACATACCATCTCAGGACTATTTAATTGCTCATCTTCTAACATTGTGTATGCCATCAAATGCCAACAGTGCCCTTCAGCTCTCTATATTGGACAAACAGGCCAAACCCTACGCCAAAGGATAAATGGACATAAATCTGATATCAGGAATCACAAGACAGAGAAACCAGTAGGAGAACACTTCAGTCTCCCAGGACATTCTATACAAGATCTCAAAGTAGCTGTCTTAATACAAAGGAATTTCAGAAATAGACTGGAAAGAGAAGTTGCTGAATTGCATTACCAAACTTAAAACCATGGAGAGACCTGGTCTGAACAAAGACATTGGATTCTTATCTCATTATACATGACAAAGCTATCTTTAGCCATCTCACCCCTTGCTTTTTCCTGTAAGACCAATTGCAGTCGTTAACAGTCGTCAACAGGTTTTCCACACCTATCAGCCAATCCCCATTCCCACCACCCTTCTGAGTAATGCCCCTCCCCACTCCCTCACTATATATAAGGGTCTGGTGACTTCTGTTTCATAACAAATAGTGTTGTAGAGTTGGAAGGGACCCTGAGGATCATCTAGCCCAACCCCCTGCAAGGCAGGAATGTGCATCTGGGATCGAAGCTGCAGCCTTGGCCTTATCAGCACCAGGCTCTAACCCCCCGAGCTATTGTTCCAACTTCAGTGTATCTGAAGAAGTGTGCATGCACATGAAAGCTCATACCAAGAACAAACTTAGTTGGTCTCTAAGGTGCTACTGGAAGGATTTTTTTATTTATATATATATATATATATATATATGCTTTATTGGTTTTAAAAACTGCATTGCAGGGGTTGGACTAGATGACTCTTGGGGTACCTTCCAACACTGAAGCTCTATGAGTCTATGATTCTGTGGTCTTTGGCTGGTCCTTAGCACATGCCGCTCAGGGCTTGCCACATCTATCTTGCAAACGACAGTTGGCATCCCACAAGATTTCATCAGTCCTCCAGCCACCTATAAGTAGAGGGACCTCTCCTTCCCCAGTCAACTGCTCTTCCACTTGGCTTCTGGTACCTCCAGGATTCCCACCAACCTCCAGCCATGAAGATCTTCTGCCTCCTCTCTGTTGCCGTCCTCTTCTTGATGCTGCTGGCTCCAGGTATGGCCTTCTTCTCACATGCTTCTTCTCTGAGCTCCACAGATCTCAGCTTTATTCCTTTTAAACCTGCCTCTGAACACCACTTGCTATGACTCCCAAAGAGGTGGGATCTTGCCCCTCTGTCCTCCTGGAGAGTTTCCCAAATGGGGCTTTTGGTTGGACACTGTGGGAAGAGGATGCTGGACTGGATGCGCCCCTTTTGGCCAGATCTATCAGTCATATTTTTCTAATTACCTCATTCATATGATCCACAGAAACTCTTGCTTTCAAATCTGTAATAATGCGCTTCAGCAAACTCAGCTCTGCGGTGGGTAATAGAATGGGCCAGTTTCCTGGGCAGGGAGGCTTCTCTCTCCCAGTTTTGCCAGTGGCCGCCCAGGGAAGCCAGTGGCTCTGACGCAGCCTTCCCTCCCACCTTGGATCAGACCCTGTCCTGAAGGTGCAGGGAGGCTGAAGAAGGGACTGACTCTGCTCCAGCTCCGCATTCTTCCATCACCAGCTTTCCCCAACCTGGTGCCCTCCAGGTGTCCAAGCCATCAGGGCCACCGTGGAAGAAGTTGTGGAAGGTGTAGAAGGTCAGTCCTGCGATACAGAGTCTTCTTTTTCTTTCTCCAGATTTCACAAGAGCCAAAGTTGCTATTCTGGACTGTGAAAGTTTTGGGGGAAGTTGCCAACCAATGTGCTTAAGTCCAATTTTTATTTGTTCAAATGGCCTAATGTGTTGCCTTTAAGGTGAGTTAAATCAAATCATAGTTCTGATCAAATATTAGTCAGTGGGGGCTCAGGACCCAAAATGTAAGAGACTCATCGCTCTGTCTTCCCCTCACCCCATCTCTGTCTTTTAACCTTTACAGTCACTGTGGTGGGAACAATATTAGAATGAGCAAAAGGGCCATATTTGGGAAGGAATGCCTCCATTGGCTCAAAGAACAGCTCTTCCTGGCATTAGAGGGTGGGGGCTCAGTCGCTGACCTTCCCCAAATAGCAAAGGCAACCTGTGTGAAACGTCTCTGTGAAGGTGGTTATTGAAGCACAGAATTGGAGAGTTGGAAGGGAAAGAGTTCAATGCACACCAACACACACACACACAATTCTTTGCTAAAATGTGTCCTATCCTGGGGTTGATGTTCGTAAAAAAGGGGTCTTAAAAGAAGAAGTCACTGGTTTGGGTTTTCAGAACCAGCGCCAACACCCATTTTAACAGTGTTTCCTCCTCTCACAGGCGGGTAACTCTACAGATCCACGGTGCAAGACCTCTAGTGAAAGGAAGACCCGGTTCTCCTCCGATGTGCAGCTGCCTCGACTGCACACCTACCCCCATCTCTGCTGGGGAAGAAACCACTTTGCTTGGTGCTGCTGAAGGCGATTCTGGGAAGGTGTCAAGAGGGAGCCATCCTGTCTGCCTGTCTACTCACGAGTAAGCCCCACTGTGGCCAGTGGGGTCTGACTCCTTAGTAAGTGGGCTCAGGATTGGAGCTAGGAATTGGTTTGCCTGCAAAAATGCTTAAGCTTCTTCTTTTTAATAAATGCAAGCATTGGAAACTTTTGTGCAGCACCATGTTGTGAAAATGTGTGCTGGGTTGAGGGATATTTTTGGTCCGACTCTATCTATCTATCTATCTATCTATCTATCTATCTATCTATTTTGAAGTTTTAAATCTTTATTTCATTTAATTATTATAGTTTGGAATATGTGCTCTAAGGTATACAGAAAATACAGTGTAAAATTTTACATTGTTAAATTTTCCATTTTCCATTCTGTGTCTATCTTACTCTATTATTGTGAACATCATAACACATTAAACATTAAAAAAACACAGCTTCCTTATACAGGAATTGCCTTCAGACGGCTCACTCTCCAACTCCACACTCTCCACCATTTCTCTGATGGAAATGGTAACATCCTTAGGGAAAGTGGGACATTCTGAGATCAAATCAGCAACTGGAAGAGCTTCTGTAAATCCAGAACTGTCCCTGGAAGATAGGGACACTTGGAGGGTCAGAGGGGCGTGGAGGAAGGAGAAGGGGGTTGAAAGATACTCGGAGTCCAGTGTGACTTTCATGCTCTTTATTCAGCTCATAGTAGTGAGGAATGTAGTTCCCCCAAAACGTTTGCTTTATATACACTATTTACACAATGGGCCCCACGTGATTGGCTAATTCCGGGATACTCCTGTATGCCAATCAGAGTGCGGATTCAATTCCACCTGGAGCTGGATTGGGTGGCTCCTGCAGACCAATCAGACTGCTGCAATCTCAATCCTATTGTTCTGGGACCAATCAGACTGCTGCAATCTCAATCCTATTGTTCTGGGACCAGTCAGACTGCTGCAATCTCAATCCTATTGTTCTAGGACCAATCAGACTGCTGCAGTTTGGATCCTATTCAACTCAGTACATAACACCCCTCCCCTCTAAGTTCCAGTCCTGCCTGGGAGGTTGCATCCATAGTCCTCAAGGTACGCTGGCCGCCTACGTGTGCGTTGCGGCCTGGGCTGTTCCCTGGTCAGGGGTTCTGGTTCTGGCTCGTGTTCCAAGGCTGCTGGTTGTGATGGGGCTGTTTGGTCTGGCGCAACCAGCTCGCTCTGTCGTGGCTCTGGTTCCGGTGCCCTTTCGGCCTCGCGGGTCCTCTCAGTATTTACTGATTCTGCCTCCCCTGCCGGCCCCTCCTGCTCTACGGGTCTCAATGCCCCACTGTTCCCTTGGGACTCCTCTGACCTGTCCTCCTCCTGGTTTTCTCCTGGGAATCGTCGCCGTAGCTGGTCGCAGTGGCGGCGCCAGCATTGCCCCCCCTCTGTTAGCACCTCGTATGACACGGGGCCAGTCACCCTGGTGACTGTGGCGGGTACCCATGCCGGGCCAGCCCCAAAATTCTTTGCGTACACTGGATCCTGGGCCACAAAGGTCCGGGGGTTCCTGCCTTCACCCACCACTACCTTGGTTGGGACGGCACGCTCGGCCGTGCCTCTTGCATTGACCTCTCAGCGGCTTCTGTTGCCAGGGCCTCCTCCAGAGCGACCTGGAACGTTAGGTCCTTCTTGGCATAGAGGCGTCGTTGCAGCTTCTCGTCCCTCAGGCCACCGACGAGGCGGTCACGCAGCATGTTCTCCAACTCTGAGAAGTTGCAGAACCGAGCGGCTTGGCGGAGGGAGGTCACAAACCCCGTTATGGTTTCCCCAGGGGCTTGCCGCTTTGCATAGAAGGCATTTCGACGAGCCACCACCGAGGGCTGTGGCGAGAAGTGCCCCTTCAGCCGTTCCACTATTGTTTTGTAAGGAACGGTAGCGACATCATCAGGCGCAAGGAGAGCCCGGGCGATTTCGAATGTCTCCTCTCCGCAGACGCTGAAGAATATCGCCCTCTTCTTGGCATCGTTGGTGACCCCTTTAGCTTCTAGAAGAAAGGTGAAACGGGTGGCGTATCCTTCCCAGTCTCCTGATGCTGGGTTGAACGGCGAGAAGCTGCTGTCCGTTGCCATCTTGAGTTCCTTGGGACCCGGAGCTGAAGCCTGGATACACGGTGCGAGGCAGCTGTGCGGCAGGTGGCGTTGCTGCGGTGCTGTGTGTGGCAGTCAGCTCAGCGGGATCCCACCTTCGTCGCCAGTGAAAGATACTCGGAGTCCAGTGTGACTTTCATGCTCTTTATTCAGCTCATAGTAGTGAGGAATGTAGTTCCCCCAAAACGTTTGCTTTATATACACTATTTACACAATGGGCCCCACGTGATTGGCTAATTCCGGGATACTCCTGTATGCCAATCAGAGTGCGGATTCAATTCCACCTGGAGCTGGATTGGGTGGCTCCTGCAGACCAATCAGACTGCTGCAATCTCAATCCTATTGTTCTGGGACCAATCAGACTGCTGCAATCTCAATCCTATTGTTCTGGGACCAGTCAGACTGCTGCAATCTCAATCCTATTGTTCTAGGACCAATCAGACTGCTGCAGTTTGGATCCTATTCAACTCAGTACATAACAGGGGTGATGAAGGAGAAGGGGGAATGGGGAGCCTTGTATACAGGACCGGCCCAAGACCTTTGAACCCCTGAGGCAAACCACAAACCACATTACCCTACTCAGGAAAGAAGGAGTGTGTTAAAACCTACATTAGGATCAAGAGGGAGTATATCAGCAATGCCTCCCAGTGGCCAAAATGGATTTTTGGAGGCTGAATCTGATGTCCCTGTGGTTCCTGCCACCCAAGGTGGGCACCACACCTTGCCTCATGAGTGGGCTGGCCCAGCATGTGGTGTTTATCTCTTTGATATCTGATGGGAGGGCATTCCACAGGGCGGGCACCACCACCGAGAAGGCCCTCTGCCTGGTTCCCTGTAACCTCACTTCTTGCAGGGAGGGAACCGGTAGAAGAGCCACAGAGTTGGACCCTGGTGTCCAGGGTGGAGACACTCCTTCAGGTCTACTGGGCCGAGGCCATTTAGGGCTTTCAAGGTCAGAACCAACACTTTGAATTGTGCTCGGAAGCATACCAGGAGCCAACATAGGTCTTTTTGACCGGTGTTGTATCTCGACAGCCACTCCCAGTCACCAGTATAGCTGCCACATTCTGGATTAATTGTAGTTTCCAGGTCACCTTGAAAGGTAGCCCCACGTAGAGCGCATTGCAGTAGTCCAAGTGGGAGATAACCAGAACATGCATCACTCTGGCGAGGCAGTCTACGGGCAGGGAGGGTCTCATCCTGTGTACCAGATGGTGCTGGTAGACAGCTGCCCTGGACACAGAATTGACCTGTGCCTCCATGGACAGCTGTGAGTCCAAAATGACTCCCAGGCTGTGCACCTGGTCCTTCAGGGGCACAGTTACCCTATCCTTCACCACCTCACAGAGCCCATTGCCCAGCCATTCCTGGCACACTTTTATTAGCAGGATGGGCAAGGATGAAGGAGACAGATGGTCAGTTTCACTCGTCGAAGCAGTCTGTCCACAGCCTCAGAGGTAATGGAGCTTTATTTGCCCCAACGGGGTTCCTCAGGTTGCGCCCAGCGAGAAAATGGAAGCAGTCAATAGACACCGAGACTCCTGGCTTCAGAGGGAGAAAGATTTATTCTGCATGCAGAAGGCACATGCTGTGTTCAAGGCACGAGCAAGTACAAAGCTACTCCGTTTTCAAACAGTTCTTATAGAGGTCTTCGGCTCATTTCCCCATCCCAGGAATCTGCCTCTTGTACATAACATCCTTAGTAACATATAAGGAAATGTACATATAAGGAACATTTCCGGTTCTTGCAATCTTAAGGCAAAGGACCTTTAGCCCTGTGCCCATATAAGGAACATTTCCTGTGCCAGCTTGTTTTCATACGCACTTTAGCAAGGCCATCTTATCTTGCCTCTTGTTTAGATAGTTTTCCCTGTACAAGGGTTGACCTTCCACTGTTATCTTCAGACTCTTAGTCACAGCTTACACAGTAATATGCCAGTAAGGAGTGCAATGCAAATCAAGGTTCACAGCTTACAGAAAGGTTTCATTTTAACGACATACAGAAAAGCTTCTAACTTAAAAGAGTCTCTAGAGAAAAACAGTTCTTTATACTTCTGGACTAACAGTACATTCAGCACAGTTACAGGTGGGTAGCCGTGTTGGTCTGCCATAGTCAAAACAAAATAAAAATTTCTTTCCAGTAGCACCTTAGAGACCAACTGAGTTTGTTCTTGGTATGAGCTTTCGTGTGCATGCACACTTCTTCAGATACACTGAAACAGAAGTCACCAGATCCTTAAATATAGTGAGGGAGTGGGGAGGGGTATTACTCAGAAGGGTGGTGGGAATGGGTGATCAGCTGATAGGTGTGGAAAACCTGTTAACGGCTGCAATTAGTCTTGCAGGGAAAGGCAAGGGGTGAGATGGCTAAAGATAGCTTTGTCATGTATAATGAGATAAGAATCCAATGTCTTTGTTCAGACCAGGTTTCTCCATGGTTTTAAGTTTGGTGATTAGTTGCAATTCAGCCACTTCTCTTTCCAGTCTATTTCTGAAATTTCTTTGTATTAAGACAGCTACTTTGAGATCTTTTATAGAATGTCCTGGGAGATTGAAGTGTTCTCCTACTGGTTTCTCTGTCTTGTGATTCCTGATATCAGATTTATGTCCATTTATCCTTTGGCGTAGGGTTTGGTCTACCTCTTCTGAATCTGAGCAACTTTATCTGCAAAAAAAAAAAAAAAAAAAAAACTTTATAAAATCATTGCAGGAGATCTCGGGGGCCATAGGCCCCAATGGCGCAGGTGGTTCCGTTAAATTGTGGGCCACCTGAAAGAGTCTCCTGCTGCTGTTTTCTGCAGATGCAATAGAGGCAGTGAAGAACATCGTCTTCACCATCGCTATTGCCACTTTGTAAGTTCGACATTGAGATTCAGCTCAGTGAACTTGGAAATGAGCCCAGATCAGAAGGCGATATTGGGGTGTGTGTGTGTGTGTTGGGAATGGGAAGCAGTAATGCCAAAGAGATCCCTTTCCATGCAAACAGATTGAGGGATGGAGCTGGAGAAAGGGGGCAAATAACACATTTCAGGTTCATTGAAAATATTTTTGTAATTTGAGGACCTGACTCCCGCATGCAGAAATAAAACACAATGACACAAAACATTTCGGTTAATGGAAGGAAAAAGGCCACAACTTTTATTGGTTACAGCATGTGAGTGGTATTGGCTTAGGCATTGGGTTGAACAAACTACAGTAGACTCCCCCCGCAGAGCGTGGAGTCACTCAAGGGTTAACCGCCCAGGAGGTGGAGCCTGTTGATGCGAGATACAACTGAAAGCTCCACCCCTGAAGTCACCGGGGGTCGTGCCATGGCCCTAGCCACCAACAGGGCGCCGGACAGGATCCATGACCGCCGGATTCCTTTACGGAATACCCAGCAATTGGAGGGTTAGGCGATGGCCCGAACCTTGCTCTCCGATACCACACTAAACTCCCAACAAAGCAGCGACGCAGAATGGTGGAGGTCGCTGCTGCAGCTGCCTAATAATAATAATAATAATAATTTATTATTTATACCCCGCCCATCTGGCTGGGTCTCCCCGGCCACTCTGGGCGGCCTCCAACAAATACTAAAATACAATACAAAGTCACAAATTAAAAACTTCCCTAAACAGGGCTGCCTTCAGGTATTTTCTAAATGACAGGTAGTTGTTTATCTCTCTGACCATCTGATGGGAGGGCGTTCCACAGGGCGGGCGCCACTACCGAGAAGGCCCTCTGCCTGGTTCCCTGTAGCTTTGCTTCTCGCAGTGAGGGAACCGCCAGAAGGACCTCGGTGCTGGATTCTCAGTGTCCGGGCTGAACGATGGGGGTGGAGACGCTCCTTCAGCTATACAGAACCGAGCCCTAAGAGCAGCTAAAACCCCGCCCCTGCACCAGCCCTATTGGCTGATTGCTAGGGGCGTGACGTGGCAGCCGGAAAGGTAGGGCAGGTGAGGGTGGAGGCGAGACGCCCCCCCCCCCATGATGCAGGAGCCGGCTCCCGACCACAACCCCTCCCCTCCCAGAGGAGGAGAGGCTTTACGCAGCACCCAACTCTCTGAGTGATGAGAAAATCCAGGTGTTTCCGTGCTTGCCCAGAGTTTGGTTTCCTTTCAATGAAGGTCAGCAGAGGGTGTGCTATCTTTAGAATAGCTGGTGTTATTTACACATATAGACAGCCTGAGCATAAAATGCAGGGCTTTGAAGCATTAACCCCCCCATCCTCCTTCTCAGTCACAGCTTTGCATTTGGTACAAGCAAGCAAATCTCTGTGCCTCTAGCTTCCAACCTGCTTCCTGCAAAGCTCTCAAACTGGCTCAGGACCTCTTTACCTCCAATGCCACCTCTCCCCATATGTACCGACCTGGATCCTGAGATCATCCATCTTAGGCCCTTCTTTTATGTGCCTCCTCAACGAGAGGAGCAGTTACAAAATAAAACAGATAAAACGGTGGTAAAGAAAATAAAATAAAATACTTGGGTGTTTGGCTGTCCCCGAAAAATACAAATCTATTCAAGGATAACTACATAACAACATGGAAGGAAGTCAAAACTAATTTGGAAATATGGAATAGACTGAAACTGTCTTTCTGGGGGATGATAGCTATTATCAAGATTAGTGTTCTACCCAAGATGCTCTTTTTATTTCAAACCATTCCGATTATTACTGGATTAGGTCAATTCATAGAATGGCAAAAAATAAATAAATTCAAGGTTTGTGTGGCAGGGGAACAAGCCCATAATACAATTCAAACTTTTAAAGGATAAAAGGGAAAGGGGTGGCTTCTCACTGCCAGACCTCAAAATATATTATGAAGCTGCATGTATAACGTGGTTGAAAGAATGGTTCAGACTGGATAATATAGATATATTAGATCTGGAAGGGTTTGGAAACAGATATGGGTGGCATGCATACCTTTGGTATGACAAGGTCGGAGTACATCGGGACTTCTTAAACCACATTATAAAAAGATCGTTATATGAAGTATGGACGAGATATAAGGATTGGTTTGAAAAGAAAATGCCATGGTGACTGTCACCCCAGGAGGCATTCTCAGTGAAAAAACTAAATAAGAAGGGAGACTGGTTAACGTATAGAGATATGCTGTTGGAAGAAAACAATACAATTAAAATCAGGCCATATGAAGAATTAAAGGTCATGTTATCAGTTTGGATAGAGTACCACCAAATGAATGATATTTTTTCAAAAGACAAAAAAGAACTAGAGGTTTTGAATGTACAAGATCAATATTAGAAACTGCAGTATTACAAAACAATATTAAAATATTATCTAAAATTTATGAGTTTCTACTAGAATGGCACACAAAAGAGGAATAAATTAAGGATGTTATGACCAAATGGGCAATGGATATAGGCCATAATATTGAACATGAAAAATGGTCAAAATTATGGAATACAGGGCTAAACTTCACAGCATGTACATCATTAAAAGAAGATTTGTTTAAAAATGATGCCTTCCATAGTTTCAGTTACAGGTAGGTAGTCGTGTTGGTCTGCCATAGTCAAAACAAAAAAAATCCTTCCAGTAACACCTTAGAGACCTGCACATGAAAGCTCATACCAAGAAAAAACTTGGTTGGTCTCTAAGGTGATACTGGAAGGATTTTTATTTTTATTTGTTGTTTTGTTTTAAAAATGATGCATAGGTGGTATCTTACTCCAACCAAACTAGCAAGGATGTACCAAACAGGAAGTAAAAATTGTTGGAAATGTGGGGTGAAAGAAGGTAACTTTTTCCACATGTGGTGGTTATGTGACAGGGTGAAAACTTACAGTACTGAGATAACATATATAGCGAATTAAAAAAATCTTCAGATACACATTTAAAAAAGACCCGTAAGCATTCTTGCTGGGTATAGTTGGAGAAGATATTGGAAAGAGTGATAAGAAATTGTTTTTATATGCTACAACAGTGGCAAGACGGAGTCCCCCAAACCCTAGGCAACCCCCGAGCGGAATAATGACACACGACAATGTCCCCCAAACCCTAGGCAACCCCCGAGCTATGGGATTGGGATTAAAATTGGCCACAACTTTATTAAGATTCAGATGTAGGGAGACCTTGGCTCAGGCATTGGGCGTTTATCCTTCCCAGCCCCCAGCCGGGGATCTGGGAAACTGCAGGGTTATCCAGAATGTGTGGGGATTGGGCTAGCTCTGGAGAACATATGTTCAAGCAGATAGCCCGCCCCCCGTTTGCCGCCACTGGTGGGGGAGAGCAATGACAACCTCTCGGCGTATGGACAATGCCTCCCCCCAATACCCCTTTAACGGGGAACCCTTTTATCGCCGCCACACTGGGGGCGTGGAGTCACCGCCCCACCCCACCCCCCATTTAGGAAGATGACTAAAGGATTCCACCCAAGGCCTGAAACCGCCAAAGTTGTGACAAATTGCTATGGGAAAGGCGAAACCTGCCAATGCAGGGAAATTTCTTTCCGGCCCTTCAACAGCGGCCTTGTCATAGCAGCGCCTGCGTGGCTGTGGAAAAAAGGTTAACCTGCAAAGTAAGCGTTAATTGAGGGAGTGGAGGGTGGGAGAAGCTCTGGAGCCGACTGCTGCTTCTCAGGTAAGCTACACTCTGTATTGTGTGGGCTGGGTAGTCCCTCCCCTTACCTGGCCAATCCCTTGGCAACGCCTCCCCCAGGCGGGATTGGACAGTTAACTGGGCAGGCGGAGACCCCAGGTATCCCTTCTGGGGGAGGGTGCAGCCAGCCGAACTACCAGGTGTCACCCAGGAATTCAGGGGGCTGCATGCGACCATGCAAACGTCGCCCCCCCATTTAACGTGGGGAGCGGTCATTGTTAGCACAGGTTTGGAAACAACAGCAATTACCGACAGTGGAAGATTGGCAACAGAAGGTAATGGAGTACGCAGAAATAGGGAAAATTCGACAAGTGGAAATGCTGGAAGGCCGGCATCCAATGCCTCTTGTCCCAATATCAATTACAAAATCTTTAGGTGACCATGAAGATGGATAAGAGGCACTTAAGAGACTGTCTCTTTAGGTGTGGTGCAGAAAGGGATCTAACCACGATTGCTTCTACCAAGAGTTCACCATGGTTCCCACTTATCAAAACGGAGCATGCTCGAGCCAGATACCTGACAAAGCTCCCACTTGCTGTACTAAAAATCGCTTTTGCAGAACTATGATTCCAATTGATGCCCTTGGAGGTGTTGGGTGGATGGTAAGGCAAAGTACATTACGGAGAGAGACTCTGTCTGTGTGGACAACCCTGCGTCGAGGACCTGTGCCATTATTTATTGCAGTGCCCGTTACATATGGACCCAAGAGACCGATTTATAAAACCCCTGTTTACAAATGGAATACATTTGAATAGGGTGGAAGGGGTGAAATGACTGCTGAACGACTCCGACGACTTTCTTACTTATAAAATAGCACACTATGTGCTGGCAGCTAAGAAGATCAGGAGGAAGGAACTAGACAAAGTAGCTGTCAACTGCAAAGGGGATTCAGATATTTAATTTGGCACATCTTAACCGAGAATCTTCTGCTACTCTATTCTTTTAATGCAACAAATGATTTTAGTAGCTGTGACCGTGGTTTTATTGTATGTCTGTGCCCGATGATTTTTATGGTTATTGTTTTTTCTTTCTTTTTTGTTCTCCTTCTGAATGATGCCATGGCCTATGGCTAGTGCAATAAAATGTTTAATTGGTGTGCTAATTGCCACCTTTCTCCAGCTCCCAATCAGTGAGCATGAAAAGGGTGGTAGGTGGGCTCACGATGCCACCAGGGGCTCAATCCCAATATCCTCTACAAGCCAATCCTTTTGCTGGATGGCTCGTGGTGGAGTATAAATATCTGTTTATGGCATTGCCCAAAAGGAAGTGGGTGACACCTGACCCACAGGCACCTGTCTGACAAGGGTGTGATCTTGATGTCCACCCCCTCTCACACCTACCCACATTCATCCCGCATTGGTTTTTGAAAGTCTCTGCAGAGCTTCTTCCACATGGAGTTTTGATCTCAATGTCTTGCTCCTCAGCTCCTCCTGATCCAACCTCTGCCTTTCGCCTTCCGCAGCCAAGTCATAAACAGAGGAGGCACAGCATGCATAGGCCAGAATGGAATCAGAGATCTGAAAGGTAAAACCCAAAAGTGCTCTTGAGTGGAGCCCTGGAGCTCTGCCCCAAATCCAACCCTGATGTCATCTCTCCTCTTGCTTGCAAGCGAGTTGTGGCATTCAGCTCCAAATCAGAAAATGGAAGAGTGTTGACTCCTGGGGGTTTGGCAAAAAGGTTGTTCATATTGTGGATTGGAGTGTGCCCAGAGTTCCTTCTCATTCATGGGGACCTTTGAAAGAAAAAGAAAAAAGATAATCTTTATTAGTTTTACATACTTCAAATACATATTATATTACATTGCACATTTATAGTTTGTTCCTATGAGCCAACTTCCATCCTTCCTTCTTCTGGCATTATAAGGTTTATTTCTATTCTACTGGCTTCTCTATTTCATACAAGTCTTTCCTATGTATAACATAAATTTCTTCCATTCTTTTTGAAATGTTTTGTCGCCCTGTTGTCGAATTTTCCCAGTTGGCCAGATCTATCAGTCAAACTCTTCTTATTACCTCATTTATATGGTCCACAGAAGCTCTTGCTTTCAAATCTGTAATAATGAGCTTCAGCAAACTCAGCTCTGCAGTGGGTAAAAGAACGGGCCAGTTTCCTGGGCAAGGGGGCTTCTCTCTAGGCTTTATTTAGTAGCACACACACAAGTCCTACAGACTTGAGCTGCATGCTTGCAGCAAACTAAGAAACTCACATTCAGCAGTAACGGTACACTGAACACAAAGTGAGGCGAAGGACACTGAGCAAGAAGGGGAAAGTGAAACCAAACCTCCCCTTTTCTAGACAAAGGAAAAGTGCCCGTATTACAGTGGGCATGGCTTCCAGGATCAGAACGCTTCTTGCATCATTAAATCTAAGATGCCCAGAAAACCTGACACCTCCCACCTTGGCTCAGACCCTGTCCTGAAGGTGCTGGGAGGCAGAAGAAGGGACTGACTCTCTGCTTCAGCCCTGCATTCTTCCAGCACCAGCTTTCCCCAACCTGGTGCCCTCCAGGTGTCCAATCCATCAGGGCCATCGTGGAAGAAGTTGTGGAAGGTGTAGAAGGTTGGTCCTGTGAGACAGAGCCTTCAAAGTCTTTTTTTTTTCTTCCTCCAGATTTCACCAGAGCCCAAGGTTATTGTATTCAGAGATGTCGACAGCAAAATGGGAGGATGCGAGCAAGGTGCATTTGGCCCCGAAGGCCACTTTTTCGGTGTGGTCGCCAAGTGTGTTGCCGTTGTAATGTCTCTCAGGGAAACCCTGGACTTCGGCAATGAGGAAAAGCAGTCTTCACTAGGCTGCAGCCATAGTTTATTAAGCAATCACACAGAGCAACGACATCGCCCCACAAGGAGGGAGTAAGGGAGTAAAAAGGGTATCTGGGAGGGGAATAGAGTACAACTTAAATACCTGTATCCCAGCTAATGGGATACAGGTGTGCACAATGAGATTCCCCACTCATTCCCCACTTAAAGACACATACATCACATCTCCCTTTTACACAGAAATTAAAGAAAAGTCAAAATTACAATAATAAACACACATATTAAAACCAAGGTCATGACATATATCTTTGAGGCATATACACACACCTGCCATATGAGGTCACATACCTGGGTTGCCTTACATCTATTTGCGCATCAGGTATTCTCCCAATTCCTTCTCCATTATTATCTCTTTGCATTTCTTTTCTATTCTCAATCAGTCTACCTCTTCTCTCCTCAGCTTGTACACTCCTAGGCCTTATTCTTCGCCTATTACGCCTATACACCCGTCCTGATGAAGTAACTACCCGGTATGTACGTGGCTGATCACACTTTCTTGTGACTACCGCTGGGGACCACCCTTCTGTTGACTCAAACCATACTGGATCTCCCTCTTCCAATGGCCTAAGAGGCCTCGCAGTGCTATCATAAAAATACTTTTGCCGTTCTTGGTTCCTTTTGAGGCTCTCCCTCGCCCCCACAGGTATTTTAGGACGTAACACTTCCTCAGTCACTGGTAACTTACTCCTCAGGACTCTACCCATCAACAACTGAGCAGGAGAGTATTCCAGTCCAGTCACCGGTGTATTACGATACTCCAATAATGCTAATTGGGGTTCTTTGTGTGTTTGCTCTGCCTTTTTTAGGAGTAGTTTTATGGACTGTATTGCCCTTTCCACCATTCCATTTGACTGTGGGTATCCTGGACTACTGAAGCGCTGTTCAAACCCCCAGCCTTGGGCAAATTGCTGGAACTCCTGACTTGCAAATGGCATGTTATCAGTGATAACTATCCTTGGAATACCATGCCTCGCAAACACTGCTTTCAGTCTACTAATTACTGCTCCTGCTGTTTTATCTGGGAGACCCACCAGTTCTGGGTATTTTGAGAAATAGTCTATCACCAGCAGAAACGGTTGCATCCTGTACTCAAAAATATCTACTCCCAACTTTTCCCAGGGCAGCTCTGGAATTTCATGTGGTATGAGAGGTTCTTTTTGATTTTTTGGTGCACATCTCGCGCATATTGAACAATTTTCTATGAATGTTTCTATCTCCTTGCCCATACCTGGCCAGTACATTATTGTCTTTGCTCTCATTTTTGTTCTTTGCATGCCCTGATGTGACTCATGAAGCTGCTCCAAGACTGTCCGTCTTTGAGATACGGGAATAACTACCCTTTCATCAACATATAGCACACCATCCTGACAGCGCAGCAAGTCCTTCACAGCCCAAAATGCTTTTGCTGCTGATGGTACATCTCTTAAATGCAGTGGCCATCCACGTGATATTAAAGATGCCACCTCCTGTAACTGTATGTCTTGTTTTGTTGCTTCCTGTATAGCTATTACCCCTGTAGGGTGCATTACTATTTCACCTATTTCATATATTACTTTCTCATCATCTATGGGTTCCACATCACTCTCTGGAGGATCTACCGTGGCCCGAGATAATATTACTTTCTCTGATCATCCATGGGTTCCACATCACTCTCTGGAGGATCTACCGTGGCCCGAGATAATGTGTCTGCCAAGTACATTTCTTTCCCTGGCTTCATACTTCCACCTCCATGATGATCTCTCTGCAATTGTAACAGCATCCTCTGCAGGCGAGCAGGTGCACTGCCTAAAGCTTTCTTACAGATTGCCTCTAGAGGTTTATGATCAGTCTGTACTAATACTAGCTTGCCAAACACATACTGGTGGAATTTTCTTATTGCATACAATACAGCCAACAGTTCTTTCTCTATTTGAGCATAATTCTGCTCTGCCATAGTAAGTGCCCGGGATGCATAACATATTGGCCTCCCTTCTTGAAGGAGGCATGCACCCAAACCATTCTTTGAAGCATCTGCTTGAACCACCAGTGGCTTAGATGCATCAAAATATTGAAGCACAGGTGCCCGACACAGTTGCTGTTTTACCATTTCAAAAGACTTCTGATGTTCGGGCATCCATTGAAACAACACATTCTTTTTTAATAAATTCCTCAAAGGTGCCGTCAATTCTGCCTCTCTTGGAATATATTTTGATAAGTACTGCACAGACCCCAAAAATCTAAGCACACCTTGCCTGTCCTGCGGGGAAGGCATTTCTCGAATTGCTTTAACCTTCTCCTCATCTACTTTGACACCTTGAGCAGTTATTATATGCCCCATATATTTTACTGAATCCACTTTAAATTGGATTTTCTCTTTATTAAACTTGATATTTTTAGCCCTTGCTGTTTCAAACACCTTACGCAATATTTGGTCATGTTCCTGAGAAGTTTCTGCTGCAATAATCATATCATCTGCTATCATGTGCACTCCTTTTATATGCCCAAATGTCTCTTCATTTTTTTGTTGGAAAACCTCACTAGATGATTTCAAACCAAATGGCATACGATTAAAACGGTACCTTCCCCACGGAGTATTAAATGTGCACAGCAACGCTGACTTCTCATCTAACTTCACTTGCCAATAACCATCCTTTTCATCCACTATTGTGAAGAATCTTTTACCAGCTAAAGAGCTTAATACATCATCAATTGTGGGAATAGTATAGTGCTGTCTACTAATTGCCTTGTTTAAATCACGAGGATCAAGGCATACACGCAGTTTTCCATTTTTTTTTTCAGTAATCACCAAACTGCTCACCCACTCAGTAGGGCACTCTACTTTGGAGATTACTTCAGCTGCTTCCATCTGGCATAAAGTCTCTTTCAATCTATCTAAAACTCCATAAGGCACTTTTCTGCAAGCATGAATTACAGGAGGAACACTAGGGTTCACCTCTATATGGTAAGAAGCCTTCAAATTCTCCCAGCCCCTCAAAGACATCAGAGTACATTGTCACTAACTGCTCTTTTGACACCAGTTCAGGTTGTTGCACATTATCAACTCTACATACCAAATTCAAAGCCTCACAAGCCACCCTTCCCAATAGTGGAGTGGTTGATATATCAGTCACATAAAATAACAGTTCCAAGCTCCTTCTAGTGGTGCTGGTCTCAAGGGCAATTGTGCCCAACGGCACTATTCGTGTCCCTCCATAGGCCATCAATGTTGTCTTTGTCTTGGCCAGACTCTTCTGCCCTGGGATCTTGTCATATATTTCAACTGGGAGAACATTTGCCTCAGCTCCAGTGTCAAGCTTAAATTGCACTTTTAACCCTCTCAAAAAAATGTCCGCAAACCATCCTGGAGGCTGTACAGCTACAGTGTCCATTTCCTGAGATAGTACTCCTATAAACAGGCTGTGTAAGTCCATATCATGAACTTGGCGCCTTCTTTGGTCTTTAGTGACTCCAGTTGCAGACGCCTTACACATCCTGGCAAAATGGTTTTTCTTGCCACACTTATGACAAACTTTTCCTAACGCCGGACACTTCTGAGATTTATGTGTACTCCCACACTGAAAACATCCTTTATAGCCACCATAGTCTTGTCTCTGCCCCAAACGGGAGTTTACATTCCCAAGAGTCTGTACTGGGACTTCGAAGTTCTCTCTTATCTCTGCCGTTTCATCAAACTGTTTTGCCATAGTAGACATCTCACTGAGCTGGTTTGCTGTTATTTGTTCTATTTGGCAAATCTCTACAGCCTTTTCGAGAGTAAGGTCAGACTCCTTTAACAACTTCTGCTGCAACCTCTCCGGCGCACTAAAAACAAGCTTATCTCTGACCAACTCATTAAATGCCGAACCAAACTCACATCTGCCAGCTCTTAATTTAAGTTCAGTTACAAAGCGTTCAACAGTGTCCCCCACCTTCCAAGGATAATTCCAAAAAGAATACCTTTCAAATATCACATTTTTTCGAGGAGTGCAATACTTTTGAAATTCTTCCAGGACCTCATCCACAGTCTGTGTTTCGTCATCAGGAAAACTAAATGTCTCATAAATCTGTACTGCCTCTTCTCCCACACAGTTCAACAAGACAGCAACCTGCCTCTTTGCCGAAAAACGGTCAGCTCCAGACGCCGTCAAATACACACGAAAAGCTTGCTCCCATCGCCTCCACTTCTCTGCCAGGTTTCCTTGGAGCACAAGAGGACACGGGGGTCGAAAAGAATCCATCTTCTGACACCATGTAATGTCTCTCTGGGAAACCCTGGACTTCGGCAATGAGGAAAAGCAGTCTTCACTAGGCTGCAGCCATAGTTTATTAAGCAATCACACAGAGCAACGACATCGCCCCACAAGGAGGGAGTAAGGGAGTAAAAAGGGTATCTGGGAGGGGAATAGAGTACAACTTAAATACCTGTATCCCAGCTAATGGGATACAGGTGTGCACAATGAGATTCCCCACTCATTCCCCACTTAAAGACACATACATCACAGCCGTTAAGGTGAGTTAAATCAAATCTTAGTTTTCTTCGAAAATTAGTCAATGGTGTTTCATGACCCCAAATGCATAAGACTCACCTCTCTGTCTCCTCCCCCCCACCCCACCTCCCTCTCTTAACCTTTCAGCCACTGTGAGGGGGGCAATATTAGTGGGACAATATTAGCGCAGGTTAATTCTGTGTCCAGGGCGGCTGTCTACCAGCTCCATCTGGTACGCAGGATGAGACCCTCCCTGCCCGCAGACTGTCTCGCCAGAGTGGTACATGCTCTGGTTATCTCCCGCTTGGACTACTGCAATGCACTCTACGTGGGGCTACCTTTGAAGGTGACCGGAAACTGCAATTAATCCAGAATGCGGCAGCTAGACTGGTGACTGGGAGCGGCCGCCGAGACCACATAACACCGGTCTTGAAAGACCTACATTGGCTCCCAGTATGTTTCTGAGCACAATTCAAAGTGTTGGTGCTGACCTTTAAAGCCCTAAACGGCCTCGGTCCTGTATACCTGAAGGAGCGTCTCCACCCCCATCGTTCTGCCCGGACACTGAGATCCAGCGCCGAGGGCCTTCTGGCGGTTCCCTCACTGTGAGAAGCAAAGCTACAGGGAACCAGGCAGAGGGCCTTCTCGGTAGTGGCGCCTGCCCTGTGGAACGCCCTCCCATCAGAAGTCAAGGGAATAAACAACTACCTGACATTTCAGAAAATACCTAAAGGCAGCCCTGTTTAGGGAAGTTTTTAAATTTGTGACTTTGTATTGTATTTTGGTATTTGTTGGAGGCCGCCCAGAGTGGCCGGGGAGACCCGGCCAGATGGGCGGGGTATAAATAATATTATTATTATTATTATTATTATTATTATTATTATTATTAAGCCCTTTCCTCTTCCCTTGCTGCCCCCATGAAAGCTCTCTGACCCCTCAGCCGCAACTCCCCGTACCCTGGGAAGAAATGCCTCCATTGGCTCAGAGAACAGCTCTTCGTGGCATGAGAGGGTGGGTGGGGGCTCAGTCGCTGACCTTCCCCAAATAGCAAAGGCAACCTACCTGTGTGAAACATTCCTGTGCAGGGGGTTATTGAATCACAGAATTGTAGAGCTGGAAGGGAAAGGGTTCAATGCACACACACACAAGAATCTGCTCCTGGGGTTGCTGTTCGTAAAAACAAGGAGGGAAAAGAACCACATTAGGAAAAAAAAGTGTGTGTGGCAGCCAAACCCCGCTCAGATTCCCCCAAAGTACATACATGAAATGCTCAGAGGTCTCTCCTACAATCATAGAATAGAAATGTTGTGTTGGGAGGGAACCAAGGGGTCATCTAGTCCAACCCTCTGCAAAACAGGCCCTCTGTGTGCAATTTGGACTCTGACAACAGTCAGCTCTTCTGCCTCCCAGTTGGAGTCACTGGTTTGGGTTTTCAGAACCACCACCAGCACCCATATTAACAGTGTTTCCTCCTCTCACAGGATGGTAACTCTGCCGACCTCCGGTGCAAGACCTCTGGTGAAAGGAAGACCCCCCCCCATGCTCTTCTCTGATGTGCAGCTGCCTCGACTGCACCCCCCATCTCTGCTGGGGAAGAAACCGCTTTGCTTGGTGCTGCTGATGGCAATTCTGGGAAGGGGTCAATTGGGACCTATCCTGTCTGCCTGTCTACTCATGAGTAAGCCCAATTGTTCCCACTGGGGCCTGACTCCTTAGTAAATGGGCTTAGTAAATGGGATTGGAGCTTGGGTTTGATTTGCCTGCAAAAATGCTTTAGCTTCTTCTTTTTAATAAATGCAAGCATTGGAAACCTTTGTGTCGGTTAGTGTTATGAAAATGTGTGGTGGGATGGGGGGATATTTTTGGTCAGACTCTTGCACCCTTTCTCTCTCTCTCTGCCAGTCAGTGGTGCCATCCAGGTTTTCTGGTTCTTTTGCAAACATGGCTTTGCACAAGGGCATTTCTCAAATTGCAGGCACTCACCTCTCCCTGGGGTCTCCCCTGCCCCTCCCCGTGCCTCTTTCTCTGTGTCTCCCCTCCAACTGTCCTGCTTCCTTGGGCAGCTGCACAGAGAAGAACTGGATGTTTCATAAACAGGAATTGAGCAGAGCTGAAAGAATATTATTAATTAATTAATTAATTAATTAATACCCCACCCATCTGGGTGGCTCCCAATAGAATAATAAAAACATGCTAAAACATTAAAAGCTTCCCTAAAGCACGTCAAAGTGCAATTAGATAAATAGGTACTGCTCCGGCGGGAAGGTAAATGGCATTTCCGTGCGCTGCTCTGGTTCGCCAGAAGCGGCTTAGCCATGCTGGCCACATGACTGTATGCCGGCTCCCCTGGCCTGTAACACGAGATGAGTGTCGCAACTCCAGAGTTGTCCACGACTGGACTTAATGGTCAGAGGTCCCTTTACCTTTTTAAACAGGGCTGTCTTCAGATGTCTTCTAAAAGTCAGATAGTTGTTTATTTCCTTGACATCTCATTGTAGTGTTCCACAGTGTGGGCGCCACCACTGAGAAGGCCCTCTGCCCATAACTGTCAACTTTCCCCTTTTTTAAAGGGAAATTCCCTTATTCTGTATAGGATTCTTTGCAAGAAAGGGGAAAAGTCGACAGCTATGCCTCTGCCTGGTTCCCTGTAACCTCACTTCTCACAGGGAGGGAACTGCCAGAAGACCCTCGGAGAAGCTGAGCTTCCCCAGCCACTCTGGGCAGCTCCCAAAGGAATGTCAAAACAATACAGCATTAGATATTAAAAACGTCCCTAAACAGGGCTGCCTTCAGATGTCTCTTAAAAATAGGATAGCTGCTTATTTCCTTGACATCTGATGGAAGGGTGTTCCACAGGGTGGGCGCCACTACCGAAAAGGCCCTCTGTCTGGTTCCCTGTAACCTCACCTCTCGCAATGAGGGAACCGCCAGAAGGCCCTTGGCACTGGATCTCAGTGTCTGGGCTGAACCATGGGGGTGGAGACGCTCCTTCAGGTATACAGGGCCGAGGCCGTTTAGGGCTTTAAAGGTCAGCACCAACACTTTGAATTGTGCTCGGAAACGTACTGGGAGCCAATGTAGGTCTTTCAAGACTGGTGTTATGTGGTCCCAGCGGCCACTCCCAGTCACCAGTCTAGCTGCCGCGTTCTGGATTAATTGCAGTTTCCGGGTCACCTTCAAAGGTAGCCCCACGTAAGAGCGCATTGCAGTAGTCCAAGCAGGAGATAACTAGAGCATGCACCACTCTGGCGAGACAGTCTGCAGGCAGGTAGGGTCTCAGCCTGCGTACCAGATGGAGCTGGTAGACAGCCGCCCTGGACACAGAATTGACCTGCGCCTCCATGGACAGCTGTGAGTCCAAAATGACTCCCAGGCTGCACACCTGGTCCTTCAGGGGCACAGTTACCCCATTCAGGACCAGGGAGTCCCCCACACCCACCCGCCCCCTGTCCCCCAAAACAGTACTTCTGTCTTGTCAGGATTCAACCTCAATCTGTTAGCCACCATCCATCCTCCAACCACCTCCAGGCACTCACACAGGACCTTCACCGCCTTCACTGGTTCTGATTTAAACAGAGGTAGAGCTGGGTATCATCTGCATATTGATGGACACACAGCCCAAACCCCCTGATGATCTCTCCCAGCGGCTTCATATAGATATTAAAAAGCATGGGGGAGAGGACAGAACCGTGAGGCACCTCACAAGTGAGAGCCCAGGGGTCTGAACACTCTTTTTTTTTATACGAATTTTATTGGTTTTCCACATTAAACAGAATAAACACCACTAAAAACAACATATAATAGCAATCATTCAAAAACAAAAAACACAAACACAAACAACTTCAACAAAATATAAAGAAAAACAAATACAAACCTTACAGACCGGAACACACCAACCATTAATTAGAATCTTATTCCAAATCTTATTTGAGGGACTTCCCCCGTTCTCTCTCCTACGTTCAGTTCTAATTTACTTTAGTAACTTTTCTAGTTATTCTAACAATACATTCACCATCATTATTCTTCTTTATCTTAACCTCATATCTCATTTAAATTCTAAATCAAAATAAAAATACCACTTCCTATTCCAAATCTCAATTTCTTATAACCTTTACTTTTCTAAGTTCCATAAAACTGCTGCTTATTGCGTATAATTCAAATCTTATAAAAACTTAAACCAATACTATAGCATAAAAAAACCTAAGTATTCCTTCTCTAGTCCAAAACCTTTTTTACTCTCCGACGTCAGGGGTACCGTGGCAGGCCTTCCTGTTACTCACATACATTCTTTCACCCTACCCCCCTTCTTATCATTTTCTCTCCTTCCATCACCATCCCCCACCAGGCCTCCCCACCACCTTTTCCAAAACCATTGTCCAGAATGTCTTCTTTTCCTTGATCTTCAAAAACGAAAGCCATATCCCAAAGTGCCTTTGCTGAACTCTTCAAGGGAAACAATTCCTCGTCACCCGGCATCTCCACTTCAATCTGCAAATCAATTTGTTGTTGTGATTTCAAAAATTTTAGTTCCAGTATTCCTGGGCTCCCACCCCAGAAAACCGTTATAACGTCCCGAAGGTCATTCCTGGCCCTCTCACGACTACAGGAAAGATCCTCTTGCCTTGGGAGTTGCCTCTTCTCTACTTCAAATAAGTTCCCAGAAGTTCGCTCTTTAGTTGTATCTTTAAATTCTTTGAGTTCCTTTTTTTTTTAAAGTTTTTATTATTTTCCAATAAGACAAAGAAGAAAGACATTACATAAACATAAACATAAACATAAAAAAGAACACAATACATATTAAACAATAAACAATATAAAAACCATAACAACAACCTCAAACAAAGAAAATCACATACAAACCTAGAATAACACCTATCTTTGTACCAGTTACAGGTGGGTAGCCGTGTTGGTCTGCCATAGTCAAAACAAAATCGAAAATTCTTTCCAGTAGCACCTTAGAGACCAACTGAGTTTGTTCTTGGTATGAGCTTTCGTGTGCATGCACACTTCTTCAGATACACTGAAACAGAAGTCACCAGACCCTTAAATATAGTGAGGGAGTGGGGAGGGGTATTGCTCAGAAGGGTGGTGGGAATGGGTGATCAGCTGATAGGTATGGAAAACCTGTTGACGACTCTTAACGGCTGTAATTAGTCTTGCAGGGAAAGGCAAGGGGTGAGATGGCTAAAGATAGCTTTGTTATGTATAATGAGATAAGAATCCAATGTCTTTGTTCAGACCAGGTCTCTCCATGGTTTTAAGTTTGGTGATTAGTTGTAATTCAGCCACTTCTCTTTCTCGTGTTGTTGGCAGACCAAAGTAGCTGTCTTACTACAAAGGAATTTCAGAAACAGACTGGTGACTTCTGTTTCAGTGTATCTGAAGAAGTGTGCATGCACACGAAAGCTCATACCAGGAACAAACTCAGTTGGTCTCTAAGGTGCTACTGGAAGGAACCTATCTTTGTACTTTTCTTGTTTCAAACTTCTCTGCTATGGGGACTTCCCCTGTTCCCTCCACTGCCTTCACCATCATATAAGTATTTTAAGTAGCTTTATATCTTTTTCCCTTAACTTTTTAACTTTTATCATATTCCTTAATAGTCTTTAGATATTCTTTAAAATTACTTAATCTTATATAAATCATGTCTTATGGTCACTATCTTAAGATATTCTTTTGCAATTAAATCATTTCTCACAAAAAATTTATTCAAAACAATTTTATCTCACTTCCACCTGCTAAAGCCGATTCTTCTTATTAATTCTGCTCAAATATTCAAATATTCAGTTTTACACATTTAAGTAGATAGTCCTTAAATTTCTTCCAATCCTGCGACACCGTCTCCTCCCTCTGGTCTCGGATTCTAGCGGTCAGTTCAGCGAGTTCCATATAGTCCATTAACTTCATCTGCCATTCTTCTACTGTTGGGATCTCTTCACCCTTCCAAGTTCTTGCCAATAAAATTCTAGCCGCTGTTGTGGCATACATAAAAAATGTTCTATCCTGACTGGGTATCTCTTCATTAGTCATGCTCAAAAGGAATGCCTCTGGTTTCTTACTGAAGGTAATTTTCATTACCTTTTTAAGCTCATTATAAATCTTATCCCAGAAAGCATTCACTCCCGGACATGACCACCACATATGAAAAAAGGTACCTTTCGTAGACTTACATTTCCAACACACATCAGACATTTTAGAATTCATCTTAGCTAACTTAACTGGTGTCAGATACCATCTATACAGCATTTTCATTATATTTTCTCTTAACTATTGCAAGCTGTAAATTTGATACCTTTCTGCCACAGTCTCTCCCAGTCATCCATCATAATATTATGACCCACATCTTTCGCCCAATCTATCATTGTCGATTTAACCAATTCATCTTTCGTATGCCACTCTAGCAACAAATTATACATCTTGGAAAGGTTTTTAGAGTTCGATTCAATCAGTTCTGTTTCCAGTTTTGATTTTTCCAGTTGAAAACCAATTTTCCTGTCCAATTTAAATACCTCATGCACTTGGTGGTATTGCAGCCAGTCGGTGACTTGACTTTTTACTTGATCATAACTTTTCAACTTAATTGAGTCACCGTCCTGCTGCAATATATCCACATATCTTAACCAACTTGCAGACATGTTCGGTCTCTTATAAGCCTTAGCCTCCACTGGTGAGATCCATCTAGGAGTCTTTCTCTCTAACAAGTCTTTATATCTTGTCCAAACCTGATACAAAGCTTTCCTAATTATATGATTCTTAAAAGTTTTGTGGACTTTCACCTTGTCGTACCAAAGGTATGCATGCCATCCGAACACGTTATCAAATCCTTCCAAGTCCAGCACATCAACGTTCTCCAATTTAAACCAATCCTTCAACCAGCAAAAGGCCGCTGCTTCAAAGTAAATCTTTAAGTCCGGCAGGGCAAAGCCTCCTCTCTCTTTAGAGTCTGTCAAAATCTTAAATTTTATTCTAGGCTTTTTTCCCTGCCATATAAATTTCGATAGGTCCCTTTGCCATATCTTAAAAGAATCCATTTTATCTACAATTGGTATGGCTTGGAATAAAAACAGCATCCTTGGTAGAACATTCATTTTGACAGCTGCTATTCTTCCCATCAACGAAAGTTTCAACCTTGTCCATATCTCTAAGTCTTTTTTGATCTCTGTCCACAACTTTTCATAATTATCTTTATACAGGTTCAGATTTTTTGCTGTAATATTGACACCTAGATATTTTACAGTCTTAACAAAATTGAGACCAGTGCAGTCCTGTAATCTTTGTATCTGCATTTGACTCATGTTTTTGCTCAATACTTTGGTTTTCTGTTTATTCAGTTTGAAACCAGCTACACGTCCAAATGATTCTATCAATTCCAAAGCTTTGGGGACACTGCTTTCAGGTTCCTGTAGGGATAACATCAGGTCATCCGCGAAGGCTCGTAATTTATATTCTTTCTCTCCCACCCTGATTCCTTTTATCTGTTTCTCCATTCTTATCATGTTTAGGAGAACCTCCAGGACCGTAATAAATAATAAAGGGGAGATAGGGCACCCTTGTCTTGTTCCTTTTTCAACTTCAATTTCCTCCGATATCACACTGTTTATTATTATTTTCGCTCTTTGCTCTGTGTAAATGGCTTTGATGCCATTTAAAAATCTTTCTCCAACTCCCATCTTTTCCAAATTCTTTATCATAAATGTCCAAGATACATTGTCGAAGGCTTTCTCCGCATCTATAAACATTAATGCTGCATCTGTATTAATGTTTCTTTCCAGTTTTTCTAAAATGTCCACAATAATTCTTGTGTTATTATTTATTTGCCTTCCTGGTAAGAAACCTGCTTGGTCTTTATGAATATAGTCTTTCAGCACTCTTTTCAATCTTGTAGCCATGACATTCGCAAAAATTTTATAATCCACATTTAACAGGGAAATTGGACGATAATTTTTCATTAAAGTTTTGTCCATCTCAGGTTTTGGAATCAGTGTGATAAAGGCTTCTTTCCATGTCTCTGGTGCCCTATCTCCTTCTAACATTTTGTTGCAAATTTCTTTCAAAGGCTGCGATAGCCAGTCTTTCAAAGTCTTATAGTACTTTGCTGTCAATCCATCTGGTCCTGGGGCCTTCCCTAGTTGCATGTTGTTTATTGCATCCTCTATCTCTTGAGTCGATATCGGGTGGTTGAGATTTACTAGTTTATCCTCTGGGACTTTTTGCAATCCATTTTTTTCCAGAAATCGGTCTATCTCTGATTCTTCTATCTTCTCCTCCTTGTACAGTTGTTTATAAAATCTTTGGAAACACCATCTGATTTCCTTCTGGATTCTCTACAGTTCTTCCACTTACTACTAAATTACTGATGACGCTTGCCTTCTGTCTTTTCTTTAACTGCCAAGCTAATAATTTTCCACATCTATTTGCTGATTCAAATGTTCTCTGCTTCATCAATTTCACTTTCCATTCAATATCTTGATTCATAATTTTTGCATATTGGGATTGCAGGTATTTAATCTCTTTTTGTATTTTTTGACATTTAGGATGACCTCTTAATTCTCTTTCTTTCACTTTAATCAGTTTCAACAATCTTTCCATTTCCGCGTTTTGTTGTTTCTTCTTCTTTGCTTTTTCGCTTATGAGGAATCCTCTCATTACCGCTTTTCCTGCATCCCAAACAATCCTCTTTTCAACTTCTGAGTTCCAATTGATTTGAAAATACTCCTTCATCTTCTTTGCAGCTCTTTCTACCAGCTTGGTATCTCTCATCAAAGCGTCATCCATTCTCCACCTGAAAGAATCCTTGGAAACCATTTTTAGAGTTACCTGTACAGGATTATGATCTGAATATGTCTTTGGGCCGATTTCTGCTTTTTGTATTTTCGGTGCCAATTCATTCGAGGTCCAAATGTAATCTATTCTGGACCATGACTTCTGGGATTCACTGAAATAAGTTGCCTCTGTTTCTGTGGGGTTTTTTAATCTCCAAGAGTCCACTAAATTCAAATTATCCACCATTTCAAAAAAAGTCTTTGGTAGTTTCCCATCGTTTGTTATTTTAGTTCTTTGAGATCTGTCCATTAACGTGGAAACTGCACCATTAAAGTCTCCCAGGCAAACTATTTTATAATCCAAATAGTCCAACAGCAAATCATGTATGTTCTTATAAAAAATTGACTTTCCATCATTAGGTGCATAAAGTCCCAGAATCAAGAATTTTTCGCCTTGTACTTTAATTTCAATTGCAATGTATCTCCCTTCTTCATCTTTAAATAACTGTCTTGGGCTATATTTTTCCTTTGCATAAATCACCACTCCTCTCTTCTTGACTTTGTCCGATGATATAAACTCTTGGCCTAATTTTTTGTTCTGTAGCAATCTTCTGTGTCGTCGAACTATGTGGGTCTCCTGTAAACATATTATGTCCAAATTCTTCTTTTCCAAACTATAAAAAACTCTGCGTCTCTTCGGTCTCTGGTTCAATCCCCGAACATTCCATGTCATCAATTTGAGCGCCATTTTCCTTTTCTTTTTTAATCTCCTCCTCCAGATGCCTCTGCTTTCTTGCTTTCTTCTGGATCTTTTTCACCTGGTTTTGGCAGCCCCGGCGGGAGTAATAGTCCTGGAAATCTGTAAGAAAACGCTGGATCTAGTGATGTACCTTTGAACTCTTCCAGATGTTTGTCCAAAAACTTATGCTTTTCCGCCGGGGATCTTATCCTTATCTTTTTCCCTTCAAACGTAAACGCCAGGCCTTCCGGAAATTCCCAACTGAAGGGGATATTTCTTCTCCTTAGCTCTGTTACCAAATCGTTGTACGACACTCTTTTGTCCAGGAAAAATCTGGGGATATCCTTATAAAAGATGACTTTGTTTTGCTGTACCACCAGGTTATTCTTGTAATGTAAGTCCAGAAAGTAGTCTCTGTCGTATCTATTGTGCAACACAATCAAACAGTCACTGACTGTTTTAGTGTTTTTCTTTCCTCTGGATCCTCTAGGTCCAAACCTGAAGGCCTTCACTATGAGGGCTGAGACTTCTTCCGCTTCCAAATGCCAAAAGGTTGAAAAAAGTTCCACAATATATGCTTTAAGGCTATCACCTTCCAATTCTGGAAGACCTCTTAGACGGATGTTCCCTTCTCTTTGGCGGAGTTGAAGAAAGGCAAGAGATTCTTCCACACTTCTCTGCTGTGTTCCAATTCTTTCTATTTTCTCCAAATCAATATTGTCCAATTTCTCCTCCACCTTTTTTATTTTTTCTTTGACCACTTTAAATTCCTCTGAGTCCTTTTTCAAAACTGTCACCTCTTGGCCAATTTTATTAATTTCTTCTCTGTTTTTCTTTACGTTTTCCTCAATTTGTCCAATTGACCTTTCCAATGTTTGGGTGGAATCTTTGATTTCAGCTTGAAGTTTTTCTGTTGCAGAGTTAACTGTTGCAGTTACGCCTTTAAGTCCTTCTGCTATCTCTGCAATACTAGCAGCTAATTTCTCCATTTGCTCCTGTATAGTCAAGGATACAGAGCCTTTTCTTTGTGCAGAAGCAGTTGTTTTGGATCTAGTGCTATCTTGCATTTCCTGCGGGTTCTGCAGTTGAAGTCTCAAGGTCACCCCAGTTTTGATAACAGTCTCAGACATTCACAGTAGAAAACCAACAGTCCCAAAAGTAAACACCAGGTGGCCAGCTACTCAGTTCAGAGAACAAAGAGACTGCTGAGCCAGGAGTCCCAAACAGTTCCAACGAATCCAAATTTTTAGGCAAAGAGTACGCTTACTTTCAAAATTCCAAACTTTTTACAGTCAAGAAGCATCAGTTAAAATAGTCCAAGTCAGTACTTAATATCCACATGCAGTGTTACCACCCAGTCCTTAAATAGAGTTGCAGCCGGCAACAAAGAAACTAAAATGTCTCCACTGGTAAACAGTTACTGAAACAGTTACAAGAAAAAATGGCAATAAAATAACGCAGCCCGCTACTGACCCTGAATCCTAATCCAGAGGGCGAGCGGTGTCTTCTTTTGCCATAACTCTTGTTATTAAACCATTATAAATCTTCTAAACAACTTTTAATCCACTTTTAAAAAGTTTGGCAGAGTTCGCAAAACTTTTCCGTTAGCCGCGGCTAAGCTCTATTGCCGCTACCAAGCTCTGTCAAGCAGTTCAAAGGGACTGGAGGAGGGCAAATGTTGTCCCTATTTTCAAAAAGGGGGAAAGAGAAGACCCAAACAATTACCGCCCAGTCAGCCTGACATCAATACCAGGAAAGATTCTAGAGCAGATCATTAAGCAAACGGTCTGTGAGCACCTAGAAAGGAACGCTGTGATCACTAAAAGTCAGCATGGGTTTCTGAAAAATAAGTCATGTCAGACCAATCTGATCTCATTTTTTGACAGAATTACAAGCCTGGTAGATGAAGGGAATGCTGTGGATGTAGCCTATCTTGATTTCAGCAAGGCCTTTGACAAGGTGCCCCATGATATTCTCGTAAAGAAGCTGGTAAAATGCGGACTAGACAATGCTACCATTCAGTGGATTTGTAACTGGCTGACTGACCGAACCCAAAGGGTACTCATTAATGGCTCCTCTTCATCCTGGAGAGAAGTGACTAGTGGGGTGCCACAGGGTTCTGTCTTGGGCCCAGTCTTATTCAACATCTTCATCAATGACTTGGATGATGGGCTTGAGGGCATCCTGATCAAGTTTGCAGATGACACCAAATTAGGAGGGGTGGCTAATACCCCAGAGGACAGGATCACACTTCAAAATGACCTTAACAGATTAGAGAACTGGGCCAAAGCAAACAAGATGAATTTTAACAGGGAGAAATGTAAAGTACTACACTTGGGCAAAAAAAATGAAAGGCACAAATACAGGATGGGTGACACCTGGCTTGAGAGCAGTACATGTGAAAAGGATCTAGGAGTCTTGGTAGACCATAAACTTGACATGAGTCAACAGTGTGATGCAGCAGCTAAAAAAGCCAATGCAATTCTGGGCTGCATCAATAGGAGTATAGCATCTAGATCAAGGGAAGTAATAGTACCACTATATTCTGCTCTGGTCAGACCTCACCTGGAATACTGTGTCCAGTTCTGGGCACCACAGTTCAAGAAGGATACTGACAAGCTGGAACGTGTCCAGAGGAGGGCAACCAAAATGGTCAAAGGCCTGGAAACGATGCCTTATGAGGAACGGCTTAGGGAGCTGGGTATGTTTAGCCTGGAGAAGAGAAGGTTAAGGGGTGATATGATAGCCATGTTCAAATATATCAAAGGATGTCATATAGAGGAGGGAGAAAGGTTGTTTTCTGCTGCTCCAGAGAAGCGGACACGGGGCAATGGATTCAAACTACAAGAAAGAAGATTCCACCTAAACATTAGGAAGAACTTCCTGACAGTAAGAGCTGTTCGACAGTGGAATTTGCTGCCAAGGAGTGTGGTGGAGTCTCCTTCTTTGGAGGTCTTTAAGCAGAGGCTTGACAGCCATCTGTCAGGAATGCTTTGATGGTGTTTCCTGCTTGGCAGGGGGTTGGACTGGATGGCCCTTGTGGTCTCTTCCAACTCTATGATTCTATGATTCTATGAACAGGCTTCCTTTTGGGTTTTCCTCCGTAAGTTAATGTTCTTGAAATGTTAAAATCCAGTTGAAAGTTTTACTTACAGAGTTTCTCTTACAGTTTCTAAGTAGGAAGTGCTGCTGGGTCAAGCTCAAGTCTGGCGGGATCGCTGCTTTGTCCTCCGGAGGCAGCCGTCTCTTCAGTCCCGCACCGGAGCCTCGCTCGTCCAATTTTCCCCCTTACGAGGGTCGATCGGAAGCGGGGACGGTGCGTCTGGGACCCACAAGACCACGGTCCACGGGACGCTCTTCCCGTGGCTTTAAGGGGCCCGCGGCGCAGGCACGGTAACCCCTAAAGCCTCACGGAGGACGGAGCTCTTCAGCTCCCATCCGCCATTAACTGGCACCAAACCGGAAGTCCTTTTAGTTCCTTGGCCAAGTCCTTAAAAGCAGTTCCAAGCTCGGTGACATTCTGCTGCAAAAGTTCCAATTTCAAAAGGATTTTCCTTTGCCCAAAGGTCATTACTGAATCTGGAGGCATCGTGGAAACGAAACCAAAAGGGGGCAGATGCAGGCAGGAAATAACAAAAGTCAGTACATTTCCATCTTGAACATCGTTACAGCCGCCATTTCCCAGGGGTCTGAAGACTCATCCCCCAACACCACTTTCTGCACACGGCCCAGGAGGGAGGAGAAGAACCACTGTATAACAGTGCCCCCAGCTCCCAGCCCCTCTAGACGGTCCAGAAGGATGTTATGGTCAATGGTGTCAAAGGCCAATCACGTGGGGCCCATTGTGTAAATAATGTATATAACACAGAGGTTTTGGGGGAACTTCCATTCCTCGCTACTATGAGCTGAATAAAGAGCATGAAATTCACTGTTGACTCCGAGTATATTTCAGTAAATAACACTTGCTTTACACACTTGACAAATCTACTTGCCTACCCTCTCACTTAGTAGGTCACTTGCCTGGCTACCATTTGCCCATGGGAGTTACTTCAAATTAAGTGGGTTTATGACAACAGCAAACAACTGTTGCGGCCTCTGTTAAGTTCTGAGAATGCTGAAACAGTTTCAGATTTATTTTCTATACAGTACATTATACAGAAGGCAAATGGACATCAAGAGAGACAGATAGAGATAGGTGATTGTGACAGTGGCGTAGCAAGGGCGGGGAGATGGGGGCGTGGCAACCCGGGTTCCAGGGGAGGGGGGTGACACTTGGCGGCCCCCTTCCACCACTCCCCACTACTCATGCTGCTCCACGGATGGCTGGGGCAGGCCCACGAGCCATCGGTCGCCGCAGGAGCAGCAGCAGCAGCACCGGGCAGGATGCACTGTAGCCACAATGGCTAAGACGCCTCTGTGGGTGACACCTGACCCACAGACACCTGTCCGACAAGGGTGTGATCGTGAAGTCCACCCCCTCTCACACCTACCCACATTCACCCTGCCTTGGTTATGAAAGTCTCTGCAGGGCTTATTCCACATGCAATTTTGCCCTCAGCATCTTGCTCCTCATCTCCTCTTGACGTGTCCTTTGACCCATCCAACCTCTGCCTTTCACCCTCCGCAGCCAAGTCATAAACAGAGGAGGCACAGAATGAATAGCCCAGAATAGAATCAGAGATCTGAAAGGTACAACCCAAAACTGCTCTTGAGTTCCTTCTCATGCCAAGGGTTTAGAATCCAACAGAGGAGGTGACTGAACTGGTCAGACAAGTTTTTTTCTACGGCAAAGACTGGCTGACCACCTTCAAGGATACTGAACTCTGGGCAAACACTGAAACGCCTGGGTTTTTCTCCCTGCTCAGCAATTTGGGTGCTGTGTAACAATACTTTCAAGGAATCCTCACATGTTTGCCCCTTTTCTCCAGCTCCATCCCTCAATCTGTTTGCACGCCAAGGGATGCCTTTGGTGTTGCTGCTCCCCAATCCCACCCACTGTCCCCCGATATCACCTTCTGATCTGGGCTATCTCCCACGTTCACTGGGCTGCAATTGGCAGTTGCTTTACCCAACTTTGCTCCCTGTGGGCATCCAATGGAGCAACGCTTGTCCGTCGACTTGGAGCAAGACCAGATGGGGAAATGGGACTTAGCTCTGTGACGACAGGTTCCCCCACCTTGCCTGCTGGGTTTGCCATTCAGACTCTTGGGAAAGGATGCTGAAGACATCTCACGGGGCCCATCTCGGTGGAGATTGCAAAAGACCAGCAACTGCCTTCCAAATGTTACAGGCACAGCCCAGACCAACAGCTCACGACTGGCACTTATACTTCTCCCCTTTCTCCAAAATTAAATATAAAAGCCTTGCCCTCACTTTGGGTGCCCACTTTTTGTAGTTCCCCTCAAATATGCCCAATGCACAGACGTTTAAGCCAGTGTCAGCCAGCAATATTAAAATGAATCATCAAGCAAGCAACACAAATACCACAAAAGCAGCACAACACACAAACACACACATACAAATAGACAGCAAGACAGTGCTCAAAGAGTATCCAGGAAAAGAGAAGGTTAAGCCTGCCCTTTCCTTCAAAAGATGGATCTTGAGAATGATCAAGGCATGAAAGAGCAACAGAATCGTTTGGTGCTGGACTGATGGGTTGGTATCCAGGGCCACAGATGTCCAATTGTGGATGGGAATCGCTGCTCTTCTCCCCACCCCATCACATCCTCAAAATCTTTTCCAAAGTATTGGGCAATGTGGGATACAATATGGTCTGAAGCTCAACATCAAAAAAACTAAGATCATGGCCACTGGTCCCATCACCTCCTGGCAAATAGAAGGGGAAGAAATGGAGGCAGTGAGAGATTTCACTTTCTTGGGTTCCATGATCACTGCAGATGGTGACAGCAGTCACGAAATTAGAAGACGCCTGCTTCTTGGGAGAAAAGCAATGACAAACCTAGACAGCATCTTAAAAAGCAGAGACATCACCTTGCCGACAAAGGTCCGTATAGTTAAAGCTATGGTTTTCCCAGTAGTAATGTACGGAAGTGAGAGCTGGACCATAAAGAAGGCTGATCGCTGAAGAATTGATGCTTTTGAATTATGGTGCTGGAGGAGACTCTTGAGAGTCCCATGGACTGCAAGAAGATCAAACCTATCCATTCTTAAAGAAATCAGCCCTGAGTGCTCACTAGAAGGACAGATCCTGAAGTTGAGGCTCCAGTACTTTGGCCACCTCATGAGAAGAGAAGACTCTCTATTAAAGACCCTGATGTTGGGAAAGATGGAGGGCACATGGAGAAGGGGATGACAGAGGCAGTGAAGGATAGGCGTGCCTGGCATGCTCTGGTCCATGGGGTCACGAAGAGTCGGACACGACTGAACAACAACAACAAAAAACACACACAGGATGTGGGCTTGCCGATCGGAAGGTTGGCGGTTTGAATCCCCGCAACGGGGTGAGATCCCGTTGCTCGGTCCCAGCTCCTGCCCACTTGCGATTCTGGGCCAATGATGTTCAGAGGCCTCCTGTCTCCAGCAGGGGAGGGAGAAAGTAGCCATCCTGGCTGGTAGCCATGGGCAACATTCTGCCCCAAGGATTGGTTTCTCCTTCCTTATCTCTCTTTTCATCAGGAAATGTTACATGCACAGCCCAGACCAACAGGTCACGACTGGCACTGATACTCCCCCCCCCTCCAATTTAAATTGAAGGGCCTTGCTGTGAATCTTCTGCCCCAAGGATTGGTTTCTCCTCCCTTATCTTTCTTTTCATCAGGAAAACGGAGGTGGGCGGACTCCCCTTCTTCATCTATCAGATAAGCACACAAACACACCCATGCCCCTTTAATAGGAGTATAGCATCTAGATCAAGGGTAGTAATAGCACCACTGTATTCCGCTCTGGTCAGACCTCACCTGGAATACTGTGTCCAGTTCTGGGCACCACAGTTCAAGAAGGATACTGACAAGCTGGAACGTGTCCAGAGGAGGGCAACCAAAATGGTCAAAGGCCTGGAAACGATGCCTTATGAGGAACGGCTTAGGGAGCTGGGTATGTTTAGCCTGGAGAAGAGAAGGTTAAGGGGTGATATGATAGCCATGTTCAAATATATAAAAGGATGTCATATAGAGGAGGGAGAAAGGTTGTTTTCTGCTGCTCCAGAGAAGCGGACACGGGGCAATGGATTCAAACTACAAGAAAGAAGATTCCACCTAAACATTAGGAAGAACTTCCTGACAGTAAGAGCTGTTCCGACAGTGGAATTTGCTGCCAAGGAGTGTGGTGGAGTCTCCTTCTTTGGAGGTCTTTAAGCGGAGGCTTGACAGCCATCTGTCAGGAATGCTTTGATGGTGTTTCCTGCTTGGCAGGGGGTTGGACTGGATGGCCCTTGGGGTCTCTTCCAACTCTATGATTCTATGTCTGCTGTTGATCCAGATAGAAACACTGACCCAGACCAAAAGAAGAGGGGCAGGGGAAGGGATCGGAGAAAAAAAGAAGAGGCAAAAAAGAATAAGAGAAGTACAGCGTTTTGACGTGGGAGCGAGCACCACCATTCTAAAATTGCAAATGGGAAGGCGATGAAGAGACAAAGGTCAAGAACCCCTAATAATATTAATAGCAACACGATTGAGGGAGTTGGGGAAACTGAGCAGAGATATGAGAGCCACCTTCCAATACCTGAAGGGCTGTCCCAAGGAGGAAGGGGCAAGCTTGTTTTCTCCTGCTCACTGTGGGGAGGGCCAGGTGGGCTGTAGTCCCGGGCATATGATCTTGCTGGCTGCTGGGCGTCTCTGCCCACTGGAGCCTGGCCCCCATGCTGAATGGCCACCCAGCCAGTGTTGGGGCGGGGGTGCACCTGCCAAGAGACGCTGGGGAGCCCCCCCCCCAATGTGGGCAGGTGAGGAGGGAGCACAGCACAGCCCTGTGAACCCTCTGTGCCCCATGCTTGCCCATCAGTGATGGCATGTAGAGTTGGGCTAGAAGGAAGGGTTCTGTTCACCCTCTGTACCCAGTCCCTGGTCCCGCCTGGAGAGTGCCCCCCAGGGGGTATCAAAAGATGCTGTGCCACTGTGAGCAGAGAGCAAGGCACAAACCCACAGATTCACTTTCTGAGTTGTTGAACAGTGGAATGGAGCCCTTCAGAAGGGGCCTGATTCTCCTTTGCAGGAAGATTTTAATTACAGGTTGGATGGGCACCTTTCAGGGATGCTATAGCTGTTAAGCCTGCATTGCAGGGGGCTGGACTTCATGATCCTTGGTGTCCCTTCTATGAACCTATAACTCTATGGTCTTTGACCGGTCCTTGGCACATGCCCCTCAGGGCTTGCAACATCCATCTTGCGAAGGACGGTTGGCATCCCACAAGATTTCAACAGTCTTCCAGCCAGTCATAAGTAGAGGGGCCTCTCCTTCCCCAGTCAACTGCTCTTCCACTTGGCTTCTGGTACCTCCAGGATTCCCACCAACCTCCAGCCATGAAGATCTTCTGCCTCCTCTCTGTTGCCGTCCTCTTCTTGATGCTGGTGGCTCCAGGTATGGCCTTCTTCTCACATTCTTCTTCTCTGAGCTCCACAGATCTCAGCTTTATTCCTTTTAAACCTGACTCTGAATATCACTTGCTGGGTCTCCCAAAGAGGTGGGATCTTGCCCCTCTGTCCTCCTGGAGAGTTTCCCAAATGGGGCTTTTGGTTGGACACTGTGAGAAGAGGATGCTGGACTGGATAGGCCTCCTTTGGGAAGATTCATCAGTCTGGCTCTTATTATTACCTCATTTATATGGTCCACAGAAGCTCTTGCTTTCAAATCTGTAATAAGGAGCTTCAGCAAACTCAGATTTGCAGTTAGTAAAAGAACGGACCAGTTTCCTAGGCAAGGGGGCTTCTCTCTCCCAGTTTTGCCAGTGGCCGCCCAGGGAAGCCAGTGACTGACGCAGGCTTCCCTCCCACCTTGGCTCAGACCCTGTCCTGAAGGTGCAGGGAGGCTGCAGAAGGAACTGACTCTCTGCTCCAGCCCTGCATTCTTCCAGCACCAGCTTTCCCCAACTTGGTGCCCTCCAGGTGTCTAAGCCAGCAGAGCCACTGCGGTAGATGTTGTGGAAGGTGTAGAAGGTCAGTCCTGTGAGACAGAGCCTTCAAATTCTTCTTTTTCCTCCTCTAGATTTCACCAGAGCCCAATCCCCATGTTGTCGTCACCACTGTCAACGTCTCAGGGGGAGATGCCAACCAAGGTGCATTCCACCCCAAAGGCTACTTCTTCGGTGTGGTCGCCAAGCTTGTTGCCATTAACGTGAGTTAAATCAAATTATAGTTTTCCTCAAAAATTAGTCAGTGGTGTCTCATGACCCCAAATGCATGACACATATCACTCTGTTTCCCCCCTAACCCACCTCCCTCTCTTAACCTTTACAGCCAATGTGAGGGGGAACAATATCAGTGTGTGCACAGGGGGTTGAAGACCCTTTCCTCCCCCGTTGCTCCCCCCATGAAAGCTCTCTGACCCCTCAGCCACAATTCCCCTTAGCCTCCATTGGCTCATAGAACAGTTCTTCGTGGTATGAGAGGTTGGGGGCTCATTCGCTGACCTTCCTCAAATAGCAAAGGCAACCTGCGTGAAACATCCCTGTGAAGGTGGAATCACAGAATCACAGAGTTGTAGAGTTGGAAGGGAAAGAGTTAAATGCACATCAACACACACTCACAAGGATCTGCTGAAATGTGTCCTCTCCTGGGGTTGCAGTTTGTAAAAAGGTGGAAATGAGCCACATTAGAAAAAAAGTGTTTGTGGTAGCAGAGCCCCACTCAAATCCCCCAAAGTACATCCACGAAATGCCCAGAGGTCTCTCTTACAATCATAGAATAGAAATGTAGTGTTGGGAGGGAACCAAGGGGTCATCTAGTCCAACCCTCTGCAAAACAGGCCCTCTGTGTGCAATTTGGACTCTGACAACAGTCAGCTCTTCTGCCTCCCAGTTGGAGTCACTGGTTTGGGTTTTCAGAACCACCACCAGCACCCGTATTAACAGTGTTTCCTCCTCTCACAGGTGGATAATTCTGAAGATCTCTGGTGCAAGACCTCTGGTGAAGGGAAGACCCCCCCGCTCTCCTCTGATGTGCAGCTGCCTCGACTGCACCCCCCATCTCTGCTGGGGAAGAAGCCGCTTTGCTTGGTGCTGCTGAAGGTGATTCTGGGAAGGAGTCAAGAGAGAGCCATCCTTTCTGCCTGTCTACTCATGAGTATGCCCCACTGGGGCCTGACTCCTTAGTATGTGGGCTCAGGGTTGGAGCTTGGATCTGGTTTGCCTGCAAAACTGCTTTAGCTTCTTCTTTTTAATAAATGCAAACATTGGAAACCTTTGTGTCGGTTCGTGTTATGAAAACGTGTGGTGGGATGGGGGGATATTTTTGGTCAGACTCTAAGACCTTTTCTGTTTCTCTGCCAGTCAGTGGTGCCATCCAGGTTTTGTGGTTCTTTTCCAAACATGGCTTTGCACAAGAGCATTTCTCAAATTGCAGGCAGGCACCTCTCCCTGGGGTCTCCCCTGCCCCTCCTCAAGCTTAGAAACAGGAACATTTCTCCCATGAAAATAGTAATGTTCGAAATAATAATAATAATAATAATAATAATAATAATAATAATAATACCCCACCCATCTGACTGGGTTTCTCCAGCCACTCTGGTTGCTCAGAAATATATACCTGTATAAAACCATCACATCACATTAAACATTAAAGAACCTCCCTATAGAGGACTGCCTTCAGATGGCTCAGGGGTTGCAGAATTCCACACTTTCCATGTTTTGGATGAAAATGGGGAAGTTCTTAGGAAAGGTGGGACATTCTGAGATCAAATCAGCAACTGGAAGAGCTTCTGTAAATCCAGAACTGTCCCTGGAAGATAGGGATACTTGGAGGGTTGGAGGGGCGTGGAGAAAGAACAAGCTGGTGATGAAGTAGAAGGGGGGAATGGACCAGTCCAATACATTTGAGCATCTGAGGCAGACCACAAAAATCTGCTTTCTCTCTCTCTCTCATATATATATATATATATATATACATATACATACACACACACACACACACACAACGCTTATAAACTTTTTGCCTACATCTTAGCAGAGAGAATGAAAAAAGTCCTCCAAATAATAATACACAAAGATCAGGCGGGCTTTCTCCCCGGCCGCCTAATGCAGAGTAATATTAGGTGTATAATAAAGATTTTGAAATATTTAGATCTGCGAATTGACAAACCATCAATAATAATGGCAGTCGATGCAGAGAAGGCATTTGACAATGTGTCATGGAGATTCATGACAGCATATTACGACAAATGGAATTTGGGGAAGCAATCAGCAAAGGAATAAAGGCTGTTTATACCAGACAAAGGGCAAAAGTTATAATCAACGGCAACATATCAGAAGAATGTGAAATCAGCAAATGAACCAGACAGGGTTGCCCGCTTTCTCCTCTTATTTTTATTTTAGTGATGGAGGTATTAAATAGGAAAATCAGAGAAGAGAAGAATATTAAGGGTATAACAATAGGGAAGAACACATATAAACTGCGGACGTTCGCAGATGATTTAATTATAACATCTGAAAACCCTAGAGAAAGCTTAATAAAAATATTGGATATAACTGACACTTTTGGAAAGGCTGCTGGATTCAAATTGAATATAATTAAGACTAAACTGATGGCAAAAAATTTACTACCAGAAGATAAGGAAAAAATTGAAAAATTAACAAAGCTCAAGATATGCCAAAAGATAAAATATCTGGGAATTTGGATAACAACTAAAAATATAAATCTATATGAAGATAATTATGTTAAAGTTTGGACGGATATCAAAAAGACTATGGAGATGTGGAGCAAGCTGAAATTAACTTTCTGGGGACGTATATCTGTGGTCAAAATGAACATATTACCCAATTAATGTTTTTGTTTCAATCTATCCCCATTATAGGGAAAACAAATTGTATTGAGGGTTGGCAAAGAGAAGTATCTAAATTTATTTGGTCCGGAAATAGGCCACGAATCAAACATACACTCCTAATAGACCATAAAGATAGAGGAGGATTCGGACTCCCAGACTTTAAACTATACTACGAGGCAGTGTGTCTTTCCTGGATTAAAGATTGGTGTCAACTCAAAAACCCTGAACTTTTAGATCTAGAAGGGCATGACAACCGTTTTGGCTGGCATGCCTACCTGCATTATGACAAAGTAAGAGCCCATAAAGGATTCACGGGGCATATAATAAGAAATGCACTTTATAAGGTTTGGGAAAAGTATAAAGGATTACTGGAATCCAAAATTTCCAAGTGGATCTCCCCAGAAGATGCAGGGGCGCTAAAAAAGAAAAATATGAAAGGGAGTTGGTTGACATACAATTCTTTACTAAAGGAAGAAAATAATCAAATTACAATTAGGAAATATGAGGAGGTCCAAGATCATCTTTCAAGCTGGCTTGGTTATTACCAGTTACATGAAACCTTTAAAAAAGATAAGAAAATTGGATTTGCTGAAAGACCATCAAAATTTGAAACCGAAATATTAAACAATAACACCAAAATAATATCCAAAATGTACCAAATCCTTCTGGAATGGAAAGTTAAGGAAGAAGAGGTTAAAGAGGTTATGGTCAGATATGGGCACAGGACATTGGTCATCTTATAATGCTTGATCAGTGGGAAAAACTCTGGAGATCAACGATGAAGTTCACCGCATGCTATAATATCAAAGAAAATATACTGAAAATGCAGTATAGGTGGTACTTAACCCCTTCAAGGCTTTCTAAAATGTATAAAAATCTAGCCAATAACTGTTGGCGTTGTGGGGAAACCAATGGAAACATGTACCACATATGGTGAACTTGTAGAAAGATTAAGGAGTTTTGGAATGTAATCTATGATGAACTTAAAAAAATTCTGGGAATAACCTTTCTCAAAAAACCAGTGGCCTTCCTTTTAAGCATTATAGGGAACGACATTCCAGAGAAAGTTAAAGATATTTTTCTATATGGTACTGCTGCTGCACGAATACTGATAGCGTCGAATTGGAAGGGGGAGAGCGCTCCGAAGGTAAAAAATTGGCAGAACAAATTCCAGGAGTATGTTGAGATGGCCCAGTTAACTAATAGCCTGAGAGGAAACAACAGACAGATCTTTTTGCAGAAATGGGAGAGATATAGAGTGTATCTACAAGGCATTAACAATGGTATAAAGTCTGTGGCGGCCTTTGAGTCACCCTGAAGGTAAAACAACTGTATGAAACAAATTAAGGCTGTATCCGGGTTTCAGAATGTATTGGAATTAAGCTAAAGGATATGTTAAGCACATTCACAAGCAGAAAAGGTATGTTCATCGGAAAAGATTGGAAGTCTATAATTTATTTAATTTTAATTTTTGTTTTTTATTTATTTTTTATTTTTTTAATTAGTATATATATGTTAGTTTTTTTGTTTTGCATTTTGTTATTCATTGTTATTATTATTATCATCATTATTGTTTTTGGTTTTAAACAATTTATTAGTATCTGGAATGGAAAGGTATGATATGGAAAGTTTGTAAATTTGTAAACTATGTAAATGTTGATAATATTGTTAATAAAGGAATATTCATTATTAAAAGAAAGAAAGAAAGAAAGAAAAGAAAGGTACAACCCAAAACTGCTCTTGGGGAGATCTGAAAGGGACAACCCAAAACTGTCCTTGCTTCAGATAAGGAGCAAGCACAGGAATAAAGGCTGGCGAGCAGCATTGGGATGTGGGGAGATGCTAGGAGCTCTCCCCAATTCCCATTCCAATTCCCCAAGAATCCCCAGCCTGAAGTTGGCGTCTTATGCCTATACGACATCCCAGGAGGTCTTCTTTAGGAGACCATGTGCTCTTCTTCACATACTTCAACATGTGGTCAGCCAACCCTCCTGGATCTGGGGAGCCTCCTGCTCATTCTGCTGAGTGGAGCCCTGGACATCTGCCCCAAATCCATCCCTGATGGTATCTCTCCTGCTCCACTACAGCAACCTGTGGGGTGTTGACAACTGGGGGCTTGGGCCAAAAGGTTATTCAGATTGCGGATTGGAACGTGCCCTCAGTTCCTTCTCATGCCAAGAGTTTAGAATCTACCGTAATAGAGGAGGTGACTGAACTGGTCAGACAGGTTTCTTTCTGCAGCAATGACTGGCTGGCCACCTTCAAGGATACTGAACTCTGGGCAAACACTGAAACGCCTGGGTTTTTCTCCTTGCTCCGCAATTTGGGTGCTGTGTAACAATATTTTCAAGGAATCCTCACATGTTTGCCCCCTTTCTCGAGCTCCATCCCTCAATCTGTTTGCACGCCAAGGGATGTCTTTGGTGTTGCTGCTCCCCAATCCCACCCACTGTCCCCCGATATCACCTTCTGATCTGGGCTATCTCCCATGTTCACTGGGCTGCATTTGGCAGTTGCTTTACCCAACATTGCTGCCTGTGGGCATCCGATGGAGCAACACTTGTCCGTCGACTTGGAGCAAGACCAGATGGGGAAACCGGACTTAGCCCTGTGACGACAGGTTCCCCACCTGGCCTGCTGGGTTTGCCCTTCAGGCTATTGGGAAAGGATGCTGAAGACATCTCATGGGGCCCATCTCTGTGGAGATTGCAAAAGTCCAGCAGCCACCTTCCAAATGCTACAGGCACAGCCCAGACCAACAGCTCACGACTGGCACTTATACTTCTCCCCTTTCTCCAAAATTAAATATAAAAGCCTTGCCCTCACTTTGGGTGCCCACTTTTTGTTGTTGTTGTTCAGTCGTTCAGTCGTGTCCGACTCTTTGTGACCCCATGGACCAGAGCACGCCAGGCACCCCTATCCTCCACTGCCTCCCGCAGTTTGGTCAGACTCATGTTGGTAGCTTTGAGAACACTGTCCAACCATCTCATCCTCTGTCGTCCCCTTCTCCTTGTGCCCTCCATCTTTCCCAACATCAGGGTCTTTTCCAGGGAGTCTTCTCTTCTCATGAGGTGGCCAAAGTACTGGAGCCTCAGCTTCAGGATCTGTCCTTCCAGTGAGCACTCAGGGCTGATTTCCTTCAGAATGGATAGGTTTGATCTTCTTGCAGTCCATGGGACTCTCAAGAGTCTCCTTCAGCACCAGAATTCAAAGGATCAATTCTTTGGTGATCAGCCTTCTTGATGGTCCAGCTCTCACGTCCATGCATCACTACTGGGAAAACCATAGTTTTAACTATAGGACCTTTGTCGGCAAGGTAACGTCTCTGCTTTTTAAGATGCTGTCTAGGTTTGTCATTGCTTTTCTCCCAAGAAGCAGGCGTCTTTTAATTTTGTGACTGCTGTCACCATCTGCAGTGATCATGGAACCCAAGAAAGTGAAATCTGCAGTGATCATGGAACCCAAGAAAGGGGTGGTAGTTGGGCTAAGATTTATTTCAATGGATTTTGTCAGGGGACTGATTTGTAAATCCGGGGACTGTCCCCAGGAAACGGGGACGTCTGGTAACCTTACCATAGGCTCAATCCCAATATCCTCTACAAGTCAAGGCTTTTACTGGATGGCTCACAGTAGAGTATAAATATCTGTTTAGGGCATTTCCCAAAAGGAAGTGGGTGACACCTGACCCACAGGCACCTGCTTGACAAGGGTGTGATTCTGATATCCACCCCCTCTCACACCTACCCACATCCATCCTGCATTGGTTTTGAAAGCCTCTGCAGGGCTTATTCCACGTGGAATTCTGCCCTCAACATCTTGCTCCTCAGTTCCTCCAGACGTGTCCTTTGAGCCACCCAACCTCTGTCTTTCACCTTCCGCAGCCAAGTCATAAAAAGAGGAGGAACAGCATGAGTAGCCCAGAATAGAATCAGAGATCTGAAAAGGTACAACCCAAAACTGCTCTTGGGGGAGAGAAAAAAAGGTCAAGGGAGTGGTGCCCCCACCTTCAAGCCAAGCCAGAAGAGCAACCCAAAGGGAATGTTCCTTTGGGACTGCACAGTGGCAGCCAGCAATGTTTAGCACCATTAACCCCAGAGCTAGAAAAAATCCCATACCTACAAAACATTTTAAAGGGTGTACTCAGAAGCAGTCCTTTCTTCAGATAAGGAGCAAGCACAGGAATAAAGGCTGGCGAGCAGCATTGGGATGTGGGGAGATGCTAGGAGCTCTCCCCAATTCCCATTCCAATTCCCCAGGAATCCCCAGCCTGAAGTTGGCGTCTTATGCCTATACGGCATCCCAGGAGGTCTTCTTTAGGAGACCATGTGCTCTTCTTCACATACTTCAACATGTGGTCAGCCAACCCTCCTGGATCTGGGGAGCCTCCTGCTCATTCTGCTGAGTGGAGCCCTGGACATCTGCCCCAAATCCATCCCTGATGGTATCTCTCCTGCTCCACTACAGCAACCTGTGGGGTGTTGACAACTGGGGGCTTGGGCCAAAAGGTTATTCAGATTGTGGATTGGAATGTGCCCTCAGTTCCTTCTCATGCCAAGAGTTTAGAATCTAATAGAGGAGGTGACTGAACTGGTCAGACAAGTTTCTTTCTGCGGCAATGACTGGCTGGCCACCTTCAAGGATACTGAACTCTGGGCAAACACTGAAACACCTGGGTTTTTCTCCTTGCTCCGCAATTTGGGTGCTGTGTAACAATATTTTCAAGGAATCCTCACATGTTTGCCCCTTTTCTCCCTCAATCTGTTTGCACGTCAAGGGATGTCTTTGGTGTTGCTGCTCCCCAATCCCACCCACTGTCCCCTGATATCACCTTCTGATCTCCCAAGTTCACTGGGTTGCATTTGGCAGTTGCTTTACCCAACTTTGCTCCCTGTGGGCATTTGATGGAGCAACACTTGTCCGTCGACTTGGAGCAAGACCAGATGGGGAAACCGGACTTAGCCCTGTGACGACAGGTTCCCCACCTTGCCTGCTGGGTTTGCCCTTCAGGCTCTTGGGAAAGGATGCTGAAGACATCTCATGGGGCCCATCTCTGTGGAGATTGCAAAAGTCCAGCAACCACCTTCCAAATGCTACAGGCACAGCCCAGACCAACAGCTCAAGACTGGCACTGATACTTCTCCCCTTTCTCCAAAATTTAATATAAAAGCCTTGCCCTCACCTTTGGTTGCCCACTTTTTGTAGTTCCCCTCAAATATGCACAATGCACAGACGTTTAAGCCAGTGTCAGCTAGCAATATTAAAATGATTCATCAAGCAAGCAACACAAATACCACAAAAGCAGCACAACACACAAACACACACCTACAAATAGACAGCAAGACAGTGCTCAAAGAGTATCCAGGAAAAGAGAAGGTTAAGCCTGCCCTTTCCTTCAAAAGATGGATCTGGAGAATGATCAAGGGCATGGAAAAGCAACAGAATCATTTGGTGCTGGACTGATGGGTTGGTATCCCGGGCCAGAGATGTCCAATTGTGGATGGGAATCCCTGTTCTTCTCCCCTGCAGACCCCACCCCATCACATCCTCAAAATCTTTTCCAAAGTATTGGGCAATGTGTGATACAAGCCTCCAGATCATTTTTCAGTGGTGTCAGTAACACTAGCCTGGTTTGTCAATCTTATGCGAAATGTGGTTTTGCATGTATCCTTTAAAAAACATTTGGCTTCCCACAAGGTTTCATCAGTCCTCCAGCCACCTATAAATAGAGGGACCTCTCCTTCCCCAGTCAACTGCTCTTCCACTTGGCTTCTGGTACCTCCAGGATTCCCACCAACCTCCAGCCATGAAGATCTTCTGCCTCCTCTCTGTTGCCGTCCTCTTCCTGATGCTGCTGGCTCCAGGTATGGCCTTCTTCTCAGATGCTTCTTCTCTGAGCAGCTTCACAGCTCTCAGCTTTATCGCTTTTAAACTGGATCAGAGCACCACTTGCTGTGACTCCCAAAGTTGTGGGATCTTGCCCCTCTGTCTTCCTGGAGAGTTTCCCAAATGGGGCTTCTGGTTGGACACTGTGAGAAGAAGATGCTGGACTTGATGGGCCCCCTTTGGCCAGATCCATCAGTCAGGCTCTTCTTATTACCTCATTTATATGATCCACAGAAGCTCTTACTTTCAAATGTGAAATAATGCGCTTCAGCAAACTCAGCTTTGCGTTGAGCAAAAGAATGGGCCACTTTCCTGGGCAAGGGGGCTTCTATCTCCCAGTTTGCCAGTGGCCGCCCAGGGAAGCCAGTGGCTCTGACGCAGCCTTCCCTACCACCTCAGACCCTTTCCTGAAGGTGCAGGGAGGCAGAAGAAGGGACTGACTCTCTGCTCCAGCCCTGCATTCTTCCTGCACCAGCTTCCCCCAACCTGGTGCCCTCCAGGTGTCCAAGCCAGCAGGGCCACTGTGGAAGAAGTTGTGGAAGGTGTAGGAGGTCAGTCCTGCAAGGCAGAGTGTAATGGCCTGGGTCCCTCCCACACAAGCGAGACTACTCCGGCAGTTAATTATTTCAGATTTACCAGTATTAGCCATATAACAAAGCCCCGGGTCAGAGCTCCGCTAATTTTTGTCATCCTCGGAAAGCACAGTTGCCGGAACTGCACCCTTTTTCCCCAATGGGAAAATCCCCACCTCCTCTTCCTTTCCTTTTGCAGCTTCTCGTAAAGTCTCCTGATCCTACAAGATTTTGGAGAGAGCACTGCTGGTATTTCTGCATCTGAGTCGTTGTCTGGGATGACAAGCTGCCTTCTTTAATTAGCTCTCCCTTCAGTTATCCCTGTGCCCAGAGATACTGTGAGAGTCACTGTTGCTTCCTGCATCTTCTCCTTCCCCTCTGCATTCCATTCTGATTGGTGCTCTCTCTACAGGTGAAACTCAGAAAATTAGAATCATAGAATCCTAGAGTTGGAAGAGACCCCAAGGGCCATCCAGTCCAACCCCCTGCCAAGCAGGAAACACCATCAAAGCATTCCTGACAGATGGCTGTCAAGCCTCCGCTTAAAGACCTCCAAAGAAGGAGACTCCACCACACTCCTTGGCAGCAAATTCCACTGTCCAACAGCTCTTACTGTCAGGAAGTTCTTCCTAATGTTTAGGTGGAATCTTCTTTCTTGTAGTTTGAATCCATTGCCCCGTGTCTGCTTCTCTGGAGCAGCAGAAAACAACCTTTCTCCCTCCTCTAGATGACATCCTTTTATATATTTGAACATGGCTATCATATCGTGATATATCGTGGAACAGTTCATTTCTTTCAGTAATTCAATTTAAAAGGTGAAACAAATATATGAGATAGACTCACAACATGCAAAGCGAGATATGTCAAGCCTTTGCTTGTTATAATCGTGATGATTATGGCGTACAGCTGATGAGAACCCCAAATTAACAATTTCAACTTTGGGGTTTTCATCAGCTGTGCGCCATAATCATCACAATTATAACAAACAAAGGCTTGGCATATCTTGCTTGGCATGTCATGAGTCTGTCTCATATATTAAACTCCAGTAGCTAATGAAAACAATGGCTTACATCGATAGACTTTTCCACGAGATTCGAATTTTTCAAATTTCACCTGCATGTCACCGTTCTCATTCCATGTCAGTGAAAGAACGCAGCTGACACAGAACCTCCAAAGTCTTCTTTTTCCTCCTCCAGATTTCACCAGCGGCCAATATCATTGGTGTCAAAACGAATGTAGAAAGAAAGGGGGGACACTGGAAAAATGCGCTCGACCCCGAAGGGTGCTTTATTATTGTGGTCGATATCCATGTTGCCGTTAAGGTGAGTTAAATCAAATCTTAGTTTCCCTTGAAAATTAGTCAGTGGTGTCTCATGACCCCAAATGCATGAGACTCATCGCTCTGTCCCCCCATCTCCCTCTCTTAACCTTTACACCCACTGTGAGGGGGACAATATCAGCGTGTGCAGAGGGGGTTGAAGAGCCTTTCCTCTTCCCTTGCTGCCCCCATTAAAGCTCTCTGACCCCTCAGCCACAACTCCTCTTAGCCTCGGAAGGAATGCCTCCACGGGCTGAAAGAACAGCTCTTCTTAGTATGAGAGGGTGGGTGGGGGCTCAGTCGCTGACCCTCCTGGAATAGTAATGGCAACCTGTGTGAAACGTCCCTGTGAAGGTGATAACTGAATCACAGAAATGTAGAGTTGAAGGAGAAATTCCAGTGGCTGGGAGGGAAAGAGTTAAATGCACACCAATGCACACTCACAAGGATCTTCTCAAATGTGTCCTCTCATGGGGTTGCTGTTTGTAAAAAGAGGAAGAAGGAAAATGAATCACATTAGAAAAAACCTAAGGGGTCATCTAGTCCAACCCTCTGCAAAACAGACCCTCGGTGTGCAGTTTGAACTCTGACAACAGTCAGCTCTTCTACCTCCCAGTTGGAGTCACTGGTTTGGGTTTTCAGAACCACCACCAGCACCCGTATTAACAGTGTTTCCTCCTCTCACAGGATGGTACCTCTGCAGATCTCCGGTGCAAGACCTCTGGTGAAAGGAAGACCCCCCCTGCCTGCTCTCCTCTGATGTGCAGATGCTTTGACTGCACACCCCCCCATCTCTGCTGGGGAAGAAACTGCTTTGCTTGATGCTGCTGAAGGCGATTCTGGGAAGGAGTCAAGAGGGAGCCATCCTGTCTGCCTGTATACTCACGAGTAAGCCCCACTGGGGCCTGACTCCTTAGTAAATGGGCTCAGGATTGGAGCTTGGATTTGGTTTGTCTGCAAAAATGCTTTAGCTTCTTCTTTTTAATAAATGCAAGCATTGGAAAACTTTGTGTGGGTTCATGTTGTGAAAGCGTGTGCTGGGTTGAGGGGACTTATTTGGTCAGATACCCATCTCTCTCTCTCTCTCTCTGCCAGTCAGTGGTGCCATCCAGGTTTTGTGGTTGCTTTTCAATCCTTGGCTTTGCACAACGGCACTTCTCAAATTGTAGACAGGCCCCTCTCCCTGGGGTCTCCCCTGCCCCTCCTCGTGCCCCTTTCTCTGTGTCTCCCCTCCAACTGTCCTGCTTCCTTGGGCAGCTGCACAGAGAAGGACTGGATGTTTCATAAACAGGAATTGAGCAGAGCTGGGAAAGTTAGGGGACATAGCCTGCAACATTTCTCCCATGAAAACAGGGATGCCCTGTTCCTTCACCATCACCATCCTGATGTTATTTTTCATAACTCACCCATTGGACTGGGTTCCTCCAGCCACTCTGGGTGGCTTCCAACATATACATATACAAAACCCTTATGCCACCTCTCTTCTCCTCATCTTGATTGGCACATCAGTAACCTGTGGGGTGTTGACACCTGGAGGCTTAGGCAAAAAGGTTAGCCAACTTGTTGTGGACTGGGGAGTTCCCTTCATTCCTTCCTATTCTTGGGGTCCAGAATCCACGGAGGGTTAGAATCTAGACTAGGACCTTCGCTGGCCACTGTAGTGTCCTCATCAACATCTCAAAAGAGTAAGGCAGGTGGGAAGAGCTGCAATCAGGGCCGGCGCTGCCACTTAGGCAGACTAGGCGGCCGCCTAGGGCAGGGAAATGGTGGAGGGCGCCGCCGCGTTTCGCCGCACCACGCTCGTGGCCCGCCTGCACCCGTCCACTTCTCCAGCTGGCCGGCAGCGGCGGCCCACCCTCCTGCGGGCCGGCGGCCCACCCTCCGGAGGCTGAGGGCACTGCTGCTGTGCTGCTCTGCTCATGCGTCGTGCCTCGTTTCTGCCAGCGCAGGCGCAGCAGCAGCAGACAGCAGCTGTTTCCCTCCTTGGCGCCTGTCCCGGAGGTGTTTGGCTGCTGCTGCTGCTGCTGCTGCTCGCGTGGAGCTCTGGCTGCTGCGAGGTGGCGGCGGGCTAGGCCAGGGGTGGCGGGCGGCGGGCGAGGGCGAGGGGGAAGCCCTCTTTTTAAAAAGGATCGAGGAAGCGTTGCCTGTGCCGCCCAGCCCCGTCTTTGAGCGCAGCGAGTGGGGGGAGCCGCGCGGCCCCGCCGGCGATGCCATCCCTAAGTAAAACGGCAGTGCTATGCATGTTTGGGTGGAAGGAAGGATGGAAGGAGGCAAATGTGGAACTCTTTACTCAAACATGTGCACACAGGGTCGGGGCATTGGAGGAGGAGGCGGCCACCTCCGCTTCCATCCGAGCGGTGTTTGGGATGGCACGAAGAAAAGTCTCGCTACGACCCTGCCCCCGTTCTCTCCCGCTGCAGGCAGTGGCGGCTGGGGTGGGGTGGGGAGCCACTCCCTAAGCATCTCCTCCGCTGCTGCCACTGCCCTGAGCTGCTCTTCCTCCTCCGAAGCTGCCGCCAGAGCACTCCGCTTTTCCATGGGGCGGGGGGAGCAAATTGCAGAACGCGGCGTCGGCGAGGGGCAGAGGGCTGCCCCAACCTCAACACACACACTCAGGCAGAGCCCTTGAGCTTCTCTTCAACACCCCTTTACTGGCCACACACAAAAACACACACCCTCTGGCTTGATTCAACACACACACATACACACACACACACAGCCCTTGACTTGATTGAACACACACACACACACAGCACAGCTCTTGAGTTTATTCAACCCCTCCGCCCCTTTGATTCAACACCCCTGTACACGCACACACCTTGACTTGATTCAACACACATACACATCCCTTGAGTTTATTCAACACCCCCTTTATTTGATTCAAAGCAAACACACACACACACCTACAAACACACACATGCACACCTTGACTTGATTCAACACCCAGGAGGGCAAGCCCAAGCTTGCTTTGAATATGAGAGGGTTTTGTATGTGGGGCATCCAAAGCAGCAACGCATACATGCATTTGGGACCATATGGGGTGCATCTCTCCCCCCTCATTAGAGAATAATAACTGGGACTAGCCATCAAAAGTCACAGATCAGACATGCTCATATTTTTCATCAATATAGCAGCTAAGGTCAGAGATGTTACTGATGTTAAAGGTGATCTGTAAAACCCAGTGACACAGAATCCTCACAGAAAGTAAGAAGCTGGAAGTAGGTTCTTCATTGTGGCTTTTCTGAGGCACGTAGCGCTAGTCACCATGATGTCAGTGATTGTGAGCAACTGAGCTTCCTAAATCCTGACTCTAGCACTGTGTTCTGTTTGAGAAAATAAATCAGAAATTGTTTTATGACTTGTTTTCACAATTTTTAAAAAATAAATAAACAATTTCAAATTCTGCGCTTTTCATTCTTCCTATAATACACCTGTGTTTGAAATATGATTGGCCGGGGGGGGGGAACCAGAAGGTGATCTCGCCTAGGGCGCAAAAAACCCTAACACCGGCCCTGGCTACAATTAAGAGGGATGCTACAGGCTAATAGGTGAACCATTCCACCTCCTCATCCCCTAGCTGATAAGCAGGAAAACTGTGGGTGTTGTTGTTGTTGTTGTTGTTGTTATCAATTAGATTTCTAGACAACCCTTCAGCCAGCATGCTGTTGAGAGCCTTGTGATCTGGGCTAATTCCCAATTTCACTGTGCTGAATCTGGCAGTTGCTTTACCCAACTTTGCTCCCTGTAGGCATCCGATGGAGCAAAGCTTGTCCGTTTACTTGAAGCAAGACCAGGTGGGGAAACCGGACTTAGCCCTGTGACCACAGTTTCTCCACCTTGACTTCTGGGTTTGACCTTCGGGCTCTTGGGAAAGAGTGCTGAAGACATCTCATGGGACCCATCTGTGTGGAGATTGCAAAAGTCCAGCAACTGCCTTCTAAATGCTACAGGCACAGCTCACGACTGGCACTGATACTTCTCCCCTTTCTCCAAAATTAAATATAAAAGCCTTGCCCTCACTTTGGGTGCCCACTTTTTGTAGTTCCTCTCAAATATTCACAACAATGCACAGACGTTTAAGCCAGTGTCAGCCAGCAATATTAAAACGAATCATCAAGCAAGCAACACAAATACCACAAAAGCAGCACAACACACAAACACACAAAAGGAAAGTCCAATGCTGTAAAGAAAAGTTTGGAAAAACTTTGGAAAAGATTTTGAGGATGTGATGGGGTGGGGTCTGCAGGGGAGAAGAGATGGGATTCCCATACCCAAATGGAAGTTTGTAGCCTTGGATACAACCCCATTGGCCCAGCACCAAACTGTTCTGTTGCCCTTCCAGGCTTCTGATCATTCTCCAGATCCATCTTTCCAAAGGGAAGGCAGTATATTGTAAAAACAAGACATCTCTCAGAAGTATCCCTCCATCTTCAAGCATCTCACAGTGTTTTAAAGACACAGGCCATAAAGAAGCTGCAAATTGTGTAGACACAACTTTGGGGAGGCCGGATTCACATTCAGTAGATTCCAGGAGTCTGAAAAGACAGAGGAAAGCACTTTCTGAATTACCATGGCGTCATCCAATTCTGCAGGAAATGCTATTCGCAAAGGACATACGGCATAAAAGGAATGTGATTCTGCAGTGCATTCGCTATATTCTCCAAAATGATATCTTTGGACTCTACTCAAAGACTGACTCAAGACCCTACATGGAGACTGGAAAGACTTCTCAAGATACAAAAGAGTTATTGCTAGGCAGGCAAAGTGAATCTAACAGCTCTCATAGTTTTGACAATAAATTAGCAGAACAGAATGAATTACTTGTAGGTCAAAGTAAGGAGGCATCTGTAGTATCCTGCACAGCACAAACTTATGCTGTTCATGAGGAGATTTGGGAAACCACATAAATACACTGTAAAGAAAACATGGCTTCTCTCCCTGTCTTCCTTTCTGGGACTAAGAGAGACAACTGCAAAAAAGCGGAAATAGCATATCTCTCTTTCCACTCACAAGACTCCAATAATCAGTGCTGGAATGCAAACAGACATGTGACATGTAACAATCTGCAGCAGGGAAGGAATGGAATTCTCAAAATGCTTAACCTTCTCTTTTCCTGGATACTCTTTGAGCCCTGTCTTGCTGTCCATGTGTGTGTTTGTGTGTTGTTGTTGTTGTTCAGTCGTTCAGTCGTGTCCGACTCTTCGTGACCCCATGGACCAGAGCACGCCAGGCACGCCTATCCTTCACTGCCTCCCGCAGTTTGATTCCCGTCCATTTCAGTTCACTGATGCCTAGGATGTCAATGTTTATTCTTGCCATCTCATTTTTTGACCACATCCAGCTTACCAAGGTTCATGGTTCTTACATTCCAGGTTCCTATGCAATACTTTTCTTTACAGCATTGGACTTTCCTTTCGCTTCCAGGCATATCCGCAACTGAGCGTCCTTTCGGCTTTGGCCCAGCCGCTTCATCAGCTCTGGATCTACTTGTACTTGTCCTCCGCTCTTCCCCAGTAGCATGTTGGACGCCTTCCGACCTGAGGGGCTCATCTTCCAGCGTCATATCTTTTATATGCCTGTTGTCTTTGTCCATGGAGTTTTCTTGGCAGGGATACTGGAGCGGCTTGCCAGTTCCTTCTCCAGGTGGATCACGTTTGGTCCAAACTCTCCACTATGACCTGTCCATCTTGACCTGTCCATAGCTTCCCTGAGTAATTCAAGCCCCATGTAATATGAACTGCGCGACAAGATTGGACTAGAAAACCTGTTGACGTGGGGGAGGGGAGTAATAGCTCGGCAGAGCAATGATTAAATGTATTGTATATTGGATATTGAATTGGCTGTAATTTGGTATATTTGGAAAATAATAAAAATTTATTTGAAAAAAAAAAGAGTAATTCAAGCCCCTTCGCCACGACAAGGCAGTGATCTATGAAGGGGACAGGTATTTTAGGACGTAACACTTCCTCAGTCACTGGTAACTTACTCCTCAGGACTCTACCCATCAACAACTGAGCAGGAGAGTATTCCAGTCCAGTCACCGGTGTATTACGATACTCCAATAATGCTAATTGGGGTTCTTTGTGTGTTTGCTCTGCCTTTTTTAGGAGTAGTTTTATGGATTGTATTGCCCTTTCCACCATCCCATTTGACTGTGGCTATCCTGGACTACTGAAACGCTGTTCAAACCCCCAGCCTTGGGACACTGCCTTGCAAAGAAGTGTATATTAGTTACAATTACATAAAAATGCTTGTGTATTTCGAAAAAAACCACCCCAAAATGCTGATGAGTTTGTGTTTCTAAGCAAACTGATGTGGAATCATGGAGAATGCAGGGAGTGCTTTTTCAGATGCTGACACTCTGCCCACCATAATGCCAAGGCTACGAAGCAGCCGGATCAGTGGGGCAGGTTGCATGTGGGGAAAAGGCGGAAGAGATGCAGGGGTTTCCTAAAGGGAGGTAAGGTGTGCAATGGAGACGTGACGGGAACCTGAGTATCAGGAGATTCAGGAGAGATAAAACCAAGGGCTTTTTTTCGTGCAGCTTGTAGTGAAACTTTGGAACTCCCTGGCACAGGAGGCAGGGAGGACCACCGACTCAGATTGCTTGAAATGCAGACCAGGGGCTGCTAGCCATGAGGGAGATGCTCTGCCTCTGCAGTGAGAGGCCACAATGCTTCTTAATGCCAGTTGCTGGGAATCCCATTTATGGGTATAAATGGGTTCCAGTCGAAGTGCCAGCAGATTGGAGGAGGGCAAATGTGGTCCCTATTTTCAAAAAGGGGGAAAGAGAAGACCCAAACAGGGGGTTGGACTGGATGGCCCTTGTGGTCTCTTCCAACTCTATGATTCTATGATTCTATGATTCTATATGTTTGGGTTGAGAGATACTGGAGCGCAGGTTTCTCTTGTCAAATCCCAATTTGTTGAACCTCAACAGTACTTACCAGGACAAACTTTCAGTCTGAGAGGAATATGGGGTCCTGAGTTCGAAGTCCCCACAGCAGAGGTTTTAGTTCAGTACAAGAATTATCAGGGCAAGTGGAAAGTGGGTGTATGGGATCGTTTGGAAAATCCAGTTTTGATTGGGAACGATCTGGCAAACCCCACACCACAAGTTAAGGTCATTACTAGAGCACAAGCTCAGGAAATGGCTAATCAAACACCTGCCTGTACTGAGACGCCTCTGATTGCTGAGGAAAGTGACATGCTATTTGAGATACCCATTGCTCAAGAACACAGTGCCAAGTTCTTAGAGGAGCAGAAAGGGGATGTTACCCTTAAAGAATTATGGGAGAAAGCCCAAACCTCAGACACAGAAGTATCCATTGAAGAACCCCTGTGTTTTTAAAATTATTGAGGACAAGCTTTATAGGGTAGCCAAACGAAGGAAATCAGCTGCTAGGTGGGAGGAGCAAAAACAATTAGTGTTGCCCATGAAGTACAGGATGCAGGTACTTCAGATGGCGCATGATGCACCTACCGCGGCTCATTTGGGCATAAACAAGACCCGAGATCGAATCCAGGCAAGATTTTATTGGCCTCGGATGGGAAAGAACATCAAAGAATATTGCAGGTCCTGTTTGAACTGTCAACTAGCTGGGAAGAGAGGCGATAAGACAAAGGGTTTGTTGCAACCCATACCTGTAATACAGGAACCCATTTCGCGTTTGGGAGCGGACATACTTGGACTCGTGTCTAAAGCACCACAGAGGGGAAATGGTTTAAAGGAAGATGAGAAAGAGTCTGAGATAAAATGTTGGGAGGTGACAGGGAAGCAGCAATGTACCATTCAGGGAATAAAAATGGCTCCTACCCTAACCCAACAGCAGCAGGAAGAGGCATTTACATTCCTGCCAGAATATGCCAGAACTTACAGTAAACCCCCAGGAAAAGCCATGGGAGTGGTGCATGGTATAGACACTGGAGAGGCCAAGCCAATAATAATAATCCCCTATCGCATAACTGGGGAGTATACGGATTTAGTAAACAGTTTTAATTCCGGGATCCTGTGGGATGAGGAACGGGAAGCCCCATATTTGGAATACAAGGTTTTTATATTTGACATTGGGGGGCAGGCCTGGATAGTTTATGACTGGTCACATATCACCACAGTGGCGATTTTTGGAAAATATGACCCAGAGCTTATGGGTTACGCTCATTCAGGAGGAGTCAGAGTTGTTTTAAAAAGTGAGCTATCTGTGAGATCAGTTAGAACAACTATTCAAAGTGATGATAAACCATTTATCAGTTGGAAATATAGAAAGAAAAAGATACTGATAGTTATAGTTGCCCTGGTGACCCATCAACTTTCTATGAAAGTGAGAGATTTTCCTACACTAGAGGTTGTGTGGTGGGAAGATGGGTACCCTGCTGCTCATGCAACACAAATAAATGCCCAAGATGAACGTGGTTACACAGCATTAACGTGGCCACCACATCAAAGACATAAAAAAGTCGTCTTCAAATTGTTGGAAGTAGGAACTGGTAATTCAATGCAGACCATATATGGACTGACAGCAAGGGAGATTGCTAACAACAAAAGGCAAAGAGAGCTTTTTAGTCCACTTTCATTAAGTGAACCCGATTGTCCAAAAAGCTTCAGCAAGCTGACTAAAAAAGCAGCTTTCCACAAACTTCTGAAAGCAGTTCCCATTGAATTCAAAAGCCAGACAACCAGTTATTATGCAGCTTTTGATCACATGGAGATGGTTGAGCAAGGCATCGAGTTATATCACTTAACAGAGATCCTGAAAGAGGGAGAGGTGGATCCAAGAGAACTTTCGACCCAGAGAAACAAAGACTCTACACAGCTTGGAATCCACAATCGTTACAGACGTATTGGCTGCAGGGACCGGAGTTGGACTGTGTCATCCGGCAGAGGAAGACAACCTGCATCCCATCGCGTGTGGCAGAGAAAAGACCGGGGCCCAGAGAAAGACACTTCTTGTGGCGGTTAAAGATAGTAAAAGGGTCCTTGAACATCGTGGCTGTTACTTTGTCCAGGAGACCAGACTGTTGGTGCATTAATAAATTGTTTATTAATAGTATGCTTATTTAATGCATTTAACAGAGGTATTTAAATAGTTAATGTAATTGCTGATGCATTATCTCGTTTCTTTTAAAGAAGAAAGTTATTTGTTTGTGTATATTTCAGATATAAAACAAGTATTTTGATCCTTTGCTGGTATAAAGAGGGCAAAGCCTAAGGGGGAACGTTTGTTTCTATCGTGTTATTAAAGTAACCCTGTTATTGAGACTCTTTGCACCGGCATTACTATCCTTTAGGTAGTGAATGCCTATGCAAATTCTCAGAGGTGGGGAGAAATGTAACGGACCAACCCTGTGCCTGGGTGTGAGCAGGTGCCCAGCACGCGAAGAGTTAACACCCACTCTAAGATGACTGGCAGCACAATCGCAGAGGCGGGTCTTTTCCACCTTTTAAAAGGGGAGAATGGCAGTTGGGGCGGTTGTTGTGGGTTGTGGGTCAGGGAGTGAGGGTGAGAGGGAGAGCGGGTTGGAGGTTAGGCTTAGGTTAGGAAAGGAAAGCTTTTATCCTGTTTCATGTTGTAACTAAGCTTATGTACCTAATAGATAAAACATTGTAACCGCATTCTACCTTAACATCCATGATATTTAAGTTACCTCAATAAACATATTTTGTTTTTCAAACGTTCGTGGACTCTGGCAGTGCGTCAGTACCTCTAGAGGTGTGGTTGAGGGGAAAAGCACTAGAGGTTTCCTGAGAGAAAGGGGACGGGTGGCTTATTTTCCTAACACACAGAGGACTGGGCAGGGAAGCCAAAGGTGCCACGCAGTTGCCAGAAGGAAAGGCAAGCTGCAGCAGTTTGGGAACCCAGAGGGCGGGAGATCCCAAGGTGGCAGGAGTTCCACTTTAAGAACGTGAAGCACTGAGGTACCCCGAGGACTTCTCTCATATCATCAATTTGGGGATTCATTTTAGTCGTCGGTGAACCCTAGGGAGAGACACAGTCAGGGGAAACGTTTTACACGTTGTGAGGGCTCTTGGTGGGAAACGAAAAACACAACACAACACAGAATGAACAAAATTGACTTCCGATTATGCTCTTTGTTTGTACACAGATCTACATTATTGTATTGTCTTCTTTGGTTCTTTCCCAATAAAAAGATATTATTCTTCTTGCATACAAGAATCATGCTGTGTCTCTCCTCTCCTCTTGCTTGCAAGAGACTTGGCATCCTGCTGTTCCACATCTGCCCTTTGTGGGGTGTTGGCACCTGGAAACTTAGGCAAAAAGGTTTCTCATCTTGCTGTGGACCAGGGAATGCCCCTCATCCCTTCCACTTGTTGGGGTCCTGAACCCACGGAGGAGTTGAATTTAACAGAGGAGTTTAGGCAACTTTCTTTGTAAGACTAGGATCTTCGCTGGCCACTGGAGTGTCCTCATCAGCATCTCAAAAGAATAAGCCAGGTGGGGAGGGCTGCTACTGAGAGGGATCCTAACAGGCTAGTAGGTGAGCCATTCCACCATCTCCATCCTCTAGCTCACAGGGAAGAGAACAGTGATTGTTGTTGTTGTGGAAGACCTTTCATCGCATACAGACAGCCACCCAATCTCAAACAGCTCCTCACCCACAATAATACTACAACAGGACTCAACATGGACACTGGTACCAGAGCCTGCAATAAACCCAGATGCCAACTTTGCTGCCACATAAACCCGGACAACACCATTACTGGCCCCAACAACATCAAACATACCATCTCAGGACTATTTAATTGCTCATCTTCCAACATTGTGTATGCAATCAAATGCCAACAGTGCCCTTCAGCTCTCTATATTGGACAAACAGGCCAAACCCTACGCCAAAGGATAAATGGACATAAATCTGATATCAGGAATCACAAGACAGAGAAACCAGTAGGAGAACACTTCAATCTCCCAGGACATTCTATAAAAGATCTCAAAGTAGCTGTCTTAATACAAAGAAATTTCAGAAATAGACTGGAAAGAGAAGTGGCTGAATTGCAACTTAATCACCAAACTTAAAACTATGGAGAAACCTGGTCTGAACAAAGACATTGGATTCTTATCTCATTATACATAACAAAGCTATCTTTAGCCATCTCACCCCTTGCCTTTCCCTGCAAGACTAATTGCAGCCGTTAAGAGTCGTCAACAGGTTTTCCACACCTATCAGCTGATCACCCATTCCCACCACCCTTCTGAGTAATACCCCTCCCCACTCCCTCACTATATTTAAGGATCTGGTGACTTCTGTTTCAGTGTATCTGAAGAAGTGTGCATGCACACGAAAGCTCATACCAAGAACAAACTCAGTTGGTCTCTAAGGTGCTACTGGAAAGAATTTTTTTTTATTTTGTTTCGTGTGATTGTTGTTGTTGTTGTTGTCGTAATCATCAATTAGATTTCTATACAACCCTTCATCTGAGGACCACATCGCAGTTTAAAATACAAAAACATCAAAATACATAAACCAAACAATGGCATCCCACACATACAGTAGTGTAAAAGACCATAGAATTTTTCATTTGTCCAAGGCCTGGAAGGAGAGGAATGTATTTGCCTGGCACCTAAAGGGACAGAGTGAGCCTTCCAGGGAAGAGCATTCCACAAACAGGGAGCCACCACAGAAAAGACCTCTTCTCGCAGTGCCGCCCTCCGGACCTCTGGTGAAAGAGGTACATGAAGAAGGGCTTCTGATGATAATCTCAGGGTCCAGGTCAGCTCATATGGGGAGAGGCCATCCTTGAGATTCTGTGGTCCTGGGCCCATGTAGGGGTGTGAGAGCTGAGATGGAAGAAGCCTGGAAGCTGGAGACACAGATTCCTGTTTGCTGTGTAGGGGGATCCGAAGCTGTGACGAACTGAGGAGGATGATTTGAGGGGGGGTGGAGGGTGTTCATGCTGTGAACACCTCCATTTTATGCTCAGGCTCTCTCTATATGATCAGAAAAACCCTATATCTCCTAAAGACACCAAAGTCTCTGCTCACCTTCAAGGAAATCGAACTCTGGGCAAACACTGAACCCCTGGGTTTTCTCCTGGCTCAGCAATTTGGGTGCAGTGTAGCAATATTTTCAAGGAATCCTCATATGTGTTATTTGCCCCTTTTCTCCAGCTACATCCCTGAATCTGTTTGCATGGAAAGGGATCTCTTTGGCGTTGCTGCTCCCCATTCCCAACACACACACCCCAATATCGCCTTCTGATCTGGGCTAATTCCCAAGTTCACTGTGGTGAATCAGGCAGTTGTTTTGCACAACTTTGCTGCCTGTGGGCATCTGATGGAGCAACACTTGTCCGTTTACTTGAAGCAAGACCAGGTGGGGAAATGGGACTTAGCCCTGTGACCACAGGTTCCCCACCTTGACTGCTGGGTTTGCCCTTCAGGTTCTTGGGAAAGGATGCTGAAGACATCTCACGGGGCCCATCTCTGTGCAGATTGCAAAAGACCAGCAACTGCCTGCTAAATATCACCAGACAGGACACAGCCCAGACCAACTTCTCACAGCAAGCACTGATCCTTCTCTCCCCTCTCCAGAATAAAATATAATATCTCTCCAGTCCAAAGGGTGAGATATAAATATTAACATGATGATGATAATGGTGGTGGTGGTGGTGGAATAGGACACCCCTCTTTTCACTGCAGAAATGTTAGAGGGTATGCATGTCTTGTCTAGAAGCCTGGGGGAGACCTAGCTGTGTGGGCCACTCTGCCCCCCGCCCATTGCCTCCCTCCCCCATCTCTTCCTTCCCTGCCATGCAGGACAGAGATCTACATGCTGTGCCAGCCCACTCATGAGGCAAGGGGCAGTGCCCACCTCAGGTGGCAGGATCCGCAGGGGCATCAGATTCAGCCTCCAAGAAATGCATTTTGGCGACTGGGAGGCATTGCTGATATACTCCCACTTGATGCTAATTAAGATTTTAACTCATTGCTTCTTCCCTGTGTAGGGGGTGGGTGGTGGCTGGAAAGCACCATTTTGTGGTTTGCCTCAGGGGCTCAAAGGTCTTGGGCCGGTCCTATTCACAATGCTCTGCATTCCCCCCCCCCTTCTCCTTCATAGCCCCCGTCTTCTTCCTCCATGTTCCTCCAACCCTCCAAGTGTCCCTGTCTTCCAGGGACAGTTCTGGATTTACAGAAGCTCTCCCAGTTGCTGATTTGATCTCAGAATGTCCCATTCTCCTGAGGACACCCCCATTTCCATCAGAGGAATGTTGGAGGGTGTGGAGTTCCGTGACCCCTGAGTCATCGGAAGACAGTCCTGTACAGTACAGGGAAGTTTTTAAAATGTTTAACGTGTTATGAATTTTTATATGTATTTCTGAGCCACCCAGAGTGGCTGGGGAACCCAGTCAGATAGGTTGGAAGAGAAGAAGAAGAAGAGTTTGGATTTGATACCCCGCTTTTCACTACCCGAAGGAGTCTCAAAGCGGCTCACATTCTCCTTTCCCTTCCTCCCCCACAACAAACACTCTGTGAGGTGAGTGGGGCTGAGAGACTTCAGAGAAGTGTGACTAGCCCAAGGTCACCCAGCAGCTGCATGTGGAGGAGGGGACGCGAACCCGGTTCCCCAGATTACAAGTCCACCGCTCTTAACCACTACACCACACTGTTGGATGTTGTTGTTGTTGTTGTTGTTGTTGTTTACGATTACTATTATTATTGAATAGAACGTCCCTATTTTCATGGGAGAAATGTTGCAGGCTATGTCCCCTAACTTTTCCAGCTCTGCTCAATTCCTGTTTATGGAACATCCTTCTCTGTGCAGCTGCTGAAGGAAGCAGGACAGTTGGAGGGGAGACACAGAGAAAGGGGCAAAGGGAGGGGCAGGGGAGACCCCAGGGAGAGGGGCCTGTCTACAATTTGAGAAATGCCCTTGTGCAAAGCCAAGGATTGAAAAGCAACCACAAAACCTGGATGGCACCACTGACTGGCAGAGAGAGAGAGAGAGAGAGAGAGAGAGAGAGAGAATGGGTATCTGAGTCGGACCAAAAAAGTCCCCTCAACCCAGCACACACTTTCACAACATGAACCAACACAAAGTTTTCCAATGCTTGCATTTATTAAAAAGTAGAAGCTAAAGCATTTTTGCAGGCAAACCAAATTCAAGCTCCAATCCTGAGCTCACATACTAAGGAGTCAGACCCCAGTGGGGCTTACTCGTGAGTAGACAGGCAGACAGGATGGCTCCCTCTTGACTCCTTCCCAGAATCGCCTTCAGCAGCATCAAGCAAAGCAGTTTCTTCCCCAGCAGAGATGGGGGGTGCAGTCGAGGCAGCTGCACATCGGAGGAGAGCAGGGGGGTCTTCCTTTCACCAGAGGTCTTGCACCGGAGGTCGGCAGAGTTACCATCCTGTGAGAGGAGGAAACACTGTTAATACGGGTGCTGGTGGTGGTTCTGAAAACCCAAACCAGTGACTCCAACTGGGAGGCAGAAGAGCTGACTGTTGTCAGAGTCCAAATTGCACACAGAGGGCCTGTTTTGCAGAGGGTTGGACTAGATGACCCCTTAGGTCCCCCCAATGCTAAATTTCTATTCTATTATTGAAAGAGAGACCTCTGAACAATTCTTGAATGCACTTTGGGGGATCTGAGCAGGGGTTTGCTACCACACACATTTTTTTTTCTAATGTGGTTCTCTTTTAATTCAAACTGCAACCCCAGGAGAGGACTTATTTGAGCAGATCCTTGGGTGTTTGTGCGATGGTGTGCATTGAACTCTTTCCCATCCAGCTCTACAATGCTGTGATTCAATAACCACCATCACAGGGGTGTTTCACGCAGGTTGCCTTTGCTATTTGAGGAAGGTCAGCGAATGAGCCCCCAACCTCTCATACCACGAAGAACTGTTCTATGAGCCAATGGAGGCTAAGGGGAATTGTGGCTGAGGGGTCAGAGAGCTTTCATGGGGGGAGCAAGGGGAGAGGAAAGGGTCTTCAACCCCCTGTGCACACACTGATATTGTTCCCCCTCACAGCGGGAGTAAAGGTTAAAAGAGGGAGGTGGGTTGGGGTGGGGAAACAGAGCGATGAGTCTCATGCATTTGGAATCGTGAGACACCACTGACTAATTTTCGGGCACAGCAAAGTTTTGATTTAACTTACTTCTACGGCAACACCATTGGCCACCAGAGCACCTATAAAGTCCCACTTGGGGCGGGCGGCACCGTATTTGGCATCTTCCCCCGTTCTGTTGGCATCTCTGAGTAGGACATTGGGTCCCATGACATTTGGATCCTTGGGCTCTGGTGAAATCTGGAGGAGAAAAAACAAGACTGTGAAGGCTCTCTCTCGCAGGATTGACCTTCTATACCTTCCACAACTTCTTCCACAGTGGTCCTCCTGGCTTGGGGAAAGCTCGTGCAGGAAGAATGCAGGGCTGGAGCAGAATCAGTCCCTTCTTCAGCCTCCCTGCACCTTCAGGACAGGGTCTGAGCCAAGGTGGTAGGGAAGGCTGCGTCAGAGCCACTGACTTCCCTGGGCGGCCACGGGCAAACTGGAAGAGAGAGAAGCCCCCTTGCCCAGGAAACTGGTCCATTCTTTTACCCACTCCAAGCTGAGTTTGCTGAAGAGCATTATTACAGATTTGAAAGCAAGAGCTTCTGTGGATCATATAAATGAGGTGATAAGAAAAGCCTGACTGATGGATCTTCCCCAAGAGGGCCCATCGAGTCCAGCATCCTCTTTGCACAGTGTCCAACCAGAAGCCCCATTTGGGAAACATGGGGCAAGATCCCACCTCTTTGGGAGTCACAGCAAGTGGTGTTAAGAGGAAAGTTTAAAATTAATTAAGCTGAGATCTGTGGAGCTCAGAGAAGAAGCATGTGAGAAGAAGGCCATACCTGGAGCCAGCAGCATCAAGAAGAGGACGGCAACAGAGAGGAGGCAGAAGATCTTCATGGCTGGAGGTTGGTGGGAATCCTGGAGGTACCAGAAGCCAAGTGGAAGAGCAGTTGACTGGGGAAGGAGAGGTCCCTCTATTTATAGGTGGCTGGAGGACTGTTGAAATCTTGTGGGATGCCAACCGTTGCTTGCAAGATGGATGTGGCAAGCCCTGAGCGGCATGTGCCAAGGACCAGCCAAAGACCACAGAGTCATAGGTTATTCAAGTCCAACCCCAACACAACTATAGCAGACATAAAGGGGCATGGGTGTGTTTGCGCTTATCTGAAGGGGAGCCCACCTCCATTTTCCCGATGAAAAGAAAGAGAAGGGAGGAGGAACCAATCCTTGGGGCAGAAGGTTGCCCATGACTACCAGCCAGGATGGCGACTTTCTCCCTCCCCTGCTGGAGACAGGAGGCCTCTGAACATCATTAGCCCAGAATCGCAAGTGGGGAGAGTGGTGTTCACTCAGGTCCTCTTTGTAGGCTACCAATGGCTATGGATCACATGGGATTCCCAGCAACTGGCATTAAGGAGCATGGTTGCCCCTCACTATGGAGACAGAGCATCTCCCTCATGGCTAGCAGCCCCTGGTCTGCATTTCAAGGCATCCAAGTCGGTGGTCCTACCTGCCTCCTGTGCCAGGGAGTTCCGTAGTTTAAATATACGCTGAATGAAAAGGTCCTTTCCTTTATCTCTCCCAAATCTCCTGACACTCAGGTTCCTGTCACGTCTCCATTGCACTTCTATATCAGGCACGTCCAACAGGTAGATCGTGATCTACTGGTAGATCACTGGACATGTCTGGTAGATCACTGGCTCCCCTCAACAACTTTTGTTCCCCTATAAAAAGCTCAACAACTTTGACCTGAACCCCCCCCCCAAAAGGGCTTTCTATCCTAAAGAAGCACAGCAACTTTTACCTGAACCCCTAAAAATGGGGCTTTCCTCCTTCCTAAAAAAAGCTCAATAACTTTGACCCGAACCCCCAAAAAGGGGTTGGATCACTGCCAGTTTTTAACTCTGTAAGTAGATCGCAGTCTCTTGGGAGTTGGCCACCCCTGTTCTATATGAATCCACCTTGCCTCCCTTTAGGAAACCCCTGCATCTCTTCTGCCTTTTCCCCACATGCAACCTGCCCCACTGATCTGGCTGTGAAATATACTCGGAGTCGAGTGTGAATTTCATGCTCTTTATTCAGCTCATAGTAGTAAGGAATGAAAGCTTCCCCAAAACGCCTGCTTTATATACACTATTTACACAACGGGCCCCACGTGATTGGCTAATTCCGGAATACAGGTTGCGGATTCACTTTCACCTGGAGCCGGACTGGGGCAGACTGCTGCATTCTGAATCCTATTGTTCTAGGGCCAACCAGACTGCTGCATTTTGGATCCTATTCAACTCAGTACATAACAGGCTGCTTCGTAGCCTTGGCATCATGGAGGGCAGAATGTCAACATCTGACAAAGCACTCCCTGCATTCTCCACGATTCCATATCAGTTTGCTTAGAAACACAAACTCATCAGTGTGGCGTTCTGCTTAAGCCACTTTGCATGATGTTATGTACTGCACCCCCTTCATGGATCACTGCCTTGTCGTGGCGAAGGGGCTTGAATTACTCAGGGAAGCTATGGACAGGTCAAGATGGACAGGTCATAGTGGAGAGTTTGGACCAAACGTGATCCACCTGGAGAAGGAACTGGCAAGCCGCTCCAGTATCCCTGCCAAGAAAACTCCATGGACAAAGACAACAGGCATATAAAAGATATGACGCTGGAAGATGAGCCCCTCAGGTCGGAAGGCGTCCAACATGCTACTGGGGAAGAGCGGAGGACAAGTACAAGTAGATCCAGAGCTGATGAAGCGGCTGGGCCAAAGCCGAAAGGACGCTCAGTTGCGGATATGCCTGGAAGCGAAAGGAAAGTCCAATGCTGTAAAGAAAAGTATTGCATAGGAACCTGGAATGTAAGAACCATGAACCTTGGTAAGCTGGATGTGGTCAAAAATGAGATGGCAAGAATAAACATTGACATCCTAGGCATCAGTGAACTAAAATGGACAGGAATGGGCGAATTCAGTTCGGATGACTATCATATCTACTACTGTGGGCAGGAATCCCGTAAAAGAAATGGAGTGGCCCTCATAGTCAACAAAAGAGTGGCGAAAGCTGTACTGGGATGCAATTTCAAAAATGATAGAATGATCTCGATACGAATCCAAGGCAGACCTTTTAACATCACAGTAATCCAAGTTTATGCACCAACTACCAGTGCTGAAGAAACTGAAATTGACCAATTCTATGAAGACTTACAACACCTTATAGAAATGACACCAAAGAAGGATGTTCTTCTCATTATAGGGGATTGGAATGCTAAAGTAGGGAGTCAAGAGATAAAAGGAACAACTGGCAAGTTTGGCCTTGGAGATCAAAATGAAGCAGGGCAAAGGCTAATAGAGTTCTGTCAAGAGAACAAGCTGGTCATCACAAACACTCTTTTCCAACAACACAAGAGACGACTCTACACATGGACATCACCAGATGGGCAACATCGAAATCAGATTGATTATATTCTCTGCAGCCAAAGATGGAGAAGCTCTATACACTCAGCAAAAACAAGACCTGGAGCTGACTGTGGCTCAGATCATCAGCTTCTTATAGCAAAATTCCAGCTTAAACTGAAGAAAGTAGGAAAAACCACTGGGCCAGTAAGATTCAATCTAAATCAAATTCCTTATGAATACACAGTTGAAGTGAAGAACAGGTTCAAGGATTTAGATTTGGTGGATAGAGTACCTGAAGAACTGTGGATGGAGGCTCGTAACATTATACAGGAGACAGCAACGAAAACCATCCCAATGAAAAAGAAATGCAAGAAAGCAAAGTGGCTGTCCAATGAGGCCTTACAAATAGCGGGGGAGAGAAGACAAGCAAAATGCGAAGGAGATCGTGAAAGATACAGGAAATTGAATGCAGATTTCCAAAGAATAGCAAGGAGAGACAAGAGGGCCTTTCTAAACGAGCAATGCAAAGAAATAGAGGAAAATAACAGAATGGGAAAAACCAGAGATCTGTTCAAGAAAATTGGAGATATGAAAGGAACATTTCGTACAAAGATTACCACAATTAAGGACAAAAGTGGAAAGGACCTAACAGAAGCAGAAGACATCAAGAAGAGGTGGCAAGAATACACAGAGGAATTATACCAGAAAGATATGGAGGTCTCATACACCCCAGGTAGTGTGGTTGCTGACCTTGAGCCAGACATCCTGGAGAGTGAAGTCAAATGGGCCTTAGAAAGCCTTGCTAACAACAAGGCCAGTGGAAGTGATGATATTCCAGCTGAACTATTTAAAATTTTAAAAGATGATGCTGTTAAGGTGCTACACTCAATATGCCAGCAAGTTTGGAAAACTCAGCAGTGGCCAGAGGATTGGAGAAGATCAGTCTACATCCCAATCCCAAAGAAGGGCAGTGCCAAAGAATGCTCCAACTACCGCACAATTGCACTCATTTCACACGCTAGCAAGGTTATGCTTAAAATTCTACAAGGCAGGCTTAAGCAGTATGTGGACCGAGAACTCCCAGAAGTGCAAGCTGGATTTCGAAGGGGCAGAGGAACCAGAGACCAAATTGCAAACATGCGCTGGATTATGGAGAAAGCTAGAGAGTTCCAGAAAAACATCTACTTCTGCTTCATTGACTACGCAAAAGCATTTGACTGTGTCGACCACAGCAAACTATGGCAAGTTCTTAAAGAAATGGGAGTGCCGGATCACCTCATTTGTCTCCTGAGAAATCTCTATGTGGGACAAGAAGCTACAGTTAGAACTGGATATGGAACAACTGATTGGTTCAAAATTGGGAAAGGAGTACGACAAGGCTGTATATTGTCTCCCTGCTTATTTAACTTATATGCAGAATTCATCATGCGAAAGGCTGGACTGGATGAATCCCAAACCGGAATTAAGATTGCCGGAAAAAATATCAACAACCTCAGATATGCTGATGATACTACCTTGATGGCAGAAAGTGAGGAGGAATTAAAGAACCTTTTAATGAGGGTGAAAGAAGAGAGCGCAAAATATGGTCTGAAGCTCAACATCAAAAAAACTAAGATCATGGCCACTGGTCCCATCACCTCCTGGCAAATAGAAGGGGAAGAAATGGAGGCAGTGAGAGATTTTACTTTCTTGGGTTCCATGATCACTGCAGATGGTGACAGCAGTCACGAAATTAGAAGACGCCTGCTTCTTGGGAGAAAAGCAATGACAAACCTAGACAGCATCTTAAAAAGCAAAGACATCACCTTGCCGACAAAGGTCCGTATAGTTAAAGCTATGGTTTTCCCAGTAGTAATGTACGGAAGTGAGAGCTGGACCATAAAGAAGGCTGATCGCCGAAGAATTGATGCTTTTGAATTATGGTGCTGGAGGAGACTCTTGAGAGTCCCATGGACTGCAAGAAGATCAAACCTATCCATTCTTAAAGAAATCAGCCCTGAGTGCTCACTAGAAGGACAGATCCTGAAGTTGAGGCTCCAGTACTTTGGCCACCTCATGAGAAGAGAAGACTCCCTAGAAAAGACCCTGATGTTGGGAAAGATGGAGGGCACAAGGAGAAGGGGACGACAGAGGATGAGATGGTTGGACAGTGTTCTCGAAGCTACTAACATGAGTTTGGCCAAACTGCGAGAGGCAGTGAAGGATAGGCGTGCCTGGCGTGCTCTGGTCCATGGGGTCACGAAGAGTCGGACACGGCTGAACGACTGAACAACAACAACATGTACTGCACTTGACTCCGAGTATATTTCACGTGAGTTCAAGAAAAGACAGACAAGGTCTTGACCAGCAAGCCTGACTGGGAGACAAGAGTGGGGCAAAAGCTCCCTTTCTCTCTCCACCCAGGCACTTTTATTCACACATAAAACCGCCTTACAGAATTCAAACGAGCCAATGATAATCCAAGAACTAACTTCCCTAGCTACAGGTCTATTAGCATTCCAAAGATCTGGTAGAAGAAAGGACAGAAGATGGATAGGAGGAAATGAAGGGTAAACATCCCTGCCATATTGTGTATACCTGTGAAGAGATCCAGGATTTAAAACTTCAAAGCCAAACTGAGAGTATCTGGGTCAAAATTAAGGGAGAGAAAAATAACAGTGATCTCATTGTGGGAGTTTACTACAGATCCCCAAGCCAAACTGAGGACACAGATGATGCTTTCCTGGAACAGATGACCAAGCATTCAAAAGGAAGTGAGATAGTAGTAATGGGGGATTTCAACTATCCTGATATTTGTTGGATGTCAAACTCAGCCAAGAGCACAAGGTCGAACAGATTCCTCACTGGCCTTGCAGACAATTTCATTGTCCAGAAAGTGGGAGAAGCAACAAGAGGATCAGCCATTTTAGATCTGGTCTTAACCAATAGTGATGACTTGGTAAGTGGGGTAGAAGTGGCAGGATCATTAGGTGGGAGTGATCATGCTCTTCTGGAGTTTATTATACAGCGGAAATGGAGCAACCAAGCATACTAAGACTCAAATTCTAGACTTTAAGAAAGCCGACTTCAGAAAATTTAGGGAAATGCTGGGTGTGATCCCATGGTCAGTAATACTAAAAGGGAAGGGAGTTCATGATGGATGGGAGTTTGTTAAAAGGGAGATATTAAAAGCACAACTTCAAGCAGTACCAATGAGACGAAAACATGGAAGGTGCCTAAAGAAGCCAGGGTGGCTATCTAAAGAACTTTTAACTGATTTAAGATTTAAAAGGGATATGTACAAAAAATGGAAAAAGGGGGAAATCACCAGAGAGGAATTCAAACAAATAGCCAGCAAGTGTAGAGACAAAGTCAGAAAAGCTAAAGCACAGAATGAACTCAGGCTTGCTAGAGAGGTTAAAAGCAACAAAAAGGGCTTTTATGGGTATGTCCGTAGCAAAAGGAAGAACAATGAAACAGTGGGGTCACTTAGAGGAGAAGATGGTGAAATGCGAACAGGAGACAGAGAAAGGGCAGAACTCCTCAATGCCTTCTTTGCCTCAGTCTTCTCCAAAAAAGAAAACAATGCCCAACCTGAAGAATATGGAGCAGATGATTCAGCAGGGGAAACACAGCCCAGAATAAGTAAGGAGGTAATACAAGAATACTTGGCTAGTTTAGATGTATTCAAGTCTCCAGGGCCAGATGAACTACATCCAAGAGTATTAAAAGAACTGGCAGAGGTGATTTCAGAACCACTGGCAGTAATCTTTGAGAATTCCTGGAGAACAGGCGAAGTGCCAGCAGACTGGAGGAGGGCAAATGTTGTCCCTATTTTCAAAAAGGGGAAAGAGAAGACCCAAACAATTACCGCCCAGTCAGCCTGACATCAATACCAGGAAAGATTCTAGAGCAGATCATTAAGCAAACGGTCTGTGAGCACCTAGAAAGGAACGCTGTGATCACTAAAAGTCAGCATGGGTTTCTGAAAAATAAGTCATGTCAGACCAATCTGATCTCATTTTTTGACAGAATTACAAGCCTGGTAGATGAAGGGAACGCTGTGGATGTAGCCTATCTTGATTTCAGCAAGGCCTTTGACAAGGTGCCCCATGATGTTCTTGTAAAGAAGCTGGTAAAATGTGGGCTGGACAAGGCTACCATTCAGTGGATTTGTAACTGGCTGACTGACCGAACACAAAGGGTACTCATTAACGGCTCCTCTTCATCCTGGAGAGAAGTGACTAGTGGGGTGCCACAGGGTTCTGTCTTGGGCCCAGTCTTATTCAACATCTTTATCAATGACTTGGATGATGGGCTTGAGAGCATCCTGATTAAGTTTGCAGATGACACCAAATTGGGAGGGGTGGCTAATACCCCTGAGGACAGGATCACAATTCAAAATGACCTTAACAGATTAGAGAACTGGGCCAAAGCAAACAAGATGAATTTTAACAGGGAGAAATGTAAAGTACTACACTTGGGCAAAAAAAATGAAAGGCACAAATACAGGATGGGTGACACCTGGCTTGAGAGCAGTACATGTGAAAAGGATCTAGGAGTCTTGGTAGACCATAAACTTGACATGAGTCAACAGTGTGATGCAGCAGCTAAAAAAGCCAATGCAATTCTGGGCTGCATCAATAGGAGTATAGCATCTAGATCAAGGGAAGTAATAGTACCACTGTATTCCGCTCTGGTCAGACCTCACCTGGAATACTGTGTCCAGTTCTGGGCACCACAGTTCAAGAAGGATACTGACAAGCTGGAACGTGTCCAGAGGAGGGCAACCAAAATGGTCAAAGGCCTGGAAACGATGCCTTATGAGGAACGGCTTAGGGAGCTGGGTATGTTTAGCCTGGAGAAGAGAAGGTTAAGGGGTGATATGATAGCCATGTTCAAATATATCAAAGGATGTCATATAGAGGAGGGTGAAAGGTTGTTTTCTGCTGCTCCAGAGAAGCGGACACGGGGCAATGGATTCAAACTACAAGAAAGAAGATTCCACCTAAACATTAGGAAGAACTTCCTGACAGTAAGAGCTGTTCGACAGTGGAATTTGCTGCCAAGGAGTGTGGTGGAGTCTCCTTCTTTGGAGGTCTTTAAGCGGAGGCTTGACAGCCATCTGTCAGGAATGCTTTGATGGTGTTTCCTGCTTGGCAGGGGGTTGGACTGGATGGCCCTTGTGGTCTCTTCCAACTCTATGAATCTATGATTCTATACCCAGGCCTCCAGGATTTAGCATATCTACTTCAAAGGGACAGATGCTATGAGGTTATCAAAGGGACACATCCTTACCAGACAGTTGTAAATTAAACAGCAACACTTAACTAAAAGAGACGTGACTATCCTGTCTCACTGTAATGGAAGGCAAAGGCAGCCAATAGGAACAGCCAATTTCTTGCCAATTTCAGGTCATGTAGGATTGGTCATAAGAAATCATATCTTGAAACATAGACCAGCAAGGAACTTTACACTCAGCACAATCACATATGGATATCGGAATGTCTTTTGCTCACTCGCACAATGTCTAAGACAATGTATCAATTCTCATTTAATTCTACATGAATACCACACATCAGCATTTTGGGGTGAATTTTTTTTCCAAGTACACAAGCATTTTTATGTAATCGTAACTAATAAACACTTCTTTGCAAGGCAGTGTCCCGTTCCCCCATTCTTGCACGCTATTTTCTCACATATGGATACATATTACACCACTTTATGCGTTTTGGTGCACATTACTTGATTGAACTTCATTGCAGAATTCACGAAAGGAGAACACTTGGAAGGGCAGCTCTGTTCCAAATCATGCATAGTGCATGCAGCTGAGGTACAAAACGTTTTTTGGGGGGGAAATAGTCCAGCCCTGATGCAGATGTTCTCCTGCAGTCAATGCCCAAGAGCCAGGTAATCTCCCAACACCACAGCTGCTTGGGGCCCTGACTAGAAGAGCCTTTGGCCTCACCCAGCTGCAGGGCTCTCAATGCTCCGCAATTTGGGTGCTGTGTAACAATATTTTCAAGGAATCCTCACATGTGTTGTTTGCCCCTTTTCTCCAGCTCCATGCCTCAATCTGTTTCCATGCCAAGGGATGTCTTTGGTGTTGCTGCTCCCCAATCCCACCCACTGTCCCCCAATATGACCTTCTGATCTGAGCTATCTCCCAAGTTCACTGGGCTGCAATTGGCAGTTGCTTTACCCAACTTTGCTGCCTGTGGGCATCCGATGGAGCAACGCTTGTCCGTCAACTTGAAGCAAGACCAGGTGGGGAAACGGGACTTAGCTGTGTGACCACAGGTTCCCCACCTTGCCTGCTGGGTTTGAACTTCGGGCTCTTGGGAAAGCATGCTGAAGACATCTCATGTCAACTGACTTCCAAATGTTACAGGCACAGCCCAGACCAACAGCTCACAACTGGCACTGATACTTCTTCCCCTTTTCCAATTTAAATTTAAAATTCTTGCCCTCACCTTTGGGTGATTATATATATACACACACACACACACACACGCTGCAAGGCAGACCCAAAAAAGAAAATAACAGAACACTGCTAGTAATCACATACAGCTCCCAAGTTAAAACAGTACAACGCATCATCAGAGATCTACAACCTCTCCTAGACAATGACAGTTCTCTTTCTCAAGCTCTGGGAGGAAGACCCTTCATCGCCTACAGACAGCCACCCAATCTCAAACAGCTCCTCACCCACAATAATACAACAACAGGACTCAACATGGACACTGGTACCAGAGCCTGCAATAAACCCAGATGCCAACTTTGCTGCCACATAAACCCGGACAACACCATTACTGGCCCCAACAACATCAAACATACCATCTCAGGACTATTTAATTGCTCATCTTCCAACATTGTGTATGCCATCAAATGCCAACAGTGCCCTTCAGCTCTCTATATTGGACAAACAGGCCAAACCCTACGCCAAAGGATAAATGGACATAAATCTGATATCAGGAATCACAAGACAGAGAAACCAGTAGGAGAACACTTCAGTCTCCCAGGACATTCTATACAACATCTTCAAAGTAGCTGTCTTATTACAAAGGAATTTAAGAAATACTGTAGACTGGAAAGAGAAGTTGCAACTCATTACCAAATTGAAACTCATGACCAAACTTAAAAGCATGGATAGACCTGGTCTGAACAAAGACGTTGGATTCTTATCTCATTATACATGACAAAGCTATTTTTAGCCATCTCACCCCTTGCTTTTTCCTGTAAGACCAATTGCAGTCGTTAACAGTCGTCAACAGGTTTTCCACACCTATCAGCCAATCCACCCATTCCCACCACCCTTCTGAGTAATACCCCTCCCCACTCCCTCACTATATATAAGGGTCTGGTGACTTCTGTTTCAGTGTATCTGAAGAAGTGTGCATGCACATGAAAGCTCATACCAAGAACAAACTTAGTTGGTCTCTAAGGTGCTACTGGAAGGATACATACATATATATATATATATATATATATATATATATATATATATATATATATATATATATATTTTCACACACACACACACGTTATTGGTTTTAAAAATTGCATTGCAGGGGTTGGACTAGATGACTCTTGGGGTACCTTCCAACGCTGAAGCTCTATGAGTCTATGATTCTGTGGTCTTTGGCTGGTCCTTATCAAATGCCCCTCAGGGCTTGCCACATCTATCTTGCAAACGACAGTTGGCATCCCACAAGATTTCATCAGTCCTCCAGCCACCTATAAGTAGAGGGACCTCTCCTTCCCCAGTCAACTGCTCTTCCACTTGGCTTCTGGTCCTCCAGGATTCCCACCAACCTCCAGCCATGAAGATCTTCTGCCTCCTCTCTGTTGCCGTCCTCTTCCTGATGCTGCTGGCTCCAGGTATGGCCTTCTTCTCACATGCTTCTTCTCTGAGCTCCCCAGTTCTCAGCTTTATTCCTTTTAAACCTGCCTCTGAATATCACTTGCTGTGACTCCCAAAGAGGTGGGATCTTGCCCCATGTTTCCCAAATGGGGCTTCTGGTTGGACACTGTGAGACGAGGATGCTGGACTCGATGGGCCCTCTTGGGGAAGATCCATCAGTCAGGCTTTTCTTATTACCTCATTTATCTGATCCACAGAAGCTCTTGCTTTCAAATCTGTAATAATGCGCTTCAGCAAACTCTGCTTTGGAGTGGGTAAAAGAATGGGTCAGTTTCCTGGGCAAGGGGGCTTCTCTCCCCCAGTTTGCCAGTGGCTGCCCAGGGAAGCCAGTGACTCCAACGCAGCCTTCCCTCCCACCTTGGCTCAGACCCTGTCCTGAAGGTGCAGGGAGTCAGCAGAAGGGACTGACTCTCTGCTCCAGCCCTGCATTCTTCCTGCACCAGCTTTCCCCAACCTGGTGCCCTCCAGGTGTCCAAGCCATCAGGGCCACCGTGGAAGAAGTTTTGGAAGGTGTAGAAGGTTGGTCCTGCGAGACAGAGCCTTCAAAGTCTTTTTTTCTTCATCCAGATATCACCAGAGCCCAAGTTGGTTGTATTTGGAGATGTCGACGGCAAAATGGGAGACTGCGAACAAAGTGCTTTGGGCACCAAAGGCCAGTTTTTCAGTGTGGTCGCCTAGTGTGTTGCCGTTAAGGTGAGCTAAATCAAATCTTAGTTCTAATCAAATATTAGTCAATGGTGGCTCAGGGCCCAAAATGTATGAGACTCATCGCTCTGTCTTCCCCTCCCCCCACCCCTGTCTCTTAACCTTTCAGCCACTGTGAGGGGGACAATATTACTGTGTGACCAGAGGGTTTAAAGCCATTTCCTCTCCCCTTGCTGTCCCCATGAAACTTCTCTGACCCCTCAGCCACAGTTCCCCTTAGCCTGGGAAGGAATGCCTCCATTGGCTCAAAGAACAGCTCTTCCTGGTCTGAGAGGGTGGGTGGGGGCTCAGTCACTGACCCTCCTCAAAAAGCAAAGGCCACCTGTGTGAAAAGTCCCTGTGAAGGTGGTTATTGAAGCACAGAATTGGAGAGTTGGAAGGAACCTCCCAGTGGCTGGAAGGGAAAGAGTTCAAGGCACACCAACACGCACACACAATTCTTTGCTTAAATGTGTCCTATCCTGGGGTTGATGTTCGTAAAAAAGGGGTGTCTTAACAGAAGAAGTCACTGGTTTGAGTTTTCAGAACCAGCCCCAACACCCATTTTTTTTTTATAAAGAATTTATTGGTTTTTCCATAACAAAGAACAATCCAACACCTTCACCAGAAGAGTCACTGACCCTCCTCAAAAAGCAAAGGCCACCTGTGTGAAAAGTCCCTGTGAAGGTGGTTATTGAAGCACAGAATTGGAGAGTTGGAAGGAACCTCCCAGTGGCTGGAAGGGAAAGAGTTCAAGGCACACCAACAGCACACACAATTCTTTGCTTAAATGTGTCCTATCCTGGGGTTGATGTTCGTAAAAAAGGGGTGTCTTAACAGAAGAAGTCCTGGTTTGAGTTTTCAGAACCAGCCCCAACACCCATTTTTTTTTATAAAGAATTTATTGGTTTTTCCATAACAAAGAACAATCCAACACCTTCACCCACATTAACCCAACACTTACTCACCCCAACTAACACTAAACAAATACAAACATACCAACGATTCTTCTTCTTGTTTGAATACAAAAAAAAAAACTTCTTGGTCGAATCATTACAGTTGACTTCCCCTGCCTTCTCTCCTTCGGTTCCAATTCCAAATTCTACTTTAATAACTTCATATTCTAAAAATTAAATTCATTTCAAAATTCTAAGCTAAACATTCTTCTTAAAATCTTATTTTTTAGTTTACAATAATATTCCACTTCTTAACTTAACTAAAATCCAATCATATTATAACTTCATAGTAATTATTAACGAAAATCCATATCTTGACATATTATTCTTAAATCAAATCATAACAGACATCTTCTTTCCCTTAAACTGCTGCTAATAAAAGAAATCAAAATATCCCTTTTCTAATTCAAAAACTTAAAATCTTGACACACCGGCTTCAGGATACCATAATAAACCGTTTTTACTTTACCCTTAATACAATTCACCCTATCCCCCTTCTAACCATTTTCCTTCTCCATCTTACTCCGGAACCACTCCTCAAATTGTCCTCTTTTCTTGTAAGTCCACAGATCCAGACAAAGTCCACAACAGTCCTTGCATAGAGCATCAGGGTACGTAGATCATCTTCTTCCAGCTTCTCCGATTCAATGTTCCATTCTTCTTTTTTCCCCGTCCTGGGTCTGCCACCCCCAAAGGACGTTTCTTTTTTCCGGAGTCGCCAGACCATTTTGTTCTGTTCTTCAATCATCCCCTGCAGCTCTTTGCCAAGGCTCTCTTCTATTGCAGCCATGTCCTGAAAAGTCTTCTCTGTGGGTATTACCTTTTCTGCCATATCCCGGTTCAATGTCACCAATTTCTGATTAAGCAGTTCCAGTCTCAAAAAAATAATCCTTTGTTCATCAGTCAGTCCATAGTTCGTAACCAACTCAAAAACGAAACCCAGCATGGCAGAAGCGGGCATAGGTATCAAATTTCAGTTTCAATTTCAATATTTTTCCATCTTGGTGCCAGTAGTTTTCCACTCAATCTCAAACTTTCGCAGCCATTTTCCCTGGAGCCAGGGCTCAAGAACTATAATTTAAAAAGAGATATTCTCCACCGTCTTGCTCCCTCAAAGGGAGATCTAAATAGTCTCACTTGTCAAAAAATCAGTACTTTGTAACCACACTGTAACAGCAGTCTCTCGAAACCGTTATTTTCTTTCCACCGAAGGGAGGGAGGCAGGCTTCCTTTCCATAATACCTCCCGGATCGTTAAATGCAGAAAATAAGTCCAATCATGTACTCACAATCACCGGGCTTCCTTATTTTTTTTTCCTCTGCAGGGAGAACGATGTCGCTCACCGCGGGCGGCGGCCGCCGCTTCGCCGACCCGGTTGGGGCATGTCCCCTAATGGCCCGGCTCCGTAGTCCCTTCACCCCCACTCCCCCTTTACAGGGGGAGCGAGGGAAGGGTTCGGAGCCTTAGCGGGCCCGCCGGGGAGCCCGAGGCGCGGGACGCTCTTCCCGCGCCTCACCGGAGCCCCGCTTAGCGGTAGCGGGGCTCCAACCGCCGGGCCGGCCTGGGTCGCCTCGCTGCCGAGGCAACCCACGACCGCCCGCGATGGCGTCGCCGCCGGAAGTCCCAGCCCCCAACACCCATTTTAACAGTGTTTCCTCTCCCAGGTGGGTAACTCTGCAGATCTCTGGTGCAAGACCTCTGGTGAAAGGAAGACCCCCCTGCTCTCCTCTGATGTGCAGACAACTCAACTGCACCCCCTCCCATCTCTGCTGGGGAAGAAACCGCTTTGCTTGATGCTGCTGAAGGCGATTCTGGGAAGGAGTCAAGAGGGAGCCGTTCTGTCTGCCTGTCTACTCATGAGTAAGCCCCACTGTGGCCAGTGGGGTCTGACTCCTTAGTACCGTAAGTGGGCTCAGGATTGGAGCTTTGATTTGGTTTGCCTGCAAAAATGCTTTAGCTTATTCTTTTTAATAAATGTAAGCATTAGAAACCTTTGTGTAGCTCCATGTTGTGAAAACGTGTGCTGGGTTGAGGGATATTTTTGGTCCGACTCTATTTATTTATTTAGAAGTTTTAAATCTTTATTTCATTTAATTATTATAGTATGGAGTATGTGCTCTAAGGTATACAGAATATAAAGTGTAAAATATTACATTGATAAATTTTCCGTTTTCCATTCTGTGTCTATCTTATTCTATTATTGTAAACATCATAACACATTAAACATTAAAAAAAAACTTCCTTATACAGGAATTGCCTTCAGATGGCTCACTCTCCAACTCCACACTCTCCAACATTTCACTCTCCAACATTTCCCTAACATCCTTAGGGAAAGTGGGACATTCTGAGATCAAATCAGCAACTGGAAGAGCTTCTGTAAACCCAGGACTGGAATACAGGGACACTTGGAGGGTCAGAGGGGCGCGGAGGAAGGAGAAGGGGGTGATAAAGGAGAAGGGGGAATGGGGAGCGTTGTGTACAGGACTGGCCCAAGACCTTTGAACCCCTGAGGCAAACCACAAAATGGTGCGATCCAGCCCCCACATTACCCTACTCAGGAAAGAAGGAGTGTGTTAAAACCTACTGTATTTTTCGCTCCATAGGGCGCACCGGACCATAGGGCACACCTCGTTTTTAGAGGAGGAAACAAGAAAAAAAATATACATCTTGGAAAGGTTTTTAGAGTTCGATTCAATCAGTTCTGTTTCCAGTTTTGATTTTTCCAATTGAAAACCAATTTTCCTGTCCAATTTAAATACCTCATACACTTGGTGGTATTGCAGCCAGTCGGTGACTTGACTTTTAACTTGATCATAGCTTTTCAATTTGATTGAGTCACCGTCTTGCTGCAATATATCCACATATCTTAACCAACTTGCAGACATGTTCGGTCTCTTATAAGCTTTAGCCTCCACTGGTGAAATCCATCTAGGCGTCTTTCTTTCTAACAAGTCTTTGTATCTTATCCAAACCTGATACAAAGCTTTCCTAACTATATGATTCTTAAACATTTTGTGGACTTTCACCTTGTCGTACCAAAGGTATGCGTGCCATCCGAAAACATTATCAAATCCTTCCAAGTCCAACACATCAGTGTTCTCCAGTTTAAACCAATCTTTCAGCCAGCAAAAGGCCGCTGCTTCAAAATAAATCTTTAAATCCGGCAGGGCAAAGCCTCCTCTCTCTTTAGAATCTGAACCGCTAGAATCCGAGACCAGAGGGAGGAGACGGTGTCACAGGATTGGAAGAAATTTAAGGACTATCTACTTAAATGTGTAAAATTGAATATTTGAATGCTTGAGCAGAACCAATAAGAAGAATCGGTTTTAGCAGGTGGAAGTGAGTTAAAATTGTATTGAATAATTCTTTGTGTGAGAAATGTTTTAATTGTAAGAGAATATCTGAAGATAAGGACTATAAGATATGACATATATAAGATTAAGTAATTCTAAAGACTAGTTAAAGATTATCAAGGAATAGGACAAAAGTTAAGGGAAAAAGATATAAAGCTACTTGAAATAATTATATGAAGATGAAGGCAGTGGAGGGAACAGGGGAAGTCCCCCCAAAGATAAGAAATCTGAAACAAGAAAAGATCAAAGATAGGTGTTATTTTAGGTTTGTATTTTATTGTCTTTGAGGTTGTTGTTATTATATTGTTTATTGTTTATATGTATTATGTTTTTTCTTCTTTTTTGTGTGTCGATGTTTATGTATTGTTTTTTCTTTCTTTGTTCTATTAGAAAATAATAAAATTCTTATAAAAAAAATACAATATGTGTGGAGTGTTATTGTTTGGTTTGTTAATATGTATTTTAAACTGCACTGCAGTCCTCAGATGAAAGGTTGTACAGAAATCTAATTGATGATGATGATGATACCAGTCTTCTTTTACCTATTAGCTAGTGGATGAGGATGGTGGAGCTCACCTATTAGCCTGTAGGATCCCTCTTAGTTGCAGCTCTTCCCGCCTGCCTTATTCTTTTGAGGTGCTGATGAGGACACTCCAGTGGCCAGCAAAGGTCCTAGTCTAGTCTTACAAAGAAAGTTGTCTGACTAGCTCACCAAACTCCTCTCTTAGATTCTAACACTCCATGGGTTCAGGACCCCAAGAATGGGAAGGGATGCAGGGCACTCCCTGATCCACAGCAAGATGAGAAACCTTTTTGCCTAAGCTTCCAGGTGACAACACCCCACAGGCTGCGGAAATGGAGCAGGACGCCAACTCGCTTGCAAGCAAGAGGAGAGGAGAGGTGGGGTCAGGGTATTCTATATGTTGGAAGACACCCAGTGTGGCTGGAACAACCCAGTCCAAAGGGTGGTTTATAAATAATAACATCATGATGATGAGGATGATGATGATGAGGAGGAGGATGGAACAAGACACCCCTCTTTTCACTGGAGAAATGTCGGAAGGTATGGGGGAAACCTCGCTGTGTGGGTCACGCTTCCCTCCGCCCATTGCCTCCCCCCCCCCCCTGATTCCCCCACCCCTGTCTCTTCCTTCCCTGCCATGCAGGACAGAGATCTACATGCTGCGCCAGCCCACTCATGAGGCAAGGGGCAGTGCCCACCTCGGGTGGCAGGATCCGCAGGGGCATCAGATTCAGCCTCCAAGAAATGCATTTTGGCGACTGGGAGGCATTGCTGATATCCTCCCACTTGACGCTTATTAAGATTTTAACTCATCGCTTCTTCCCTGGGTAGGGGGTGGGTGGGGGCTGGAAAGCAGCATTTTGTGGTTTGCCTCAGGGGCTCAAACGTCTTGGGCCAGTCCTGTCCACAAGGCTCTCCATTCCCCCCCTTCTCCTTCATCACCCCCCCCGTCTTTTTCCTCCACGCCCCTCTGACCCTCCAAGTGTCCCTGTCTTCCGGGGGCAGCCCTGGATTTGCAGAAGCTCCCCCAGTTGATTTGAATTGATCTCAAAATGTCCCTCTTTTCCTAAGGACGTCCCCATTTCCATCAGAGAAATGTTGGAGCTCTGCGATCCCTGAGCCATCGGAAGGCAGTGCTGTATAGGGAATCTTTTTTTAAAAAAAATGTTTAATGTGTTATGATGATGCTTTTATATATATATATATATATTTGAGCTGGGGAAACCAGTCAGGTGGGGGTATTATTATTATTATTATTATTATTATTATTATTATTAAATAGAATGTCTCTATTTTCATTGGAGAATCATAGAATCATAGAATCATAGAGTTGGAAGAGACCACAAGGGCCATCCAGTCCAACCCCCTGCCAAGCAGGAAACACCATCAAAGCATTCCTGACAGATGGCTGTCAAGCCTCCGCTTAAAGACCTCCAAAGAAGGAGACTCCACCACACTCCTTGGCAGCAAATTCCACTGTCGAACAGCTCTTACTGTCAGGAAGTTCTTCCTAATGTTTAGGTGGAATCTTCTTTCTTGTAGTTTGAATCCATTGCCCCGTGTCCGCTTCTCTGGAGCAGCAGAAAACAACCTTTCTCCCTCCTCTATATGACATCCTTTTATATATTTGAACATGGCTATCATATCACCCCTTAACCTTCTCTTCTCCAGGCTAAACATACCCAGCTCCCTAAGCCGTTCCTCATAAGGCATCGTTTCCAGGCCTTTGACCATTTTGGTTGCCCTCCTCTGGACACGTTCCAGCTTGTCAGAATCGTGGCAGGCTATGTCCCCTAACTTTTCCAGCTCTGCTCAATTCCTGTTTATGGAACATCCTTCTCAGTGCAGCTGCCCAAGGAAGCAGGATAGTTGGAGGGGAGACACAGAGAAAGGGTCACGGGGAGGGGCAGGGGAGACCCCAGGGAGAGGTGCGTGCCTGCAATTTGAGAAATGCCCTTGTGCAAAGCCAAGGATTGAAAAGCAACCACAAAACCTGGATGGCACCACTGACTGGCAGAGAGAGAGAGAGAAAGAGAGAAAGGGTGTTAGAGTCTGACCAAAAAAGTCCCCTCAACCCAGCACATGTTTTCACAAAATGGACCTATGCAAAGGCCTCTCCCCCTATGAGCTGACCTGCAACCTGAGATCATCATCAGAAGGCCTTCTTCATGTGCCTCCTTCGCAAGAGGTTTGGAGGGCAGAAATACGAAAAGAAGACTTTTCTGTGGAGGTTCCCTGTTGATATTTGTCCATTGGCTCAAATATCCCCTCAACCCAGCACACGTTTTCATACCACGAAGCAACACAAAGGTTTCCAATGCTTGCATTTATTAAAAAGAAGAAGCTAAAGCGTTTTTGCAGGCAAACCAAATCCAAGCTCCAATCCCAGGCCCATTTACTAAGGAGTCAGGTCCCACTGGCCACAGTGGGGCTTACTCGTGAGTAGACAGGCAGACAGGATGGCTCCCTCTTGACTCCTTCCCAGAATCGCCTTCAGCAGCATCAAGCAAAGTGGCTTCTTCCCCAGCAGAGATGGGGGGTGCAGTCGAGGCAGCTGCACATCGGAGGAGAGCAGGGGGGTCTTCCTTTCACCAGAGGTCTTGCACCGGAGATCTGCAGGGTTACCATCCTGTAAGGGGAAACACTGTTAAAACGGGTGCTGGTGGTGGTTCTGAAAACCCAAACCAGTGACTCCAACTGGGAGGCAGAAGAGCTGACTGTTGTCAGAGTTCAAATTGCACACAGAAGGTCTGCTTTGCAGAGGGTTGGACTAGATGACCCCTTAGGTCCCCCCAATGCTACATTTCTATTCTATTATTGAAAGAGAGACCTCTGAACAATTCTTGTATGCACTTTGGGGAATTTGAGAAGAGCTTTGCTACCACACATGTTTTTTCTAATGTGGTTCTCTTTTTTTATTCAAAAAAACAGCCTCAGGACAGGACACATTTGACCAGATCATTGTGTTTGTGCGTTGGTGTGCATTGAACTCTTTCCCAACCAGGTTTCCTTTGCTATTTGAGGAGGATCAGTGACTGAGCCCCCACCCACCCTTTCATGCCACGAAGAGCTGTTCTTTGAGCCAATGGAGGCATTCCTTCCCAGGCTCAGGGGAGCTGTGGCTGAGGGGTCAGAGAAGTTTCATGGGGACAGCAAGGGGAGAGGAAAGGGTTTTTGACCCCCTGTGCACAGGCGATTATTGTTACCCCTCACAGTGTCTGTAAAGGTTAAGAGAGGGAGGTGGGGTCCAGGATGGGGGGGGGAACAGAGCAATGAGTCTCATGCAATTGGGGTCAGAAGACACCACTGACTAATATTCGAGCACAGCTAAGATTTGATTTAACTCACTTCTACGGCAACACCATTGGCGACCAGAGCACCTAAAAAGTGCCGCTTGGTTCGCCCGGCACCGTATTTGGCAGCTTCCCCTGTTCTGTTGACATCTCTGAATACCACATTGGGTCCCGTGACATCTGTTCTCTTCAGCTCTGGTGAAATCTGGAGGAGGAAAAATAAGACTTTGGAGGCTCTGTCTCGCAGGACTGACCTTTTACACCTTCCACAACTTCTTCCACAATGACCCTGATGGCTTGCACAGCTGGAGCGCATCAAGTTGGGGAGAGCTGGTGCTGGAAGAATGCAAGGCTGGAGCAGAGAGTCAGTCCCTTCTTCTGCCTCCCTGCACCTTCAGGACAGGGTCTGAGCCAACGTGGGAGGGAAGGCTGCCTCAGAGCCACTGGCTTCCCTGGGCAGCCACTGGCAAAACTGGGAGAGAGAAGCCTCCCTGCCCAGGAAACTGACCCGTTCTTTTTCCCACTGCAAAGCTGAGTTTGCTGAAGCTCATTATTACAGATTTGAAAGCAAGGGCTTCTGTGGATCATATAAATCAGGTAATAAGAAGAGCTTGACTGATGGATCTGGCCAAAGGGGCCCCATCAAGTCCAGCATCCTCTTCTCACAGTGTCCAACCAGAAGCCCCATTTGGGAAACATGGGGCAAGATCCCACCTCTTTGGGAGTCACAGCAAGTGGTGTTAAGAGGCGAGTTTAAAATTAATTAAGCAGACAGCTGTGGAGCTCAGAGAAGAAGCATGTGAGAAGAAGGCCATACCTGGAGCCAGCAGCATCAAGAAGAGGACGGCAACAGAGAGGAGGCAGAAGATCTTCATGGCTGGAGGTTGGTGGGAATCCTGGAGGTACCAGAAGCCAAGTGGAAGAGCAGTTGGCTGGGGGAGCAGAGGTCCCTCTATTTATAGGTGGCTGGAGGACTGATGAAATTGTGGGATGCCAACCGTTGCTTGCAAGATGGATGTGGCAAGCCCTGAGGGGCATGTGCCAAGGATCAGCCAAAGACTACAGAGTCATAGGTTATTCAAATCCTACCCCATCACAACTATAGCATCCCTGAAAGGTGCCCACCCAACCTCTGCTTATAATCTTCCAGCAAAGGAGAATCAGCACCTTCTGAAGGGCTCCGTTCCACTTTTTAACAACTCAGAAAGTGAATCTGGTGGTTTTTGTCTTGCTCTTTGCTCACAGTGGCATGGCATCTTTTGATGTCCCCTGGAGGGGGTCTGTGTCTCTGCATGCGGGACCAGGGACTGGGCGCAGAGGATGAACAAAACCCTTCCCACTAGCCCAACTCCAGACGCTATCACTGCTGGGCAGGCCTGGGGCACAGAGGGTTCACAGGGCCGTGCTGTGCCGCCTCCTCACCTGCCCACACGGGAGGGGGGAGCCTGCCAGGTCATGGCGACTCTCAGCAGGCCATTCAGTGTGGGGGCCAGGGTTGCAGCAGCAAGGCTGGGCTGGGCTCCAGTGGACAGAGACCACCAGCCCCAGCAGCAGGCAAGGCGGGGATCCTTGTATGGGGGCATGTGGCTCATGCCCCCTCAAAATCATGTGGTCAGGGCTACAGCCTATCTAGCCCTCCCCATGGTCAGCAGGAGAAAACAAGCTTGCCCCTTCATCCTTCTGACAGCCCTTCAGATATTGGAAGATGGCTCTTATATCTCTGCTCAATTTCCCCAACTCCCATTCTCCCATTTAGAATGATGGTGCTCGCCCCCACCTCAAAATGCACCACCTCTCCTTTTCTTTTTCAATTCTTCTTTTTTTCTCCGATCCCTTCCCCCCCGCCCCTCTTCTTTTGGTCTGGGTCAGAGTTTCTTTCTGGATTAACAGCAGACACAAAGGGGCATGTGTGTGTTTGCGCGCTTATCTGATGGATGAAGAAGGGGAGCCCACCTCCGTATTCCTGATGAAAAGAAAGAGAAGGAAGGAGAAACCAATCCTTGGGGCAGAAGGTTGCCCATGGCTACCAGCCAAGATGGCGACTTTCTCCCTCCCCTGCTGGAGACAGGAGGCCTCTGAACATCATTGGCCCAGAATCGCAAGTGGGGAGAGCGGTGTTCCCTCAGGTCCTCCTTGTAGGCTACCAATGGCCATGGATCACATGAGATTCCTAGCAACTGTCATTAAGGAGCATGGTTGCCCCTCACTATGGAGACAGAGCATCTCCCTCATGGCTAGCAGCCCCTGTTCTGCATTTCAAGGCATCCAAATCGGTGGTCCTCCCTGCCTCCTGTGCCAGGGAGTTCTGTAGTTTAACTATATGCTGAATGGAAAGGTCCTCTCCATTATCTCTCCCGAATCTCCTGACACTCAGGTTCCCCCCATGTCTCCATTGCACTCCTATATGAACCCACCTTGCCTCCCATTAGGAAACCCCTGCATCTCTTCCACCTTTCCCCCGCATGCAACCTGCCCCACTGATCCAGCTGCTTGATAGCCCTGGCATTATGGAGGGCAGAGTGCCAGCATCCCTGCGTTCTCAGCTATTCCACTTCAGTTTGCTTAGAAACACAAACTCACCAGCATTTTGGGGTGAAAATTTTCCAAATACACAGGCATTTTTATGTAATCGTACATAATATACACTTTTTTTTTGCAAGGCAGCCCGTCCCCCCATCCCCCCGCTCATTCTTGCATCCTATTTGTTAAGTCGTGGGTGGACACAGCAGACGACACAGTGATTTCCAAACAGCTCTTGTTTATTCTCAGGCTGGAACAGGACTGAGCTGAAGGGCTCAGCAACCTGCTTATATAGAACTCAGCTACAAAGCAACAGTAACAACTTTCTGCAGTTACCCAATCCCTGAACGTCAGTTTACAATCCTTCATTTGCATATGCGGACCTGAGTGAAAACTGCAGCAGAATGAACTATATACACACACCCCTAGTGGCCTAGGGTGAGAACTTCAATACATAACACTATTTTCACCAATATAGATACATATCACACCACTTTATGTGTTTTGGTACCCATTACAGTGAAGGATAGGCGTGCCTGGCGTGCTCTGATAGGCGTGCCTGGCGTGCTCTGGTCCATGGGGTCACGAAGGGTCGGACACGACTGAACGACTGAACAACAACAACAACTTGATTGGGTTTCCTTGCAGAATTCATGGAAGGAGAACACTTGGAAGGACAGCTCTGTTCCCTATCATGCATAGTTGCGGAAAGTACATGCAACTGAGGTACAAAACTTTTTTGGGCGGGAATAGTTCAACTCTGGTGCAGATGTTCTCTTGCAGTCTATGCCCAAGAGCCAGGTAGTCTCCCAACACCACACCTGCTTGGGGCCCCGACTAGAAGGGCCTTTGGCCTCACCCAGCTGCAGGGATCTTCTCAGGCTCAGTTCTGCAGATCCATATCTTATGGAAACATTTCCGCTTGGGGATTGCTCACCACCCTCTCCAACTCAAGAGGTTGTCCCCAACTTCACCAACTGAGTTCTGCATCCTTTCCTCTCCCTAGGTACAACCCAAAGCTGATCTGGAAGCTTGTATCCCACATTGCCCAATATTTGGAATAGATTTGGAGGATGCAATGGGTCTGCAGGGGAGAAGAGCTGGGATTCCCACCCACAAGTGGAAGTCTGTGGCCTTGGATACAACCCCATCGGTGCAGCACCAAACTATTCTGTTGCCCTTCCATGCTCTTGATCATTCTCCAGATCCATCTTTCCCTGCACACTCTTTGAGCACTGTCCTGCTGTCTCTTTGTATGTGTGTGTTTGTGTGTTGTGCTGCTTTTGTGGTATTTGTGTCGCTTGCTTGATGCTTTGTTTCAATAGTTCTGGCGGACACTGGGTTAAAATTCTGTGCATTGTTGGGAATATATGGGGGGAACTACAAAAAGTGGGCACCCAATGGTGAGGGCAAGGCTTTTATATTTAAATTTGAGAAGTATCAGTGCCAGTCGTGAGCTGTGCCTGTAGCATTTGGAAGGCGGTTGCTGGACTTTTGCAATCTCCACAGGGATGGGCCCCATGAGATGTCTTCAGCATCCTTTCCCAACTGCCAACCCAACATGACCTGAAGTGTTATTTCTGGGTTAGCGGAGTCTATAACCTGAAGCGTATGTAGCCTGAGGCGTATGTAACCCGAGGTACCACTGTATTATATTTTATTCTGGAGAGTGGAGAGAAGGATCAGTGCTTGCTGTGAGATGTTGGTCTGAGCTGTGTCCTGTCTGGTGATATTTAGCAGGCAGTTGCTGGTCTTTTGCAATGAGATGTCTTCAGCATCCTTTCCCAAGAGCCCGAAGTTCAAACCCAGCAGGCAAGGTGGGGAACCTGTGGTCACAGGGCTAAGCCCCGTTTCCCCACCTGGTCTTGCTTCAAGTTAACGGACAAGCGCTGCTCCACCGGATGCCCACAGGCAGCAAAGTTGGGTAAAGCAACTGCCAGATTCAGCCCAGTGAATTTGGGAATTAGCCCAGATCAGAAGGCGATATCGGGGGACAGTGGGTGGGATTGGGGAGCAGCAATGCTAAAGACATCCCTTTCCATGCAAACAGATTCAGGGATGGAGCTGGAGAAAAGGGGCCAAATAAAGAAATCTGAGGATTCCTTGAAAATCTTGTTACACAGCATCCAAATCTCTGAACAGTGAGAAAACTGAGGGGTTTCAGTGTTTGCCCAGAATCCAGTTTCCTTGAAACAAAGGTCAGTGTTGGCTGTGCTGTCTTTTGGATATCTGGTGCTATTCACATAAAATGCAAGGCTTCAAAGCATTAACACACACACACACACACACACACACACACACACACACTCCTACTCAGTCACAGCTTTGGATTCAGTACACAGCAAGCCCATCTCTGTGCCTCTAGCTTCCAACCTGCTTCCAGCAAATCTCTCCAACTGGCTCAGGACCTCTTTACCTCCAATGCCACTTCTCCCCATATGTGTTGACCTGGATCCTGAGATCATCATTTGAGGCCCGTTTCTATGTGCCTCCTCAGCGAGAGGTCTGGAGAGGGGCAACACTAGGCAGCTGGGGGCTGGGGGTGGAGGAAAGGCCCACCCATTAGTCAGAAGGAACCCTTCACTCAGTTGCTGCTCTTGCAAGTGGCTCGGGGGGGGTTTTTGTTGGTTTTTTTGAGATGCTCATGAGTGACTATCGAGCAGGGAATGACTTGGAGCACAAATACTACTGCTCTGGTAAAGAAGGCCCAGCAGAGAATTTATTTCCTCAGACTTTTAAAGAAGAACAATCTGAGTGAGAGACTGCTGGTGTCCTTCTACCGAGGCTCCATAAAGAGCATTCTTACATATTGTATTTGTGCTTGGTTTTCCAGCTGTACAGCCAGGGAGAGGCAGGTACTCCAAAAGGTCATAACCACATCCCGAAAGATCACCCTCTCCCATCTTTGGAAGAACTATATAGTTCCTGTTGCCTTAAAAAAGTAAACAATATTTTACAGCATCCACCTCATCCGGGATACAGTCTTTTTGCACGACTGCCTTAAGGCAAGAGATACAGAACAATTAAAGCAAGAACAAATAGATTAAAAAATAGTTTCTACCCCAGAGCTATCACCATCTTAAATGCTGTAACCAGATAATATGACCTTGGAGAGTTTTGATGGGTGCGTACATATGTGCATGTGTGGCTGACAATGTGTTTTTTGTCTTGTTTTTATGGGATGGCATTCAATTTCATTGCACTTGTACAACGTCGTACTTGTACAATGACAATAAAGAAATCTTATCTTATGAGGACACTCTCGTGGTTGGCCAGAGTCATTGTCTCAAACAGAAACTTGTCTGACCAGTTCAACAACATCCTCTCTTAGATTCTAAACCTCTGTTGGTACAGGACTCCATGAATGAGACGGAACTCAGGGCACACTCCAATCAGCATTATGAATAACCTTTTGGCCAGACCCCCAGGTTGACATAGTGCAGCTGGATGCCAACTCGTTTGCAAGCAAGAGGAGAGATGCCATCAGGGCTCCACTCAGCAGAATGAGCAGGAGGCTCCCCAGATCCTGCAGGGCTGGCTGACCACATGGTGAAATATGTGAAGAAGAACACATTACCTTTTAAGGAAGACCTCCTGTGAGGCCATAGAGGCATAAGATGCCAACATCAGGCTGATGATTCCTGGGGAATTGCAACGGGAAGTGGGGAGAGCTCCTAGGATCTCCACTTGCCCCCACATCCCAATGCTCCTCGCCAGCCTTTATTCCTCTGCTTGCTCCTTATCTGAAGCAAGGATTGCTGCACATCACCTTGCCAACAAAGGTCCGTATAGTTAAAGCTATGGTTTTCCCAGTAGTAATGTACGGAAGTGAGAGCTGGACCATCAAGAAGGCTGATCGCCGAAGAATTGATGCTTTTGAATTATGGTGCTGGAGGAGACTCTTGAGAGTCCCATGGACTGCAAGAAGATCAAACCTATCCATTCTTAAAGAAATCAGCCCTGAGTGCTCACTAGAAGGACAGATCCTGAAGCTGAGGCTCCAGTACTTTGGCCACCTCATGAGAAGAGAAGACTCCCTAGAAAAGACCCTGATGTTGGGAAAGATGGAGGGCACAAGGAGAAGGGGACGACAGAGGATGAGATGGTTGGACAGTGTTCTCGAAGCTACTAACATGAGTTTGGCCAAACTGCGAGAGGCAGTGAAGGATAGGCGTGCCTGGCGTGCTCTGGTCCATGGGGTCACGAAGAGTCAGACACGACTAAACGACTGCACAACAACAACAACAACAGCCTTTAGAATGTTTTGTGGCTCTGAATTTTCTAGCTCTGGGGTTAATGGTGCTATACATTGCAGGCTGCCATTGTGCAGTCTTAAAGGACCATTCCCTTTGGGTTGCTCTTCAGGCTTGGCATGAAGGTGGGGACTGTCAGGTTGGCTGGGGGCAAGGATGACCCCCCCAGGCATACGACAGGAATGTTTCCAGCCCGTCTTCCCCATCAGCGATGAGTGTGCAACTCTAGGGAGTTCCGACAGCCTTCCCTGATGATTTATTATGACCCATTTCTTGGAGACACAGGGCACAACCAGAGGCCCACAAACAGGACCACAGCACAAGAGTGCACCTCCTTCCCACAGTCTCTTACTGTGACAATGGAGGGAGAACAAAGGCATTGTGATGAGTAGCCATAGGTATCTTCAACATCGGCTGGAGAACCCCCAGGATCCCCATCCCTGTCTTATAGAATTATAGATTTGTAGAGATGGAAGGGACCCCCAAAGGTCATCCAGTCCAACCCCCTGCAATGCAGGAAACTCAACTGAAGCATCCATGACAGATGGCCATCCAACCTCTCCTTAAAAGCCTCCAAGGAAGGAGAGACCACAACCTCCTCAGGGAGACTGTTGCACAGTCAAATAGCTCCTACTGTCAGAAAGTTTTTCCGAATGTTTAGTCGGAATCTCCTTTCTTGTAAGTTGAAGTTGTTGGTCAGGGTCGTACCTCCCAGAGTAGCAGAAAACAAGCTTGCTTCATCTTCTGTGTGAAAGCCCTTTAGATATTTGAAGGTGGCTATCATATCTTCTTAAGGAAAGGTGGGTTGGAAGCTGCCCAAAACCCAGTGGTGCCAAGTCTCCCGTATTGGCCGGGAACCTCCCGTTTCTAAACGTGTTTCCCGCTGCTCCCCCGGATGACTGAAAAACCCGTATAATTCCCAGGTTTACAAAAGGACTGCTTTCTGCCCGGCTCACAAGTCACGGGCGATGAAGGGTTAAAGGCGAGAGGGAGAGCGAGAGCGAGAGGCCACAAGGTCTGCGCTTCGGCCACATGGCCGCTAGGTGGGGGTGGTGTCCTATGAAACTGTCCTATGTAAACTCCATTCTTCCTGCTCCCGTCACACCAGTGCCCCCAGTTCGCCTCTCCCCGCCCGCTCCACTTCAAAGCACCAACACACCAAAACACACACTCACTCCACCTCCCATTTTTTTTCCAAATTAAAAAAAAGGAAGGAAAGAAAGAAACGGAAAGGGGGGGAAAAGACAAAAAAGAGAGAGGCGCCTTTCTCTCATGGTTGCGGCACAGTGATAAGGGGTAGCGAACATCTCATACCTGGTGTGAATGTTAATCAGCCAGGAGTTCTCCTTTCCCCCAAGATAGGGAACTGTATCCTTCCAAATTTGTTAGAACCTCCTCCACTGCCTCTTTGGAAAACCTTCTTTGTCACCCTCTTCCCAAGGACCCCCTTTCGGCGGTTGGCCTGCTGGGCTGGGGGTGGGTGGGAGACTGTACTTGCACAATGTACAAATATGGAGTTTACATTGCTGCTCCGCCCACTTTTGCTTCTGGCTCCGCCCACCACTGCCATGTGACTGTCCCCGGATAGGTGAGGCTGCTGATCCCTTATTTTAAAATCCAAAAGTTGACAGCTATGCCAAAACCTTGTGATCCTCCCTGGACAGGTGAGGCCCCTCAGGTGAGTTCTTCCACCCCCGTCATCTGGGTGACACTCTCAAGATTTGAGGCAGCTGGTGCTCTCCTCTCCCTCCTTTCTTGCTTCCATTCCATCATACCTCAATACCTCAAGGAGCCCCTCTCCCCATGTGAACCTACAGAGACCCTGAAATCACTATCTGAGGCCGTTCTTTGTGTTCCTCCTCCCCATGATGTCCAGAGGGTGGCAACACAAGAATGAGCCTTTTCTGTGATGGAATGATGTCCCCAGTGTGGCTTGGGGGGAGATGTTGGTTGGTTGGTTGGTTGGTTGGTTTGGTTGGTTTGTGTTTGTTTGTTTGATTGTTTATGATGCATTTTGTGTTTTTTATCTTGTACTTTTATGTTGTGAACTGCCCCAAAATCTATGATTGAAGGGTGGTACACATATCAGAATCAGAATCAGAATCAGAATCAGAATCAAAATCATACCACCATGGACTAAAATATAATATCCAATGTAAGCCAACACCTTTGCTGGACTGTCTACAGGTAACCAAATAATGAGCAAGCTTTTGAGTTCTGCAAAATGCTTCTTTGGGCTGGATATTAAGCAAATGAGGCAGTGGGGTGAAAATCTGGTCTAGGGTTAAAATCTGCATTGATGTGAGACTTAAGGTGTAGAGCAGGAAGAAGAAGGGTCAGACCGCTTGATACAGATGTTGCTTGGATAACAACTCTGGATCCCACCCCTGACCATTGGCCACTAGTGGGAGTTGCATCTGGAAGGTCAGAGCTTCACCAGGAATGACTTGATACCGGAGATTCCATGTTTCTTGCTGGGAGACGCACAATAGCCCATTCCCCATATTTGAAAGGATCAACTACAGCAGTTCCCTAGATCTGGCCTTAAACGAAACGTTGGCAGGTTCCTGGTGGTCAGAGGTACTAAAGAGAAACACTGTCATTTTTATGAATGGCAAACATGGAGGTTTATTGCATGCAGTGGAGTAGAAATGTCGGTTTTGGTCCCTGCCCCAGAGGAAGGGGGTGGCGCCCTGAGACACAGGCCCACATCTGAAGCTGTCTTCCATCAATTGGTCCATCAAGCTGAGTGATCTCAACAGGGTTCCCAGCAGGGGTGTCTCCCAGTCTTGCCTGTTTTAAAATGAGGAATGAAGAGGGTGAGTCTCACTCAGATGTTCCTTGTAGGTTGGGACAGCTCTTGGCTAAGGAAATAAACAGAGGAAAGGTACATGAGATTGCAAAGCCCCAGCCAGGCCTCCCAAAGTGCAGAGCCCAGAACCGTAGAACTGTAGCATTGGAAGGGACCCCCAAGGGACCCCCAAGGGCCTTCTACTCCAACCCTGGGGAAGGTTCAAATCACAAGTAAAGAATCCTTGAGAAATGGTCGTCCAGCCTCTGCTTAAAAGCTCCCAAGGAAGGAGAGTCCACCACCTTCTGAGGCAGTTCATTCTTCTGGAGAACAACCACCAGAAATTTCTTCTTTAGTCTGAATCTTGCTTTGTGTCCCACCCCTCCTTTTCCAGGCTAAACATACCCAGCTCCCTCAACTGTTCTGGAACCCATTATCTTCAGCCCTGGGCACGATTAACATTTCCATATAACTCACCTCAACGGCAACAAAGTTTGTCTCTTGAACACCATCCGATTTCTCTTTCCTTGATGCCGCAGCTGAAATACTTGCATCTCCCTCCCCTACGGACACATTGAGGTTCGAGATTTTGGGCTTCGGTGAAATCTGGAAGGGGAAAAACCCTTTGAAGCCTGCTTCGCACCCTCCCCCAATGGCCTTGCCTTCTACACTTTCCAAACCTTCCCCAAAGGCCCTACTGCCTGGGATATCTGGAGGGCACCAGGTTGGGGACAGCTGGTGCAGGAGGAATGCAAGGAAAGGGTCTGGGCTGGAGACTGAGATCATTCCCCTCCCACCTGCACCTTAGACCAGGCATGGCCAACTCCCAAGCCACTGCGATCCACTCCCAGTGATCTACCCATTGTCGTTGCCAAGAGTTGTTTGGCTTTTTATAGCGGGCAGCAACCAAAGTTGTTGAGCTTTTTTACGATTGACCAGCGGCAGCCCCACAATTGACTGGTAGATCGTGATCGACCTGTTGGACATGCCTGGTCTAAGCCAAGGCAGAAGGGAAGGCTGTGTCAGAGCCACTGGCTTCCCTGGGAGCCACTGGAGACAGAAGCCCCCATGCCCAGGAAACTGGCTCACTCTCTGCCCCACTGCAAAGATGAAAGATTTTAAAGCAGCAGCTTCTTTGAATTAGATTTCATGTTTTAGGATTAGCATGGCAAGAAGATCATAAGAAGAGACTGGCTGCTGGATCAGGCCAAAGGGGCCCCATCTAGTCCCTCTTCTCACAGTGGCCAACCAGATGCCCCATTGGGGAAGCTCTCCAGGAGGGCAGAGGGGCAAGAGAACCCAACACTCATCCCTTTTGGATTCCCTGCAAGTAAACATTCGGTCGGAGGCAGGTTTAAAACGAGGAAAGCTTAGAGATGTGAAGTTCGGGGAAGAAACATCTGAGAAGAAGGCCATACCTGGAGCCACCAGGAGCAGGATGTGGAAGATAGCAGAGAGGAGGCAGAAGATCTTCATGGCTGGAGGTTGGTGGGAATCCTGGAGGTACCAGAAGCCAAGTGGAGGTGCAATTGACTGGGGACGGAGAGCTCCCACTACTTATCGGTGCCTGGAGGACTGTTGAAATCTTGTGGGATGTCAACTGTTGTTTGCAGGATGGATGTGGCAAGCCCTTGGGGTCATGTGCCAAGGAGGAGGAGAAGACCAAGGCTGTGTTGCTATGATGATGTTGATGTGTTCCTGCCTCCTGCAGTTTTAAAATGATGACATTTGCTCTCTCGGCTGGCCTCCTCTCTTTTTCTAGTCACTGGTGGTGCCAACTCTGATATGTTAGTTAATATGGGCTCCTCCCCACCTCCCTCCCCAAGTGGTCTCCCTTCACCCATATCAGAGCAAACCCCCTCCCGCCCCACTTCACCCACTCCTTCCACTCACAGCTTGCCCCCGGAGCCTTCCCCCTCCTCTCACGGTTCACCCCAACCTTCCCCCCTCTTTCCAGGGAGGTGGGTGCTTCACCCAGTGGCTTTATCAAACGCTCTGCGAGGTTCCTCTCCACTCTTCCCCCTGCCAACGATAGTTGATTCAGGTAAGTTTTCTGCCCTCTCTCAGAACACCAGAACTCAAGTACAACCAATGAAGCTGAATGGTGGAAGCTTCAGGACACAGAAAGGGACGTCCTTCTTCTCGCAGTTCATCTATGGAACTCCCAACCAACTTGGATGTCTTTAAAAGAGGATGAGAGAGAGGGAGACTGATGGCTGGTAGTCCACGGAGCAATGGATTCAAACTACAAGAAAGAAGATTCCACCTAAACATTAGGAAGAACTTCCTGACAGTGAGAGCTGTTCGGCAGTGGAATTTGCTGCCAAGGAGTGTGGTGGAGTCTCCTTCTTTGGAGGTCTTTAAGCGGAGGCTTGACAGCCATCTGTCAGGAATGCTTTGATGGTGTTTCCTGCTTGGCAGGGGGTTGGACTGGATGGCCCTTGTGGTCTCTTCCAACTAGGATTCTATGATTCTATGAATCCCAGTTGCTGCCAAAGACAGGATGGGGAGAGGGCTCTTCTCGGATCCTGCTTTCGACTTTCCTATAATTTGTATCTGGCTGCTCACTTTGAGAACAGGATGCTGCGTGCGTGAGATGGGATTTCTACAAAAAACAACAACCGGAGCGGAATCCCTAAGATGAGACCAAACTTTGACTAGAGTGGAAATGGAGATGGTCTTCGAATGTTGTGTGTGTGTGTGTGTACTATCCCATTGTCATGGACTGACCACTTCCTGTTGAAGTTTGTGTTTGTAGGGGCAAACCTTCTCTGCAGAGGTGGGAGACCAGCTCTGTTGACACACACACCCCAGTCATTTGACGGAATTTGGCTTGGTTGGCCTGGAAAAAAGGAGACTGAGAGGAGATATAAGAGCCATCTTCAAATATCTCAAGGGCTGTCACTTGGAGGAGGGATCAAGCTTGCTTTCTCCTACTCTGGAGGGCAGGACTCAAACCAATGGCTTCAAGTTGCAGGAAAGGAGATTCCACTAAACATTCGGGAAAAACTTTCTGATAGTAAGAACTATTTGACAGTGTCACTGTCTCCCTTGGCCAGTTGTGGACTCTCCTTCCTTGGAGGCTTTTAAGCAGAGGTTGGATGGCCACCTGTCATGGATGCTTTAGTTGACATTCCTGCATTGCAGGGGGTTGGACTAGATGACCCTTAGGGTCCCTTCCAACTCTACACTGCTATGATTCTACAATCCTGCAGACTCTTCTTATGGAATTATGTGTATGTATGAACACAGCTGGAGGTGATGGTCCTGTTACACAGTGCAACTCTCAAACTCTTGGGAAATGATATTCATTCTCTCTTTCTCTCTATTCACAAAATATATTTCTTCCAAGGAAACCACCACGGAGGGCAGGAACTCCAAAGAACCAGCAGGTGGTGCTCCATAATCGGTTGCTTGTTGCAGATGGAGACGGAAAACTGAAGTTTCCATTTCACCCAGAGACCTCAGGGAAAGGATGCAGTGACTAATCCTCTTACTTGTTATTATAGACAAATTGGAGGTTGTCTTTTACAGCCCAGCTCTCCATCAAGGGACTCCGTGTCCCCTTAGTCCATTATTGGTCAGAGAGGAATGGGTAGAGGCAGGAGGCAGTAGAAAGCAAGCAAGCAAGGTGTTTAATTTTCTGTTGCAAACTAACTTCTCCTACTTCAAGGAGGTGAGGATCCAGAAAAAAAGGTGTGTAGGAGCTTTCAAAGGCTTTAGAAATTGCCCAGCCCCTTAGCCAGAGACCACCCAAAAGCATCATGCAAGCATCACAGAAAGAGGCCGTCTACGACAGAAATTGGAGAGTGTTGCTTGTCTCCTGTCTCTCAAGATATCTGACAATGGTTGCTGCTTGTATTGTGCCCCAAGGCACCCGAGCCACAAAGTTCCCAGGAGTACAATAAATCACACTGACACAGAATACTTGGTTTATGGGTTCAAATAGGCCACAACTTTATTGGTTTTAGATGTGTGCGGTTTGGCTTAAGCATTGGGGTGAGGCCAGGCTATATCTTAGAATCATAGAATCCTAGAGTTGGAAGAGACCACAAGGGCCATCCAGTCCAACCCCCTGCCAAGCAGGAAACACCATAAGCATTCCTGACAGATGGCTGTCAAGCCTCCGCTTCACCATCAAAGCAAATTCCACTGTCCAACAGCTCTTACTGTGAAGTTCTTCCTAATGTTTAGGTGGAATCTTCTTTCTTGTAGTTTGAATCCAGCTTCTCTCAGCAGCCTCCTCTATATGACATCCTTTTATATATTTGAAAGACCTCCAAAGAAGGAGACTCCACCACACTCTTGAACTGTGGTGCCCAGAACTGGACACAGTATTCCAGGTGAGGTCTGACTAGAGCAGAATACACAAACCACCGCTGACAAAGCCGGCAATGACGTAGGGGTGAGGTAGTGTACCTCCCCCCATGCCAGAAGACTTTGAGGCTCGGCTGCCTGTGCACAACGGCATTCTCCAATATAGAGGAAAGGTGATTTATCCTGCCATTCCAAGCCATTCTTTTGAGATGGTAAATGCCTTAGTTCTTTAATCCAGTTCACAGGTCTACCCTGTTCATACATAAAATATCCCCTTAAAACAGAATTTGAAGCTTTCTCCAAGATACTTCCTTCTGCAGAGAAATATTTAGAATCATAGAATCATAGAGTTGGAAGAGACCACAAGGGCCATCCAGTCCAACCCCCTGCCAAGCAGGAAACACCATCAAAGCATTCCTGACAGATGGCTGTCAAGCCTTGCTTAAAGACCTCCAAAGAAGGAGACTCCACCACACTCCTTGGCAGCAAATTCCACTGTCCAACAGCTCTTACTGTCAGGAAGTTCTTCCTAATGTTTAGGTGGAATCTTCTTTCTTGTAGTTTGAATCCATTGCCCGTGTCCGCTTCTCTGGAGCAGCAGAAAACAACCTTTCTCCCTCCTCTATATGACATCCTTTATATATTTGAACATGGCTATCATATCACCCCTTAACCTTCTCTTCTCCAGGCTAAACATACCCAGCTCCCTAAGCCGTTCCTCATAAGGCATCGTTTCCAGGCCTTGGACCATTTTGGTTGCCCTCCTCTGGACACGTTCCAGCTTGTCAGTATCCTTCTTGAACTGTGGTGCCCAGAACTGGACACAGTATTCCAGGTGAGGTCTGACCAGAGCAGAATATAGTGGTACTATTACTTCCCTTGATCTAGATGCTATACTCCTATTGATGCAGCCCAGAATTGCATTGGCTTTTTTAGCTGCTGCATCACACTGTTGACTCATGTCAAGTTTATGGTCTACCAAGACTCCTAGATCCTTTTCACATGTACTGCTCTCAAGCCAGGTGTCACCCATCCTGTATTTGTGCCTTTCATTTTTTTTGCCCAAGTGTAGTACTTTACATTTCTCCCTGTTAAAATTCATCTTGTTTGCTTTGGCCCAGTTCTCTAATCTGTTAAGGTCATTTTGAAGTGTGATCCTGTCCTCTGGGGTATTAGCCACCCCTCCTAATTTGGTGTCATCTGCAAACTTGATCAGGATGCCCTCAAGCCCATCATCCAAGTCATTGATGAAGATGTTGAATAAGACTGGGCCCAAGACAGAACCCTGTGGCACCCCACTAGTCACTTCTCTCCAGGATGAAGAGGAGCCATTAATGAGTACCCTTTGGGTTCGGTCAGTCAGCCAGTTACAAATCCACTGAATGGTAGCATTGTCTAGTCCGCATTTTACCAGCTTCTTTACGAGAATATCATGGGGCACCTTGTCAAAGGCCTTGCTGAAATCAAGATAGGCTACATCCACAGCATTCCCTTCATCTACCAGGCTTGTAATTCTGTCAAAAAATGAGATCAGATTGGTCTGACATGACTTATTTTTCAGAAACCCATGCTGACTCCAGGATGAAGAGGAGCCATTAATGAGTACCCTTTGGGTTCGGTCAGTCAGCCAGTTACAAATCCACTGAATGGTAGCATTGTCTAGTCCGCATTTTACCAGCTTCTTTACGAGAATATCATGGGGCACCTTGTCAAAGGCCTTGCTGAAATCAAGATAGGCTACATCCACAGCATTCCCTTCATCTACCAGGCTTGTAATTCTGTCAAAAAATGAGATCAGATTGGTCTGACATGACTTATTTTTCAGAACCTTGTGCACTTAGGAACTTTCGTTTTATTTATGACACCTTTGAATTCTTATGACACTGTACAGGTGAAACTCAAAAAATTAGAATGTCGTGGAAAAGTCCGTTTATGTAAGCAATTGTTTTCATTAGCTACTGGAGTTTAATATATGAGATAGACTTTCTAGGTGCTCACAGACCGTTTGCTTAATGATCTGCTCTAGAATCTTTTCGAGTTTCACCTGCATATGGGAGATGGAATTGCAAATCATGTCCTTTGCAAACAGCAGCTGACACCAATCCCAGAATGCTCAGCGCCAGGGACAGAGGAAGCTGGGCAGTTACCAGCAGTCAGACCTACAAAGGGATCCGTCCCCTGAGAAACAGCGGCATCAACAATTGGAGTAGAGAGAGGTCCTTGAGATATTGCAGTCCTGAGCCATTTCAGTCTTTCTAGGTCAAACCCAGCTCTTTGAATTGGGCCCACTTCAAAGTTCTTTAGCTTGGACTAGAAGACCCACAGGGACCATTCCAACTTTACAATTCTAAGATTCTCTGATTTTGTTCTCTTTTGACCTGGAAGGGGATGTATTTATCATTGCTTCCCTAGACTGAGAGACCAGGACTTAAATTCCCACCTAACCCAGTCATCTTCAAACATCTTAAGGGCTGTCAAGTGAAAGATGGAGCAAACTTGTTCTCATCTGCTCTGGAGGATAGGGCCCAAACCAATGGATTCAAATTCCCATGAATGGAGATTCCTGACTGAACACTAGGAAGATCCTTTTGAAGGAATGAGTTGTTTGTCAGTGGAATGGAAACCCTCAGAAGGTGGTAGACTCTCCTTCAGTGGAGAATTTTAAGCAGAGATTGGATGGCCACCTGTCAGAGATTCTTTAGCTTGGACTAGTTGACCCTCAGGGTCCCTTCCAACTCTATAATGCTAGAATTGTCTGATGATAATTGCATTTTTGCTCCATTTTGACCAGGAAGGAGGTGTGTCTAGCATTGCTTCTCTCCACTTCCACCAACTGCCCTGCTGAACCTCCTTCAGATCTGGGCCAATTCCCAATTCTACTGTGTTGCACAGAAGCACCTGTCAGTTACTCCCAAGTCAAATAAAAGTCACAGTATGGAGAGGAACTGGCAGAGCCCCTACCCCACCACAGTGCCCCTTTTCATACAAGGCACCCACACAGAGGTTTCCAATGCTTGCATTTATTGAAAGGAAAAGCTAAAGCAAATGAACAGGCAAATCCCATCTTAAACCCAGTTCCAAAGATGTCAGCCTCACTGAGCACAGCAGGACTTGCTCAGGAGTAAACAGGCAGAAAGGATTGGGCAGGGATGGATCCTTCTCAGAATCGCCTTCAGAAGCAGCAGCAGCAGTGAGCAAAGAGGTTTCTGCAGAGTTGCAGTCAAGGCAGGTGCAACTCCAGAGAAGAAACAGGGTGGTCTTCCTTTCATCAGAGATGATGTGTGATGGGTCTGCTGTAGAGATCAAGAGAGGAAACACTGAATATTGGGGGTGCTGAAAACAGGCCAGGAACTCCCTGGAAGACCAAAGAGCTGAATTCTATCGGAATTGGGATTTCACATGGTGGTGGACGGGGGTTCTGTTCAGATTTTCTGCTAGATGTACAGTAGTCAGGAGAGATCACCATCCCGAACCCAAACTGCTCCTTGCTCTTTCTGGAGCTGATGGGAGATGTACTCCAAAACATCTGGTGGGCACATCTGCGGCTCAGTTCTCCCACTCCCGTTTTCTAAGCTGCTGGAGTCAAGTGGCTCCAAATGTCATCAGAGAATTCCAAAGGTCCAAACCCAAAACAGTGAATTTAGCCTTTGGGGGAATCTAGCAAGTTCCCCCCCCCCCGGGTGTAACTCTCAGGCCTTTGGGGTCTTGTCTCTTTGAGATGCCCCAGAGACTTATTTCCAGGCACAGGTATGGTTTTGCATAAAACTCACCTTAGCCGCGCTTGCAGCAGCGCCTGTCTCCCGAACACTTCCCAATCTCTTTCTCGCCTTTGTTGCAGGTTTTTCTGCAGCTGCCCCCATTCTGTTGGCATTCCTGGGTGGGACGTTGAGCTCCAGTGAAGTCTGCAGGGGAAAGTGAAGAGAAAATCAAACTAAGAGAGGGAGATGCAACTACCAAGGAGAGAAGCTACCTGGTAAGGCTGCTCCGCTTCCAAGGACTGGCCTTCTACACCAGGGTAGGCAACCTAAGGCCCGTGGGCTGGATGCGGCCCAATCGCCTTCTCAATCTGGCCTGCAGCGGTCCGGAAATCAGCGTGTTTTTACATGAGTAGAATGTGTCTTTTATTTAAAATGCATCTCTGGTTATTTGTGGGGCCTGCCTGGTGTTTTACATGAGTAGAATGTGTGCTTTTATTTAAAATGCATCTCTGGGTTATTTGTGGGGCATAGGAAATTTCATTCCCCCCCAAAATATAGTCTGGCCCACCACATGGTCTGAGGGACGGTGGACCGGCCCATGGCTGAAAAAGGTTGCTGACCCCTGTTCTACACTTTCTACACTTTGTTCCTCAACAGCCCTGCTGGCCAGGACATCTGGATGGCACCAGGTTGGGGGAAGCTGGTGCAGGATGAATGCAGGGAAGGGGGGCTGGAATGGGGAATGAGAGCCAGGGGTGGAGCTACCTGCCCAGCACCCAGAGCGGCGTGGGGGCAGGGCTAACCACCCGCACGTCGAGCGTCCCTATCAGCCGCCTGCGCAGCAAGCATCCGGGGGTGCCACCCGCACAGTGAACGTGAGGAGGTGCGGTGATGTCAGCCCCCTCATGGCTGACACGCTCCCCTTCCCCCCGCACCTTCAGCAGGAGATCAGAGCCTGTGTCAGAGTCACTGGCTTCCCTGGGGGGCCACTGGCAACCTTGGATAGAGAAGCCCCTTTGCCCAGGAAACTGGCCCACTCTCTTCCCCACCACAAAGCTGAATTAGCTGAATTGTGTTATTTCAGATTTTATAGCAACAGCTTCTTTGGATCTGGATTTGGTATTCAGAGGCAGGTTTAAAATTAATAAAGCAGAGAACCGTGGAGCTCAGAGAAGAAGCATCTGAGAAGAACGTCATACCTGGAGCCAGCAGCATCAAGAAGAGGACGGCAACAGAGAGGAGGCAGAAGATCTTCATGGCTGGAGGTTGGTGGGAATCCTGGAGATGCTGAAGCCAAGTGGAAGAGCAGTTGACTGGGGAAGAAGAGGTCCCCCTACTTATAGGTGGATGGAGGACTGTAGAAACCTTGTGGGAAGCCAAATGTCTTTTACAGGATAGATGTCGCAAGCCCTGCAGGGAAGAAGAACATGAGAAGAGTCGCCTTGATTTGAGTAATGCTCTTCTGCAAAACCACATATGGGAAGAATGACCACAAACCAGGCTAGCATCACTGACTGTCTTTTTTTTTAAAGATTTTATTATATTTCATAAAGAAAAACAGATAAAACACAAACACTACAAAACAAAAAGAGAAAAAATACATATAAAAACACTTAACTGAACATCAAAAATTAAAACATCACATAAAATACAACAAATAAATTTTTAACATTCTCAAACTTATTTGATTCTTACTTAGTGGACTTCCTCCCATCCTCTGTGTTGTGTTCATTTCAAGTTTACTTTAGTAACTTTATAACGACTTTAAAATCAACATTAACAATTAATCTAATCCTAATCTATCATTTTATCACTACCTTCATAATCTTATCTCACACTGACTGTCAAAGAAAGGCAGAGGCAGCTGTTTCTAAAACTATGCCATAATAGAATTATTTCCCCCACAATGCATTGAGTTTAGCATGAAATTAAAAAGGGAACGAGGAAAAGCGAATTCTTGGGGGCTCTTTCTCCCCTCCACTGCTGGAGTCTGCAGGCCTTTGAAATCCAGTTGCTCAGAATTATAAGTGAGGACATGGCTGTTTCTCACTAGTTACCATTCCCAGAAATGGTTGACTCTTGTAGGCTGTTGGTCTGATTCTGCAGGAATCTCCTTATGCTTTTTGCAGACTTAATGTTTCTTCAGATAATGCATTTTTAAAAGTTCCACCACAGCACACAGTTAAAGGATGGAGTTTGCTCCTAAGAGACATGGTGCCGCCAGATTAGATGACTTTGAAAGGTACACCACTGTATGGTTTTGGGTACCCATGGAGAGACTAGACACCCGCCTTGGAAAATTCAACGATGATACAATTTGGAAGGATGATTCTGTTCTTGTTCACTTACTGTTGTGGAAAGTACAAATTAGCTGGTCAGACCTTTAATTGCCAGCTGAATTTAATGTCTCCCATTTCCCTGCCAAAAACAGAAAGAGGAATTCTTTAGGGGATAGGAGGGAAATGTCCTATAACAAGCAGAAATCTCTTGCCTGAACAAGATAGCAGCCTTGGAAACAACCCAATCATTTCAGCACCAAACTGTGCCACTGCCCTTCAATCAGACTCCATATCCATTTTTCCAAAGAAAGGGCACGTTTAACCCTCTTTTTCTGAATGGTCTGAATGTGTGTATTGTGCTGTTTGCATTTTACTTGTAGTGCTGAATCAACACTTGGTTTTGATATTGTTGGCAGTGGTAGGCATTAGTATGAAATTGTGTGCACTGTTGTGAATTTATGTGTCCGTGGGAGAGAGATGGGAGCTCAAAAGTGAGGGTCACACTCTCATATAGGTAATTATGGAGGAGGAGGACTATTAGTGTTGGCCGTGAGCTGTTGTTCTGTGCTGTGTCCTGTCCTGTGAAACTTACAGGGCATCTACTCATCTTTTGCAACCTACACAGACATGGGATGTCTTCAGCATCCTTTCCCAAGAGACCGAAGTGCAAGATGCAGCAGGCAAGGTTGGAGCCTGTGGTCTCACCGCTGAGTTCTGTTTCCTCACCATGTCTGGCTCCAAGTCAGACAAATATTGCTCCATGATCATCGAATGTCCACAGGCAGCAAAGGTGTGTGAAGTAACAGGCAGCTGCTTCCGTGCAACACAGTGGAATTGGGAATTGGCCCAGATCAGAAGGAGGGGGGGGGATATTGGTTAAAGTGGGGGACAGCAATGCCAGGTCAAAATGGAGCAAAATGGCATTTATCATAGAATCCTGGAATTGGAGAGTTGGAAGGGACCCTGAGAGTCATCTAGTCGGAGCTAAAGAATCCCTGACAGGTGGCCACCCAATCTCTGCTTGAAACCCTCCTCTCAAGTAAAGTCCACCACCTTTGCTTTTTTGGCTTTTCTGTTATTTCTCATCATCTATATATATAAAATGCAAGTGTCTCTGCGTCCAGTCCGTGTGTCTCTGGGTTTGCGCAACTGAGCATGTGCCCCAGGGACACAGGGATTGGAGCAGAGACACATCGGGCCAGGAGCAGCGGCGGCAGTTCAAGCGGGGCGGTTGAAATGGAATGCCGGCTGCAGAGGACGAGGGGAAGCTGAAGAGGGAGGTCACGCTGCTGCTCCCTGCGCTACAAGGAGAGCCTGTTGCTGCTGACCCCCTCCTGCCCCGTTGGCCTGCATGGCGCTGCTGCCTCTCCTCCACCCCCCCACCTCCCGCTAAAGCAGGCTTTGGCAGGCGGGCGGGGGCGGGGCGGGCAAGCAGGAGAAAGCCCTGCTTGCCTCTCCTCCACCCCCCACCACCCGCTAAAGCAGGCTTTGGCAGGCGGGCGGGGCGGGGCGGGCAAGCAGGAGAAAGCCCTGCTTGCCTCTCCTCCACCCCCCCACCTCCCGCTAAAGCAGGCTTTGGCAGGCGGGCGGGGGGCGGGGCGGGCAAGCAGGAGAAAGCCCTGCTTGCCTCTCCTCCACCCCCCCACCTCCCGCTAAAGCAGGCTTTGGCAGGCGGGCGGGGGCGGGGCGGGCAAGCAGGAGAAAGCCCTGCTTGCCTCTCCTCCACCCCCCACCACCCGCTAAAGCAGGCTTTGGCAGGCGGGCGGGGGCGGGGCGGGCAAGCAGGAGAAAGCCCTGCTTGCCTCTCCTCCACCCCCCACCACCCGCTAAAGCAGGCTTTGGCAGGCGGGCGGGGGCGGGGCGGGCAAGCAGGAGAAAGCCCTGCTTGCCTCTCCTCCACCCCCCCACCTCCCGCTAAAGCAGGCTTTGGCAGGCGGGCGGGGGCGGGGCGGGCAAGCAGGAGAAAGCCCTGCTTGCCTCTCCTCCACCCCCCCACCTCCCGCTAAAGCAGGCTTTGGCAGGCGGGCGGGGGGCGGGGCGGGCAAGCAGGAGAAAGCCCTGCTTGCCTCTCCTCCACCCCCCCACCTCCCGCTAAAGCAGGCTTTGGCAGGCGGGCGGGGGGCGGGGCGGGCAAGCAGGAGAAAGCCCTGCTTGCCTCTCCTCCACCCCCCGACCACCCGCTAAAGCAGGCTTTGGCAGGGGGTGGGGGTGGGGCGCCAGCCCCCTCCACATATGTTCTAGCGCCCGTTTTTTTAACGGGCTTAAACCACTAGTCAACACATACTATGTTACAGTCAAACATAAAATAATAAGAAAAAGATAGCATAGATATAGAACATAAACATATGATAGTAATAATATCATATCTATATTCTCCCAAGATTATTTAAATCTTCTGTGCCTTGAATCAAACTTCCCTTCCATTCTTTCCATGGTTTCCTATCTGCTACCCTTGTAACTGCATTTTCCTACTCTACTAAATTATTCTCACTACCTTACATAATCTCACATCATAACATATACTGCTGAGTATTTTTGCAGCCTGTTATGATAATTTTCTTGTTCTAATATTTTCCCATATAATCCGTATATAATATCCTCTTTCTGTCTTCCCCCTTTGGTCCCCATCCCAACAGTGACTTCAAGATGGCCGTTCTCACTTTCTGCCATAGTTGAAAATTCCCTGCTTCCTTTTCTTGGGTGGGAACTGGTGGAGGCTGTCTGGGGAGGCCTTTGGGCTGTGCTCACCCTCCCTTCCAGGAATTGGTCTAATCCAAGCATAGGCAAACTCTGGCCCTCCAGATGTTTGGGGCTACTATTCCCATCATCCCCAACCACTGGTCCTGTTAGCTAGGGGTGATGGGAATTGTAGTCCCAAACATCTGGAGGGCCAGAGTTTGCCTATGCCTGGTCTCTCTTAAAATTATCCAGTTTTGTGAACATCACTACATCTTGGACAAGCCAGTGGGACTTTGTGACATTGGTCCTGAAAGCAATGCTCTGGCTGCCAGTGAACTACAGGGCCCAGTTTAAGGTGTTGGAAGGAGCAGGCTCAAAAGTGCCCCATAACACCTGGGGACTATCTCTCCCCCCAACACACACACCTGCCGTTGGAAATATTCCCATTTTTAAAATGCATGCCCTGCTTTTTTGTGTCCACAAAAGATTTGCTCAAAGAATCATAGAATCATAGAATCATAGAGTTGGAAGAGACCACAAGGGCCATCCAGTCCAACCCCCTGCCAAGCAGGAAACACCATCAAAGCAGGATAGAAGCAACATTGATCCAACCATTAAAATACAGAACAAACTGAAAACAGAAGCAAAAATGAGAGCATTGGGCAATTCAATCAATTTTGGTTTCTCACAGTGTCTCCTTTTCCAAGCTGCAGTTGAGTTTTCCACAGTTCCATTTCAGTTTGCTTTTAAGAACAAAACATTTCTCAAGAAAACTCATCAGCATTTCTCCCGATAACATGTCTGTATGTAATTTTGCCTGTTCTGCAGATTTTGGCAGGGCAATTTCCCTGGATGAAATTCATTTCCACATGCAATTTCCATGGATATATATGGGAACATCAGAGACACCCTTTGCCCTGGCTGTGCTTGGTTGGGTAATGACACTCTGCTCTCCATAATGCCAAGGCTGTTGACCAGCTGAATCTGTGGGGCAGGTTGAGTGTGGGGAAAGGGGGAAGAGGCGCAGGCGTTTCATTATGGGAGGTAAGGTGGATTCATAGAGGAGTCTGATTGGGACATCGGGTGAAGCTGAATGTCTGGAGATTCAGGAGAGATAAAAGAAAAGACTTTTTCATTCAGCATATAGTTAAACTATGGAACTCACTTCAACAAGAGGCACTGGTGACCAGCAAGTTGCATGGCTTTAAAAGCAGATTGGGCAAACTCATGACTTGACACGCCTTTCAATGGCAACTTGCCATGATGGCTTATTCATGCCTCTTCCTGGAAATGGCACTTGGGGCCGCAGTTGTGACCAGCAGCCACCCGTATCCTACAAGAAAGGTCTTTTCAAAACCATCTAAGGTGGCAGCTTCCAGTATGTTTGAAGGAGCAAAGTAAATACTTTAGCAGTGTGCCGTGAAGGACCTCTTTTAAAAATGCATCATCTGAATAAACTTTAACTCTGCAAAGGGCATTAGAAGAGCTTTGCTGGATCAGGCCAACAGCCTACAAGATTCAAGCATCTTGTTCTCACAGGAATAACCAGAAGCCAACAGAAACAAAATTTGGGAGCAACAGCAACCCCCTTGCTTCTGATTCTGAGAACTGGAGTTCAGAGGCCAACAGTTGGGGGAGAATGTAGCCAGTAGCCCTGATAGTGTTCTCCTTCAAGAAATAAAATATTTGTAATCTCAATGCATTCTTGGAAAATTCCTTCAGCGATGACAACATTTTAGAAACAACCCAATTCCCTCTCTTTGCTGGTCATTCTTCCCTGTGTGGTTTTGCACAAGAACATTACTGAAATCCGGACGGCTCTTCTCATGTTCTTCTGCCCTGCAGGGCTTGCGACATCTATCCTGTAAAAGACATTTGGCTTCCCACAAGGTTTCAACTGTCCTCCATCCACCTATAAATAGGGGGACTCTTCCGCTTGGCTTGTGGCATCTCCATGATTCCCACCAACCTCCAGCCATGAAGATCTTCTGCCTCCTCTCTTTTGCGGTCCTCTTCTTGATGCTGCTGGCTCCAGGTATGGCGATCTTCTGAGATGCTCCACAGCTCTTAGCTTTATTCCTTTTAAACCTGCCTGTGAGTACCACTTGCTGGGAATCCCAAAGGGATGGATGGAAAATTCTTTTGCCCCTCTGTCCTCCTTGAGAACTTCCGAAATGGAGCATCAGGTCAGCCACTGCAAGAGCAATGCGCTTTCTTTGACCCGATCCAGAAATCAGGTTCTCATTTTAATACTAATCCTGAAACATGGAATATAATCCATAGGAATTGCTTTAAAATCTTAAATAGTGCATTTCAGTACATTCAGCTTTGTGGTGGGGAAGAGAGTGGGCCAGTTCCCTGAGTAAGGGAACTTCTCTCTCCAAGGTTGTCAGTTGACCCCAAAGTGTAGCCATTCTTTCTGATGCAGCCTTCCCTACCGCCTTGGCTCGGACCTTTTGCTGAAGGTGCAGGTGGGAGGAGAAGGGTCTCTCTCTCCACCCCAGACCCTTTCCCTGCATTCATCCTGCACCAGCCTCCCCCCTGACGTGGCCCCCTCCAGGTTTTCCCCCTCACAGGGCTATCAGGGAATAAGAACTGAAGGTGTAGAAGGTCAGTTCTGGGGGTGCAGAGCTGGCTTCAAATTGTTCTTTTTTCCTCCGACAGATTTCACCGGGGCCCAAAATGCCAATGAAGAATGTCGCAATGCCGGTGGCAGCTGCCATTATTTTAGGTGTTGGAAAGGCAAAACAGAAATTGCTAAATGCACAGGGAGCAAAGTTTGCTGCCGTTAAGGTGAGTTAGATCAAATTATAACTGTGTCTCAAGGAGAGGCGACCCCAAAGGTATGCGACTTACAGCTCCGTCTCCAAACACAGTCACGACTCCTCTTAGCCTGGAAAGGAAACCCAGCTTTGGCTGACCCCTTCCTCGGATAGCAAAGGCAACCCATCTCTGTAAAGGTTGTTTTCGTATCACAGAACCCACACAACCTGCAACGGCTGGAAGGGGAAGGGTGTTCTGCTCAAATTTGTCACGGCTCATCACACATTGAGACTGAGTCTGGATCTGCACTACTTACCTGCTCTTGTTCCTCTGTTAAAGAAACATAAGACTCATAGAGTGGTAGAGTGGGAAGGGACTCCAAGGGTCATTTAGTCCAACCCCCTGAAATGCAGGAATCTTAACAAAAGCATTCCTGACAGATGGCCATCAAACCTATGCTTGAAAACTCCAAGGAAGGAGAGTCCACAACCTCCTGGTGGAGACCGTTTCACTTTCAATCAGCTCTTATCACCAGAAAATTCTTCGTGAATTTTAGCCGCAATCTCCTTCCTGAGCCTTTCATCAAGTCCTCCAATGCACTGCCTTCTTTCCGTCCCTTCCCACACGATCTCCCCATCAAAAAGGTCCCGATCCCATCTCGTGCTGCCAGCATTCAAAGTATTAGCCATCAGGACTCGTCTTTATGTTGGGGAGTGACTGCTTCATTCACCAACTGGATCCTGAAAACTATTGCATGTCTGTTAGATTCCCTCCACCTGCTCAGTTCCATGTTCCGGTTTAGGGTTTTGAAAATGCCCCTGCCGTTGTAGTACTTTCTCACCAGGAGCTGAGAAATAATAACTCCAAAAGCAAGCAGGCCAACCTTTGGCAACCCTGACATTAAGAGTCTCATGTTCTACCAACTGAGGACTGCAACTCCCAGCAGCCCCAGGCTACATGGTCATATGATGATGGGTATACATGGAAGGGCTTAGAATCAGGATGGAAACACCCCCCCCCCAACACACCCCACATTTTGCTGGAGGTCTGAAACAAACCCTCTGTGTGCAATTTGAACTCTGACAGCAGTCAGCTCTTCTGCCTCCCATTTGGAGTCACTGGTTTGGGTTTTCAGAACCACCACTAATACCCGTATTAACGGTGTTTCCTCCTCTCACAGGCGGATAACTCTACAGATCCACGGTGCAAGACCTCTAGTGAAAGGAAGACCACCCTGGTCTCCTCTGATGTGCAGCTGCCTTGACTACAGCCCCCCCCCCATCTCTGCTGGGGAAGAAGCCGCTTTGCTTGATGCTGCTGAAAGGAGTCAAGAGGGAGCCATCCCGTCTGCCTGTCTACTCATGAGAATCTCAATGCATTATTTTTTAATAAATGCAAGCATTGGAAACCTTTGTGAAGGTCCATGTTGTGAAAACATGTGCTGGGTCTTGTTTTCTCTAAGACTAATATATGATGTGTGAAACACATAAATACAAAAACACAGAGAGGCCGAGACAGGATATGTGGTTAGGATTCCATGGAGATATGAGATTCCTCCATGCGTACAATATCTTGAAACAGGGCTATGGAAGGTCTGAGCTCCTGCCAACTTCCTTGACTGTTCAGACAGTATCCAACCAGATGCCCACAAACAGGACCACAGTCCAAAAGTGCTCCTTCTTCCCACAGTCTCCTGCCATGACAATGGAGGGAGAACAAAGGGATTGTGATGAGTAGCCATAGGTATCTTCAACATCGCCTGGAGAACCCCCAGGATACCCATCCCTGTCTTATAGAATTATTGATTTGTAGAGATGGAAGGGACCCCCAAAGGTCATCCAGTCCAACCCCCTGCAATGCAGGAAACTCAACTGAAAGATCCATGACAGATGGCCACCCAACCTCTCCTTAAAAGCCTCCAAGGAAGGAGAGACCACAACCTCCTGAGGGAGACTGTTGCACAGTCAAATAGCTCCTACTGTCAGAAAGTTTTTCTGGATGTTTAGTCGGAATCTCCTTTCTTGTAAGTTGAAGATGTTGGTCAGGGTCGTACCTTCCAGAGTAGCAGAAAACAAGCTTGCTTCATCTTCTGTGTGAAAGCCCTTTAGATATTTGAAGGTGGCTATCATATCTTCTTAAGGAAAGGTGGGTTGGAAGCTGCCCAAAACCTTGAGATCCTCCCTGGACAGGTGAGGCCCCTCAGGTGAGTTCTTCCACCTCACATAACTCTCAAGATTTGAGGCAACTGGTGCTCTCCTCCCCCTCCTTTCTTGCTTCCATTCCATCATACCTCAATACCTCAAGGAGCCCCTCTCCCCATGTGAACCTACTGAGACCCTGAAATCATTATCTGAGGCCGTACTTTGTGTTCCTCCACTCCCCCCCCCCAAGATGTCCATAGGATGGCAACACAAGAATGGGCCTTTTCTGTGATGGAATGATGTCCCCAAGGTGGTTAGGGGGAGATATGGATTTGTTTTTGTTTTATTATGATGCATTTTGGGTTTCTTATCATGTATTTTTATGTTGTGAACTGCCCTGTGATCTACAAATGAAGGATGGTATCAGAATCAGAATCAAAATCAAAATCAAAATCATACCACCATGGACTAAAATATAATATCCAATATAAGCCAACACCTTTGCTGGACTGACTACAGGTCACCAAATAATAAGCAAGCTTTTGAGTTCTGCAGAACGCTTCTTTGGGCTGGATACAAGACATTCAGCAAATGAGGTAGTGGGGGGTGAAAATCTGGTCTAGGGTTAAAATCTGTGTTGGTGTGAGTCTTAAGGTGCAAAGCAAGAAGAAGGGTCAGACCGCTTGATACAGATGTTGCTTGGATCACAACACTGGATCCCACCCCGACCTTTGACCACTGGTGGGAGTTGCATTTGGAAGGTCAGAGCTTCCTCAGGCATGATTGATACCAGAGATTCCAGTTTTCATGCTGGGAGTAGCACAACAGCCCGTTCCCCATATTTGAATGTATTGACTACAGCAGTTCCCTACACCCTGCTCTGGCCTTAAATGAAACATTCACAGAAATAAAGACCCAATATGTAGGCTAATAACTGTTAGAGCATATATAACGGAATAATGATATCATTCAAAAAGTAGAAATTAAACTATTAGAGTTCATTTATACAATGTAACAGGCTAGTAGCGCAGAACGTCATGCCATGTGTTCAAGATTGGCGTCAAAGGTCAGTCTCACAATGGTTATTCAAAGGTTTCAACAGAGGACGTCCCAAAAATCTCAAGGGCAGTGTTTCCGGAATGCTGCTACTGTTTGTGCAGCCAGGCGGAGTCCCCCGAACCCCGGGCAGCCCCTGAGGGAAATAACGACACGTGACAACGTTCTATGGGATTAAATTGGCCACAACTTTATTAATATTCAGATGTAGGGAGACCTTGGCTCAGGCATTGGGCGTTTATCCTTCCCAGCCCCCCAGCCGGGGTTCTGGGTAATTTCAGGGTTATCCAGCATGAGTGGGGAGTGGGCTAGCTCTGGAGAACATATGTTCAAGCAGATAGCCCCCCCCCCGTTCGCCGCCGCTGGAGGGGGAGGGCAGTGACGACCTCAGGGTGTATGGTCAAAGCCTCTCCCTGAGACCCCTTTAACGGGAACCCTGTTATCGGCACCTCAATGGGGGCAGGGGTCACTGCCCCACCCCCACCCCCAATTTTGTAGATGACTAAAGGATTCCGCCCAAGGCTGAAACCTCCAAAATTGTGATGAATTGCTACGGGAAAGGCAAAACCTGCCAATGCAGGGAAAGTCCTTTCTGGCCCTTCAACAGCGACCTTGACATAGCAGTGCCTGCGTGCCTGTGTGGCTGCGGAAAAAGAATGTGGTTAACCTGCAACATAAACATCAATTGAGGGGGTGGAGGGTGGGGAAGCTCTGAATCCAGCGGCCGCTTCTCAGGTATGACTCAAGCTCTATTGTGTGTACTGAATAATCCCTCCTTCTACCTGGCCAATCCCCCTGGCAACACCTCCCCAGCCAGGATTGGGCAGCTGCTAAAAGGTGGAGTTCACAGGTATCCAACCTGGGAAGGTGGTGCCAGGCCCAACTGCCAGGAGCTGCACCATGATCCAAGGAGGTTACTCACGACAACGCAAAAGGCGCACCCCATTTGATGTGGGGAACGCTCATTCATAACACTCTCCATCGGCCAATCTTTTTCACAAGAATATGTAAGTAAGATTCATGCTACAGAGCATTGCTCACTAGCAGTGTAGCTGCTGAGGAAACCTTTGAATAACCATTGTGAGACTGACCTTTGATGCCTGTCTTGAACACATGGCTTGTGTGGTGGAGTCTCCTTCTTTGGAGGTCTTAAAGCGGAGGCTTGACAGCCATCTGTCAGGAATGCTTTGATGGTGTTTCCTGCTTGGCAGGGGGTTGGACTGGATGGCCCTTGGGGTCTCTTCCAACTCTAGGATTCTAGGATTCTACATTCTGTGCCACTAGTCTGTTACATAGCATATATATTCTCTAATAGTTTCATTTCTACTCTTTGAATGATACCATTATTCTATTATATATGCTCTAACGGTTTTTAGCCTACTTTTGTGTCTTTATTTCTGTGATTGGTTCTCATTGTAACACAGGGTTTTGTTCTTAAATGAAACATTGGCAGGTTCCCAGTGGCCAAAGTTATTAAAGAGAATCACTGTCATATTTATGAATGGGAGACCAGGACTTAAATTTCCAGCCAGCCATGAAGCTCACTGGGTGACCCTGGGCTACCTTTCAGCCTAGCCTACCTCACAGGGTTTTTGCCAGAATGAAATGAAGGGGGGGAGAACTGTGTGCCCCACCTTGAACTCCCTGGCAGTTCAAACCCCTTAAACGTACAACAAGAAGCTGCAGGCTATGCACCCCTATGACCTGTTGACATCTGGGGCCCTTCGCACCAGGTTATTCAACCCCCTTAGTAATCCTAATGTATGTTAATATATCAATAGTTCCACCTTTTTCTGTGGCACCACAATTTAAGGAGGATATTGACAAGCTAGAATGTGTGCAAAGGAGGGTGACCAAGATGATCAAGGTTCTGGAAATGAAGCCGTATGAGGAATGGTTGAGGGAGCTGGGTAGGTTTAGCCTAGAGAAGAGGAGACTGAGAGGAGATATGAGAGCCATCTTCAAATATCTTATGGGTTGCCATGTGGCAGATGGAGCAAACTTATTCTCATCTGCTCTGGAGGGTAGGGCCCAAACCAATGGATTCAAGCCCCATGAATGGAGATTCCGACGGAACTCTGGGAAGATCTTTTTGAAGGAAATAGTTGTTTCACCACAGAATGGAGTCTCTTGGAAGGTGGTGGACTCTCCTTCAGTGGAGAATTTTAAGCAGAGATTGGATGTCCACCTGTCAGAGATTCTATAGCTTGCATTAGCTGACCCTCAGGCTACCTTCCAACACTGTAATTCTAGGATTCTCTGATGACAAATGCAATTTTGCTTCATTTTGACCAGGAAAGGGTTGGGTATAGCATTGCTTCCCCCGCTCCCCTTCCAACCAACTGCCTGCTGAACCTTCAGATCTGGGCCAATTCCCAATTCCAATGTGTTGCACAGAAACACCTGCAAGTTACTCCCAAAAGAAATAAAATTCACTGTATGGAGAGGAACAGGCAGAGCCCCCACCCCACCCCAGAGCCCCTTTTCATACAAGGCACCCACACAGAGGTTTCCAATGCTTGCATTTATTGAAAGGAAAAGCTAAAGCAAATGAGGAGTAAATCCCATCCTAAACCCAGTTACAAATATGTCAGACTCATTGAGCACAGCAGGACTTGCTCTGGAGTAAACGGGCAGAAAGGATTGAGCAGGGATGGATCCTTCTCAGAATTCGCCTTCAGCAGCAGCAGCAGCAGCAGCAGTGAGCAAAGAGTTTCAGGAGAGGTGCAGTCAAGGCAGCTGCATCTCCAGAGAAGAAATGGGGGTGGTCTTCCTTTCATCAGAGATGATGCATGATGGGTCTGCTGTAGAGTTAAATGATAAAGAGAAGAAGCACCGTGAATATGGGGTGTGTGTCTAGAAACAGACCCCAAAGCCTAATGCTATCAGAGTTGGGATTTCATGGGTGTGGTTGGCTTCAGACCTTTAGCTCGGCTGGTTAGAGTTGGTTTGAGTGTGACCTTCTGCAGAATGTGCAGAGATAGGTCTCCATCACAAACCCAAATGACTCCCTGCACTGTCTGGGGCTGATGGTAGATATAATCCAAAACATCTGGTGGGCACCTGGTTGACAAAGGCTGCCCTCCATGCTTTCAAAAACCTTGTTCCACACTGGGCTCTGTTCTCTGGCTCCTGTTTTCTAAGTTGCTGGAGTCAAGTGGCTTCAAATGTGATCAAGGAATTCTCAACATCCAAACTCAAAACAATAAATTTAGCATTTGGGAGAATCTAGCAAGTGCCCCCACCCCCGGTGGCTGTTAAGGGTCAAAGACAGGGTGGCCTTTGGGGTCTTGTCTCTTTGAGATGCCCCAGAGACTTATTTCCAGGCACAGGTATGGTTTTGCAGATAACTCACCTTAGCCGCGCTTGCAGCAACGCCTGTCTCCCGAACACTTCCCAATCTCTTTCTCGCCTTTGTTGCAGGTTTTTCTGCAGCTGCCCCCATTGTTGGCAATCCTGGGTGGGACGTTGAGCTCCGGTGAAATCTGTAAGGCAAAGCGAAGAGAAAATCAAATTGAGAGAGAAAGACAGAAAGAGAAGGAAGGAGCAGGAGAGGATCTACCTGGGAAGGTTCCTCTAGAACACATGGAGGGCACCAGGTTGGGGGAGGCTGGTGCAGGATGAATGCGGGGAAGGGCCTGGGATAGAGAGTGAGACCCTCCCCCTCCCCCTGCACCCTCAGAAGGAGGGTTGATCCAAGGCAATCACTGGCATCCTTGGGCCACTGGCGAACTTAGAGAGAGAAGTTTTCTTGCCCAGGAAATTGGCCCACTCTCTTCTTCACCACAAAGCTGAATGCACTGAAATGTGTTATTACAGATTTTATAGCAACAGCTTCTTTGGATGAGATTCCATACTTTAGGATTGGGTTGGCAATCGGATCCTAAGAGCCAAAGGGACCCCATCTGGTCCATCAACCTGGTCTCACAGTGGCCAATGACATGCCCATTTGGAAAGCTCTCAAGTGGGACAGAGGGGCAAGAGAATCCCAACCCCCCCATCCCTTTAGGATTCCCTGCAAGTGGTGTTCAGAGGGAGGTTTAAAAGGAACAAAGCTGAGAACTGTGGAGCTCAGAGAAGAAGCATCTGAGAAGAAGGCCATACCTGGAGCCAGCAGCATCAAGAAGAGGACGGCAACAGAGAGGAGGCAGAAGATCTTCATGGCTGGAGGTTGGTGGGAATCCTGGAGATGCTGAAGCCAAGTGGAAGAGCAGTTGACTGGGGAGGAGAGGTCCCCCTACTTATAGGTGGATGGAGGACTGTTGAAACCTTGTGGGAAACCAAATGTCTTTTACAAGATAGATGTCACAAGCCTTGCGGGGCAGAAGAACATGAGAAGTCTCACCTGGATTTGAGTAATGCTCTTCTGCAAAACCACATATGGAAGAAAGACCACAAACCCGGCTAGCATCACTGACTGTCAAAAGAGAGGTAATTGGGTTGTTTCTAAAATGTCATCGCTGAAGGAATTTTCCAAGAATGCCTTAAAAATGCAGATATTTTATTTCTTGGAGGAGAGGGCTATCAGGGCTACTGGCCATAATGGCTCCCTCCACTGTTGGTGTCTGTAGGCACCTGTAGGCCAGTTCTCAGAATCAGAGGCGAGGGGGTTGCGGTTACACACATTCATGTTTCTTTTGGCTTCTGGTTATTCCTTTGATAACAAGATGCTCAAATCTTGCAGGCCATTGGCCAGATCCAGCAAAGCTCTTCTAATGCCCTTTTCAGAGTTAAAGTTTATTCAGATGATGCATTTTTAAAAAGAGGTCCTTCACGGCACACTGTTGAAGTATTTACTTTGCTCCTTCAAACATACTGGAAGCTGCCACCTTAGATGGTTTTGAAAAGACCTTTCTTGTAGGATACGGGTGGCTGCTGGTCACACCTGTGGCCCCAAGTGCCATTTCCAGGAAGAGGCATTAAGAAGCCATCATGGCAAGTTGCCATTGAAAGGCATATAAAGTCATGGGTATTAAATAGTGGGTGGACATTACATAACAATGTGTTTGCCCAATCTGCTTTTAAAGCCATGCAACTTGCTGGTCATCAGTGCCTCTTGTTGAAGTGAGTTCCGCAGTTTGACTATATGCTGAATAAAAAAGTCCTTTCTTTTATCTCTCCTGAATCGCCTGACATTCAGCTTCACCCGATGTCCCCATCAGACTCCTCTATGAATCCACCTTACCTCCCATAATGAAATGCCTGCCTCTCTTCCCCCTTTCCCCACACTCAACCTGCCCCACAGATTCATCTGCTCGACAGCCTTGGCATTATGGAGAGCAGAGTGTCATTGCCCACCAAGCACAGCCAGGGCAAAGGGTGTCTCTGATGTTCCCATATATATCCATGGAAATAGCATGTGGAAATGAATTTCATCCAGGGAAATTGCCCTGCCAAAATCTGCAGATTAGGCAAAATTACATACAGACATGTTATCGGGAGAAATGCCGATGAGTTTTCTTGAGAACTGTTTTGTTCTTAAAAGCAAACTGAAATGGAACTGTGGAAAACTCAACTGCAGCTTGGAAAAGGAGACACTGTGAGAAACTAAAATTGACCAAATTGGCCAATGCTCTCATTTTTGCTTCTGTTTTCAGTTTGTTTTGTATTTTAGCGGTTGGATCGATGTTGCTTCTATCCTTTGAGCAAATCATTTGTGGACAGATAAAGCAGGGCATGCATTTTTAAAATAAGAATGAATAGATATCCAGTGGCAGGTGGGTGTGGTGCTCCCCAGGAGTTTTGTTTAAAAGCAAGCTTATTTAGGGGCACTTCTGAGCCTGCTCCTTCCAACACCTTAAACTGGGCCCTGTAGTTCACTGGCAGCCAGAGCATTGCCTTCAGGACCAGTGTCACAAAGTCCCACTGGCTTGTCCAAGATGTAGTGATGTCCACAAAACTGGATGATTTTAAGAGAGGATTAGGCCAATTCCTGGATGGGAGGGTAAGCACAGCCCAAAGGCCTCCTCAGAAAGCCTCCACCAGTTCCCACCCAAGAAAAAGAAGCAGTGAAATGTCAATTATGGCAGAAAGTGAGAACGGCCATCTTGAAGTAACTGTTGGGATGGGGACCAAAGGGGGAAGATGGAAAGAGGACTGTATATTATATATGGGTTATAGGAAAAATATTAGAACAAGAAAATATTAATAACAGGCTGCAAAAATACACAGCAGTATATGTTATGACGTGAGATTATGTAAGGTAGAGTAGGAAAAATTTAGTAGGGTAGGAAAATGAAGTTATAAGGATAGTAGATAGGAAACCTTGGAATGAATGGAAGGGGAGTTTGATTCAAGGCACAGAGGATTTAAATAATCTTGGGAGAATATAGATATGATATTATTACTATCATATGCTTATGTTCTATATGTATGCTATCTTTTTCTTATTATTTTATGTTTGACTGTAACATAGTATGTGTTGATGATGAGAAATAACAGAAAAGCCAAAAAACAAAAGTGGTGGACTCTACGTGAGAGGAGGTTTTCAAGCAGAGATTGGGTGGCTACCTGTCAGGGATTCTTAAGTTTGGACTAGATGACTCTCAGGGTCCCTTCCAACTCTCCAATTCCAGGATTCTATGATAAATGCCATTTTGCTCCATTTTGACCTGGCATTGCTGCCCCCCACTCTAACCAATCTCCCCCCCCCTCCTTCTGATCTGGGCCAATTCCCAATTCCACTGTGTTGCACGGAAGCAGCTGCCTGTTACTTCACACACCTTTGCTGCCTGTGGACATTCGATGATCATGGAGCAATATTTGTCTGACTTGGAGCCAGACATGGTGAGGAAACAGAACTCAGCGGTGAGACCACAGGCTCCCCCCTTGCCTGCTGCATCTTGCACTTCGGTCTCTTGGGAAAGGATGCTGAAGACATCCCATGTCTGTGTAGGTTGCAAAAGATGAGCAGATGCCCTGTAAGTTTCACAGGACAGGACACAGCACAGACCAACAGCTCACGGCCGGCACTAATACTCCTCCATAATAATAATATGAGAGTGTGATCCTCACTTTTGAGCCCCCATACCAATGCCTGCCATTGTCAACAATATCAAAACCAAGTGTTGATTCAGCACTACAGGTAAAATGCAAACAGCACAACACACACATTTAGACCATTCAGAAAAAGAGGGTTAAACGTGCCCTTTCTTTGGAAAAATGGATATGGAGTCTGATTGAAGGGTGGCACAGTTTGGTGCTGAAATGATTGGGTTGTTTCCAAGGATGCTATCCTGTTCAGGCAAGACATTTCGGCTTGGTATAGGACATTTCCCTCCTCTCTCCGGAAGACTCCCCCAGGCACCCTCAAAATCTGTTCTAAAGATTGGAATGACTCTCCAGAACAGATTCTGGTGGTTCCTGGGGCAGAGGTGGGTTTAGGACATTGTTTCCCCACATGAGGTGCAGGGGAAGGCTGCTGAGATTTGTCCTTGCATTAGGCGCCACTGAAATTTGAAAGACCAACATTCACCACTGTCCAGGGAGAGGAGAGGAATCAGGATTCAATTTGTGAATTTGGAGACAGGCCATTGAGTTGCAGATGGTGGAGAGAAAACCCAGGTGGAAATGATGGTATGAGATGTGGATCTGAAGGACTTAGCATGAGAAGAGCCCTGAAACGGACCAGACCAAAGGCCTGTCTAGTCCAACACCCCTTGCTCTTTCCCACAAGCTCACACTCTCTTTTGTAAACCACTGAGAGGCTGTTTTCACAAGCAAGCTGCACAGAAATGGGGTGATGGGAGTAGTAGTCCCAAACATCTGGAGGGCTGGCACCAGGTTGGTGAAGGCTGTGATGTGACCTGTGTCCAGATCTCCCATCTTCCCCCTTTGGTTCCACATCCCAACAAGGACTTCAAGACTGGCGTTCTCACTCTGCCACAGTGGACATTTCTTTTGTTGTCCACCAGCATTACACTTTCCATTCTTAAGTTGTGAATGGAGTAGTTGCTTTGGAAGACGATAATCAGGCATCTAAACCACATGACCAGTCCAACGATGTTGGTGTTGAAGAATCATTGTTTCAACACTGGCGAGCAGGCAATAGCAAAGAACCTTCAGCATCCAAAATAAAGCAAAAATGGATATTAATTTATTTACAAATAAAGCCCATTGTTTTTTGGACCTTATCAAACATTGAAATGCAAAGTTGAAGCAAACTGTAAGGAAAGACCTCAAAAGATGCTCAGACATCACACTGTCATTCCTCAATGGATTGTTTGCCAGTGGAGTCCCCTTTGAGTTTTTGCCAGGAAAATGGGAGACATTAAATTCAGCTGGCAATTAAAGACCTGCCCAGCTAATTTGCACTTTCCACAACAATACGCAAACCAGAACAGAATCAACCTTCCAAATTGACTCTTGAATTTTCCAAGGTGGTTCTCCTAGTCACATAACGGGTACCCAAACCCATACAGTGGGGTAGCAATAGCCATTGATAAACCACAAATAAGAGCCTTTCAAAACCATCTAATTTGATGACAAGATCTCCTGTAGGAGCAAACTCCATTCTTTAACTGTGTGCTGTGAAGGATCTTTTTTAAATGCATTAACTGAAGAAAACTTAACTCTGCAAAGGGCATAAGGAGATCCCGGCTGGATCAGACCAGCAGCCTACAAGAGTCCTTGTTGGGAATGGTAACAAGAAGGCTCCCAGAAACACACATGTGAGAAACAGCCATGCCCTCGCTTGTTATTGTGAGCAACTGGAGTTCAGAGACCTTCAGACTCCAGCAGTGGAGGGGAGACAGAGCCCTGGGGGCCAGGAGCCCCGATAGCCCCCTCCTCCAAGAACGTGCTTTTCCTCTATTAACTTCATGGTGAACTCAATGCATAGCTGGGAAATAAATTCTCCAATGGCATAGTTTCAGAAACAACTCTCTCTGAATCTCTTTGCCTGTCAGTGACACTAGCCTGGTTTGTGGTCATTCTTCCATATGTGGTTTTGCAGAAGAGCATTACTCAAATCCAGACAGCAATTCTCATGTTCTTCTTCCCTGCAGGGATTGTGACATCTATCCTGTAAAAGACATTTAGCTTCCCACAAGGTTTCAACAGTCCTCCATCCACCTATAAGTAGGGGGACCTCTTCTTCCCCAGTCAACTGCTCTTCCACTTGGCTTCTGGTACCTCCAGGATTCCCACCAACCTCCAGCCATGAAGATCTTCTGCCTCCTCTCTGTTGCCGTCCTCTTCTTGATGCTGCTGGCTCCAGGTATGGCCTTCTTCTCACATGCTTCTTCTCTGAGCTCCACAGTTCTCAGCTTTATTCCTTTTAAACCTGCCTCTGAATACCACTTGCAGGGAATCTCAAAGGGGATGGAGGGGGGGAATTCTCTTGCCCCTCTGTCCCACTTGAGAGCTTTCCAAATGGGGCATCTGGTCAGCCACTGTGAGACCAATTTAATGGACTAGATGGGTCCCGTTTGGCCTGATCCAGCAGCCAAACTCTTAGGATATGATTGCCATCCCAATCCTAAAGTATGGGATCTAATACAAAGAAGCTGCTGCTGTAAAATCTGAAATAACACATTTCAGTAGATTCAGCTTTGTGGTGGGGAAGAGAGTGGGCCAGTTTCCTGGGCAAGGGGGCTTCTCTCTCCGTGGTTGCCAGGGCCCCCTGGGAAGCCAGTGCTCTGACACAGGTTCAGATCTCCTGCTGAAGGTGGCAAGGAGGAGGGTCTTACTCTCCATCCCAGTCCCCTTCCCTGAATTCATCCTGCACCAGCCTCCCCCAACCTGATGTCCTGGCTAGCAGGATTGTTGAGGAACAAAGGGTGGAAGGGTGTAGAAGGCCAGTCCTGGGAGATGGAGCAGCCTTCCCATGAAGATCTTCTCCTTGGGAATTGCATCTCCCTCTCTTAGTTTGCTTTTCTCTTCGCTTTCCCCTACAGATTTCACCGGAGCTCAACGTCCCACCCAGGATTGCCAGAACAACGGGGGCAGCTGCAGAAAAACCTGCAACAAAGGCGAGAAAGAGATTGGGAAGTGTTCGGGAGACAGGCGTTGCTGCAAGCGCAGCTAAGGTGAGTTATCTGCAAAACCATACCTGTGTCTGGAAATAAGTCTGGGACATCTCAAAGAGACAAGACCCCCAAGGCCTGACAGTGACAGTTCTGCTTCTTCCCCCTGTCCTTGACCCTTAACAGCCATGGCTAGATTCTCCCAAATTCTAAATTGACTGTTTTTGGTTTGGACCTTGAGAATTCCCTAATGACATTTGGAGCCACTTGGAGCTTAGAAAACAGGAGAGGGACAACGAGCCCCATTTTAGCAGCAGCTAAAAAAGCCAATGCAATTCTGGGCTGCATCAATAGGAGTATAGCATCTAGATCAAGGGAAGTAATAGTACCACTGTATTCCGCTCTGGTCAGACCTCACCTGGAATACTGTGTCCAGTTCTGGGCACCACAGTTCAAGAAGGATACTGACAAGCTGGAACGTGTCCAGAGGAGGGCAACCAAAATGGTCCAAGGCCTGGAAACGATGCCTTATGAGGAACGGCTTAGGGAGCTGGGTATGTTTAGCCTGGAGAAGAGAAGGTTAAGGGGTGATATGATAGCCATGTTCAAATATATCAAAGGATGTCATATAGAGGAGGGAGAAAGGTTGTTTTCTGCTGCTCCAGAGAAGCGGACACGGGGCAATGGATTCAAACTACAAGAAAGAAGATTCCACCTAAACATTAGGAAGAACTTCCTGACAGTAAGAGCTGTTGGACAGTGGAATTTGCTGCCAAGGAGTGTGGTGGAGTCTCCTTCTTTGGAGGTCTTGAAGCGGAGGCTTGACAGCCATCTGTCAGGAATGCTTTGATGGTGTTTCCTGCTTGGCAGGGGGTTGGACTGGATGGCCCTTGTGGTCTCATCCAACTCCATGGTTCCATGAAACAAGGTTTTTGAAAGCATAGAGTGCAGCCTTTGTCAATCAGGTAGCCACCAGATGTTTTGGATTATCAGCCCCAGACAGTGCAGGGAGTCATTTGGGTTCAGGATGGAGACCTCTCCCGAACTCTGCACTTGGAGAAGGTCACACTTTAACCAACTCTAATCAGTTGAGCTAAGGTCTGAGGCAACTCTCCCTCCCCCATGAAATCTCAACTCTGATAGCATCCGGCTCTTTGATCTTCAGGGGGTTCCTGGCCTGTTTTGAGCATCCTACTACCCATATTCACAGTGTTTCCTCTCGTTTTCCTTTAACTCTACAGCAGACCCATCACACATCATCTCTGACAAAAGGACGACCACCCTGTTTCTTCTCTGGAGTTGCACCTGCATTGACTGCACCTCTGCAGAAACTCTTTGCTCGCTGCTGCTGCTTCTGAAGGCGATTCTGAGAAGGATCCATCCCTGCCCAATCCTTTCTACCCGTTTACTCCAGAGCAAGTCCTGCTGTGCTCAGTGATGCTAACATCTTTGGAACTGGGTTTAGGATGGGATTTACCTCCTCATTTGCTTTAGCTTTTCCTTTCAATAAATGCAAGCATTGGAAACCTCTGTGTGGGTGCCTTGTATGAAAAGGGGCGCTGAGGTGGGGTGGGGGCTCTGCGAATTCCTCTCCATACAGTGACTTTTATTTGATTCAGGATTAACTGACAGGTGCTTCCGGACAACAACACAGTGGAATTGGGAATTGGCCTAGTTCTGAAGGAGGTTCAGGGGGCAATTGGAGGGAGGGGGGAAAGCAATGCTAGACCCATCCCCATCCAGGTCAAAATGGAGCAAAATTCTGCTGGAGTGTAGAATCAGAGCATTGTAGAGTTGGAAGGGACCCTAAGGGTCATCTAGTCCAACCCCCTGCAATGCAGGAATCTCAGCTAAAGCATCCATGACAGGTGGCCATCCAACCTCTGCTTAAAAGCCTCCAAGGAAGGAGAGTCCACAACTGCCCAAGGGAGACAGTGACACTGTCAAATAGTTCTTCCTATCAGAAAGTTTTTTTTCGAATCTTTAATGGAATCTCCTTTCTTGCAACTTGAAGCCATTGGTTTGAGTCCTGCCCTCCAGAGTAGGAGAAAGCAAGCTAGATCCCTCCTCCAAGTGACAGCCCTTGAGATATTTGAAGATGGCTCTTATATCTCCTCTCAGTCTCCTCTTTTCTAGGCTAACCAAGCCCAACTCCCTCAAATGAGTGGAGGGTGTGTGTGTCATCACAGCTGGTCTCCCACCTCTGCAGGGAAGGTTTGCCCCTACAAGCCCAAGCGTCACCAGGAAGTGGTCAGTCCATGACAACACACACACACACACACACACACACACACACACACACACACAGTACATTTGAAGACCACCTCCATTTCCACTCTGGTCAAAGTTTGGTCTCATCTTAGGGATTCCGCTCTGGGTATTTTGTAGAGATCCCATCTCATGAGGTGTCCTGTTCTCAAAGTGAGCAGCCAGGTGCACATTATGGGAAAGTCGAAAGCATGATCCGAGCAGAGCCTTCTCCCCCTCCTGTCTTTGGCAGCAACTGGGATTCAGAAGCATTGCTGCCTCTGACTACCAGCCATCAATCGTCCTCTCTCTCATCCTCTTTAAAAGACATCCAAGTTGGTTGGGAATTCCTTAGATGAACTGTGGGAAGAAGGACGTCCCTTTCTGTGTCCTAAAGCTTCCACCATTCAGCTTCATTGGTTGTTCCTGAGTTCTGGTGTTCTGGGGGGGGGAACTTACCTCAATCCACTATCATTGGCAGGGGGGAGAGGGGAAAGGAACCTCACAGAGCTTTTGAGAAAGCCACTGGGTGAAGCACCCACCTCCCTGGAAAGAGGGGGGAAGGTTGGGGTGAACCGTGAGAGGAGGGGGAAGGCTCCGGGGGCAAGCTGTGAGTGGAAGGAGTGGGTGAAGTGGGGCGGGAGGGGGTTTGCTCTGATATGGGTGAAGGGAGACCACTTGGGGAGGGAGGTGGGGAGGAGCCCATATTAACTAACATATCAGAGTTGGCACCACCAGTGACTAGAAAAAGAGAGGAGGCCAGCCGAGAGAGCAAATGTCATCATTTTAAAACTGCAGGACGCAGGAACACATCAACATCATCATAGCAACACAGCCTTGGTCTTTTTCTCCTCCTTGGCACATGACCCCCAGGGCTTGCCACATCCATCCTGCAAACAACAGTTAACATCCCACAAGATTTCAACAGTCCTCCAGGCACCGATAAGTAGAGGGAGCTCTCCGTCCCCAGTCAATTGCATCTCCACTTGGCTTCTGGTACCTCCAGGATTCCCACCAACCTCCAGCCATGAAGATCTTCTGCCTCCTCTCTGCTATCTTCCTCCTCCTGATGCTGGTGGCTCCAGGTATGGCCTTCTTCTCAGGTGTTTCTTCTCCGAACTTCACATCTCTCAGCTTTCCTCATTTTAAACCTGTCTCCGACCGAACGTTTACTTTCAGGGAATCCAAAAGGGATGAGTGTTGAGTTGTCTTGCCACTCTGCCCTCCTGGAGAGCTTCCCCAATGGGGCATCTGGTTGGCCACTGTGAGAAGAGGGACTAGATGGGGCCCCTTTGGCCTGATCCAGCAGCCAGTCTCTTCTTATGATCTTCTTGCCATGCTGATCCTAAAACATGAAATCTAATTCAAAGAAGCTGCTGCTTTAAAATCTTTCATCTTTGCAGTGGGCCAGAGAGTGAGCCGGTTTCCTGGGGGTGCTGCTGGTCAATCATAAAAAAGCTCCACAACTTTGGTCACTCCCCGCTAAAAAAGGCAAACAACTCTTGGCAATGACAATGGGTAGATCGCTGCCAGTTTTTTTTATACTGGGAATGGATCACAGTCGCTTGGGAGCTGGCCTTGCCTGGTTTAGACCATCTGCTAAAGCTGCAGGTGGGAGGGGAATGATCTCTGTCTCCAGCCCAGACCATTTCCTTGCATTCCTCCTGCACCAGCTATCCCCAGCCTGGTGCCCTCCAGATATCCCAGGCAGTAGGGCCTTTGGGGAAGGTTTGGAAAGTGTAGAAGGCAAGGCCATTGGGGGAGGGGGCGAAGCAGGCTTCAAAGGGTTTTTCCCCTTCCAGATTTCACTGAAGCCCAAAAATTTGAACCGCAATGCATGGGTACGTTTGGCCTGGGAAAAGAGAGGAGGAGACTTTTCCCCTCCTGTTTCAGAGGGTGGGAAACAAAGCAAGATTCAGACTAAAGAAGGACTTTCTAATGGTAAGAGTTGTTCACCAGAGGAATGATCTACCTCAGATGGTGGTGGACTCTCCTTCCTTGGGAGCTTTTAAGCAGAGGTTGGATGGCCATTTCTCAAGGATTGTTTAGTTGTGATTCGAAGCTTCCCCAGCGTTGGAGTAGAAGGCCCTTGGGGGTCCCTTGGGGGTCTCTTCCAATGCTGCAGTTCTACGGTTCTGAGCTATGCACTTTGGGAGGCCTGGTTGGGGCATTGCAATCTCATGTACCTTTCCTCTGTTTATTTTCCTAACCAAGAGCTGTCCCAACCTACAAGGAGCATCTGAGTGAGACTCACCCTCTTCATTCCTCATTTTAAAACAGGCAAGACTGGGAGACACCCCTGCTGGGAACCCTGTTGAGATCACTCAGCTTGATGGACCAATTGATGGAAGACATCTTCAGATGTGGGCCTGTGTCTCAGGGCGCCACCCCCTTCCTCTGGGGCAGGGACCAAAACCGACATTTCTACTCCACTGCATGCAATAAACCTCCATGTTTGCCTTTCATAAATATGACAGTGTTTCTCTTTAATACTTCTGACCACCAGGAACCTGCCAACATTTCGTTTAAGGCCAGAGCTGGATCTAGGGAACTGCTGTAGTTGATCCTTTCAAATATGGGGAACGGGCTCTTGTGCATCTCCCAGCAAGAAACCTGGAATCTCCGGTATCAAGTCATTCCTGGGGGAAGCTCTGACCTTCCAGATGCAACTCCCACCAGAGGCCAGTGGTCAGGGGTTGGATCCAGAGTTGTGATGCATGCAAAATCTGGAGGACAAAGTTTCCCCTGATTAGCTTAATATCCAGCTCAAAGAAACGTTCTTCAGAACTCAAAAGCTTGCTCATTATTTGGTGACCTGTAGTCAGTCCAGTAAAGGAATTGGTTTACAATGGATACTTTTAGTCCATGGTGGTATTATTCTTATTCTTATGCTTATGCTTGTTCAAATTCAAAGCCAAATTCACATTCAAATTTGTATACCACCCTTCATTTGTAGATTTTGGGGGCAGTTCACAACATAAAAATACAAGATAAAAAGCACAAAATGCATTATATTAAAAAAAAACCAACCCTATCTTCCCCAAACCACCCTGGGGACATCATTCCATCACAGAGAAAGCCAACATTTCCTTGAGAAGATATAATAGCCATCTTCAAATATCTCAAGGGTTGTCACATGGACGATGAAGATGAAGCAAGCTTGTTTTCTGCTACTCCGGAAGGTAGGACCTGGACCAATGTCTTCAAGTTACAAGTAACGAGCTTCTGAGTAAACATTCAGGAAAAAACTTTCTGACAATAGGAGCTATTTGACCATGCAACAGTCTCCCTCAGGAGGTTGTGGTCTCTCCTTCCTTGGAGGCTTTTAAGGAGAGTTTGGGTGGCCATCTGTCATTGATGCTTCAGCTGAGATTCCTGCATTGCAGGGGGTTGGACTAGATGACCCTCAGGGGTCCCTTCCTTCATTGATGCTTCAGCTGAGATTCCTGCATTGCAGGGGGTTGGACTAGATGACCCTCAGGGGTCCCTTCCAACTCTACAAATCTATAATTCTATAAGACAGGGATGGGGATCCTGGGGCTCTCCAGACAGGGCCAGTGCTAGGGTTTTTTGCCTCCTAGGCGAGACCACCTTCTGGCGCCCCCCGCCCCCCGCCAAAGCCTGCTTTAGTGGGAGCCAGGGGGTGGTGTAGGGGCAAGCAGCGCCTCTCCACAACAGCGGAGAAGCTGCTGCTAGCCCCCCCAACCCCCCGCCCAAGCCTGGCCAGCGCCCCCTCCATTTTGGCGCCCTATGCAACTGCCTAGTTCGCCTTAATGGACGCGCCGGCCCTGTCTCCAGACAATGTTGAAGATACCTATGGCTACACGTCACAATGCCTTTGTTCTCCCTCCATTGTCATGGCAGGAGACTGTGGGAAGAAGGAGCACTTTTGGGCTGTGGTCCTGTTTGCAGGCGTCTGGTTGGATACTGTCTGAACAGCCAAGGAAGTTGGCAGGAGCTCAGACCTTCCATAGCCCTCTTTCAAGATATTGTACTCATGGAGGAATCTCATGTCTTGATGGAATCCTACCCACCTGCCATGTCTTGGCCTCTCTGTGTTTTTGTATTTATGTGTGTCACACCTCAGATATTAGAGCCTAACAGAAAACAAGACCCAGCACACATTTTCACAACATGGACCTTCACAAAGTTTTCCAATGCTTGCATTTATTAAAAAGAAAAAGCTAAAGCACTTGCTCAGGCAAAGCAAATCCAAGCTCCAATCATGAGACCATTTACTAAGGAGTCAGACCCCACTGGCCACAGTGGGGCTTACTCATGAGTAGACAGGCAGACAGGATGGCTCCCTCTTGACTCCTTCCCAGAATCTCCTTCAGCAGCATCAAGCAAAGCGGTTTCTTCCCCAGCAGAGATGGGGGGTGCAGTCGAGGCAGCTGCACATCAGAGAAGAGCATGGGGGGGGTCTTCTTTTCACCAGAGGTCTTGCACCGGAGGTCAGCAGAGTTACCATCCTGTGAGAGGAGGAAACACTGTTAATATGGGTGCTGGTGGTGGTTCTGAAAACCCAAACCAGTGACTCCAACTGGGAGGCAGAAGAGCTGAATGTTGTCAGAGTCCAAATTGCACACAGAGGTCCTGTTTTGCAGAGGGTTGGACTAAATGACCCCTTGGGTCCCTCCCAACGCCATTTCCAATTAGCCACTCCCTGCAGTCTCACTCCAATCCACCTCTGACTCTCCACCGAGACCCCAGCGTCAGCTCACTCCTCCTTCTCACCACCTTGACCGGTTCATCAGAGCGCTCTCCTTATTTTGCGGGGGGGGGGTGTCTGTTTTTGCCTGGTTTATCTCTCCACTGCTTTGGCTCGCTTCATTCCTTCTTTAAATAGCTGGGGGCTTCTTATCTTAGCTTCCTTCACCCTCTCTTTTTACAGCTCTTTAATGACAGAGCTTCAATTTGTGCAGTCTTAACATTAGAATCCAGCTTGACCCTCAGCGTTATGTTTCAAGCATAGCAAGAATCGCTTCTTAGTACATTCTTAGTATCAACAACCTCAGATACGCTGGTGATACTACCTTGGTGGCAGAAAGTGAGGAGGAATTAAAGAACCTTTTAATGAGGGTGAAAGAGGAGAGCGCAAAATATGGTCTGAAGCTCAACATAAAAAAAACTAAGATCATGGCCACTGGTCCCATCACCTCCTGGCAAATAGAAGGGGAAGAAATGGAGGCAGTGAGAGATTTTACTTTCTTGGGCTCCATGATCACTGCAGATGGTGACAGCAGTCACGAAATTAGAAGACGCCTGCTTCTTGGGAGAAAAGCAATGACAAACCTAGACAGCATCTTAAAAAGCAGAGACATCACCTTGCCGACAAAGGTCCGTATAGTTAAAGCTATGGTTTTCCCAGTAGTAATGTATGGAAGTGAGAGCTGGACCATAAAGAAGGCTGATCGCCGAAGAATTGATGCTTTTGAATTATGGTGCTGGAGGAGACTCTTGAGAGTCCCATGGACTGCAAGAAGATCAAACCTATCCATTCTGAAGGAAATCAGCCCTGAGTGCTCACTGGAAGGACAGATCCTGAAGCTGAGGCTCCAATACTTTGGCCACCTCATGAGAAGAGAAGACTCCCTGGAAAAGACCCTGATGTTGGGAAAGATGGAGGGCACAAGGAGAAGGGGACGACAGAAGACTACAAGAAAAGTCAGAAGACTACAAGAAAAGTGAGAAGACTACAAGAAAGAAGATTCCACCTAAACATTAGGAAGAACTTCCTGACAGTGAGAGCTGTTTGGCAGTGGAATTTGCTACCAAGGAGTGTGGTGGAGTCTCCTTCTTTGGAGGTCTTTAAGCGGAGGCTTGACAGCCATCTGTCAGGAATGCTTTGATGGTGTTTCCTGCTTGGCAGGGGGTTGGACTGGATGGCCCTTGTGTCTCTTCCAACTCTATGATTCTATGATTCTAGAGGGTGAGATGGTTGGACAGTGTTCTTGAAGCTACCAACATGAGTCTGACCAAACTGCGGGAGGCAGTGGAAGACAGGAGTGCCTGGCGTGCTCTGGTCCATGGGGACATAAAGATTCAGAAATGACTAAACGACTAAACAACAACACCAACAACACATTCCTTAGATTATTTTCATCTTCACCCTCTTTACTGCTTCCTGACTAGCTTTGCTTTTTTTCTTTCTTTCTCCCTCTGTCCTCCTCTGCCCCTCTTTCTCTTCGCTTCTCCAGTTCACTTTCTTCAGTCTGTTTTAACGTTAGTCAGTATTAAGTTAACATACAGTTTATAGAAATTTTACCGCCGCCATGCCGTTCCGGGCTTCTGACTGGATAGAATGATGTCCTCTGGTGCCCTGAGTTCCCCCTCTCCTCTGCCATCGGCGAGGGATGCAAGGACCTCTTCTCCGGCACTTCAGGTGCCTTCCTAGCTCACAGTCACCCTCTGAGCTTTTTCTAGGGGTCGCATAGCCCTTGCATAGCCCCAATATCTATCCAGTGGTAGATTATTATTGTAAAATGTTTAATGACCCATCCTGCCTTTCGCTTAATGCTGATGAGCCCGTTCCTTCCAATATTACAAATTGGCCACCGGTAAGTCCAGATGAAATCATGGAACTGATTGATGATTTAAAACTTGGTAAGGCCCCTGGTATCGACGGGATCCCTGCTGAAATTTTGAAAAAGTATGCTGACTGGTGGGCACTACCACTTGCCAACCTTTTTACGCTTATAGATATAAAACATGGCTGACTTCTATAATAATTCCAATTTACAAAAAAGGTGATCCAGAACAGCCATGCAACTATCGCCCTATTAGTCTTCTGTCTACCATAAGCAAACTCTACTCAAAACATTTAGAGCGTTATTTACTGGACTGGATAAAAAAAAAGAATAGAATTATTGGCCCTGAACAGATTGGTTTTACAAAACAGAAATCGACTATTGATCATTGTTTATTATTGGCATCTCTAGCAGACAAATACATGAAGAAGAAGAAGAGTTTGGATTTGATATCCCACTTTTCACTACCCAAAGGAGTCTCAAAGCGGCTCACATTCTCCTTTCCCTTCCTCCCCCACAACAAACACTCTGTGAGGTGAGTGGGCTGAGAGACTTCAAAGAAGTGTGACTAGCCCAAGGTCACCCAGCAGCTGCATGTGGAGGAGCGGGAGACGCGAACAAGGAGCGGAGACGCGAACCTGGTTCACCAGATTACGAGTCTACCGCTCTTAACCACTACAGGGGAAGTTATACGTGGCCTTTATTGATTTGAAAAGCGCTTTTGATTCATTTCCCAGAGGGCTGCTATGGGATTAATTGAAAGCTACTGGGATAGATCCCTGATTACTCTTCCTGATTAAAAAGTTACATACTAACACTACATCCCAGAGGAAGTTCTCCCCAGATGGTCTCTTATCATCTAGTTTTATAACCACTAAAGGGGTTAAACAAGGCTGCATCCTTGTCCCACACTTATTTAATTTATTTTTAAATGACACGAGGCAACAGCTACTTGCTGTAAATGGCCACGCTCCTAAGTTAGGTTCCAAAGTAATTCCTGTTCTGTTATATGCGGACGATACTGCTCTCCTCTCCTTCACCAGAGTCGGGCTGCAAAGATATTTAAGAGCATTCTCTAACTATTGCCAAGTGAATCACCTAACAATTAATTACTCTAAATCAAAGATCCTTGTGTTCTCAAAAAGTTGGCGCCCACTCAGTTGGCACATTGGTAACCAAGAAATCGAACAAGTAAAATGCTTTAAATATTTAGGAATCACCTTTCATTACAATTTAAAATGGGTGGTCCACCGTGACAGAACAATTAACCTAGCTAAATGCTCAGCTGCACAAATAAAACATTTTTATTTCCTTGGTGGTAACCAGTTCGTGCCAGCAGCGGTCAGAGCTTATAAAGCAAAAACTGTCCCCCAACTTCTTTATGGGATCCCTTTATGGATAACCAACTACAACAACAAAGTTGAGAGTGTACAGGCATCCTTCCTTCAGCAAATCTTAGGAGTTCCAAAATGTGTTTCCTACTTGGCTATGTGTGCAGAGTTGGGCCAGCACGTCCTAGAAACTAGGGGCTGGATTATTACCTTCAAATACTGGCTGAAAATTCTCTTTAATACAGAGCCAGAAAGCCTACTAACTTTTTTATTAAAGGACAAATACGATTTTACTTGGTTTTCTGACATTACCTTCAAACTTAGGCAAATAGGCTTCACGGCGGATTCCCTCTTGTTATCTGAGGAATCACACATCTTTATGCTTATCAAGCAGAGGCTGCTAGATAACAAACTCCAAAAACTACATCCTTCGCAGCCTTCTGTGTGTTCCCCTGCCTATCTGGGGCTGCAACCCCATTGCGGAAGGATGCCTAACTACCTTTATGATTTGGTTATTCCATTACACCGCAAAGTATTTATGTTGGGGTGTTTGAATGCCTTTCTGTCCGCTGTGCTATCTGGAAGGTTTAGAGGCACCCCCTTCCAGAACATACTCTGCATTGGTGGTCAGAATGTACCTGATTCTATACACCATATCGTTCTGGACTGCCCTCTTTTTAATACCTTTCGTGAAGATCATTTGATGTCCTCTCTATGGCCCAGGGTCCCCTCTAATAAACAACTCATAGTTCAATTTTTGCTGAGGGATGATTCTCCTGAAGTCACTAGAGCTATGGCCCAATTTTGGACCAGGATTTTTGAAATAAAATCTGGGGTGCTCTGGTCTGTACAGTAGCGGTTGCCGAAGATCCCTCCCTCCCCTCTTTCATTCTTATACATTGTATATGTTTCAGTACATATAGATGGTTTTATGCTTATTGTTTTATTTATGCAAATAAAGGTGTTGTAGTGTTGTGTTGTGTTGTGTTGTGTTGTGTTGTGTTGTGTTGTGTCTATCCAGTGACCCCCTCCAGCTGGCAAGAGATCAAAAGCGCACCCGTCTCCGTTGCCTTTGCTATTTGAGGAAGGTCAGCGACTGAGCCCCCACCCACCCTCTCATGCCATGAAGAGCTGTTCTTTGAGCCAATGGAGGCATTCCTTTCCAGGCTAAGGGGAGTTGCAGCTGAGGGGTCAGAGAGCTTTCATGGGGGGAGCAACGGGGGGAGGAAAGGGTCTTCAACCCCCTGCGCAGACGCCAATATTGTTCCCACTCACAGTGGTTGTAAAGGTTAAGAGAGGGAGGTGGGATGGGGGGGGAGAGAAACAGAGTAATGAGTGTCATGCAATTGGGGGTCAAGAGACTAATTTTCGGGCACAGCTAAGATTTGATTTAACTCACCTTAACGGCAACACATTAGGACATCTGAACACATAAAAAGTGGCTTCGGGCACCATCTTAAGCATTTCCCGCCGATACGTTCACATATCGGAACAGCAGCTTTGGCTCTGGTGAAATCTGGAGGAGGAAAAATAAGACTTTGGATGCTCTGTCTCACAGGACTGACCTTCTACACCTTCCACAACTTCTTCCGCAATGGCCCTGATGGCTTGGACACCTGGAGGGCACCAGGTTGGGGAAAGCTGGTGCTGGAAGAATGCAGGGCTGGAGCAGAGAGTAATTCCCGTCTGGTCCCTCCCTGCACCTTCAGGATCTGAGCCAAGGTGGTAGGGAAGGCTGCCTCAGAGCCACTGGCTTCCCTGGGCGGCCACTGGCAAACGGGGAGAGAGAAGCCCCCTTGCCCAAGAAACTGGCCCATTCTTTTTCCCACTGCAAAGCTGAGTTTGCTGAAGCTCATTATTACAGATTTGAAAGCAAGAGCTTCTGTGGATCATATAATGAGGTAATAAGAAGAGCTTGACTGATGGATCTGGCCAAAAGGGGCACTTCCAGTCCAGCATCCTCTTCTCACAGTGTCCTACCAAAAGTCCCATTTGGGAAACTCTCCAGGAGGACAGAGGGGCAAGATGCCACCTCTTTGGGAGTTATAGCAAGTGGTGTTCAGAGTCAGGTTTAAAAGGAATAAAGGTGAGAGTTGTGGAGCCTATCTGAGAAGAAGCCCATACCTGGAGCCAGCAGCATCAAGAAGAGGACGGCAACAGAGAAGAGGCAGAAGATCTTCATGGCTGGAGGTTGGTGGGAATCCTGGAGGTACCAGAAGCCAAGTGGAAGAGCAATTGACTGGGGAAGTAGAAGTCTGTCATCTTATGGGTGGCTGGAGGACTGATGAAATCTTGTGGGATGCCAACCGTCATTTGCAAGATGGATGTGGCAAGCCCTGAGGTTCATGTGCCAAGGACCAGCCAAAGACCACAGAACCATAGACGCATAGAGCTTCAGGGTTGGAAGATACCCCAAGAGTCATCTAGTCCAATCCCTGCAATGCAGGAATCTCTGACTGGTTCCCATCCAACCTCTGCTTCAAAAAATGGGCAGCCAAAGGTGAGGGCAAGGCTTTTTAATTTAATTTTGGAGAAGGGGGAGAAGTTTCAGTGCCAGTCGTGAGTGAGAGCCAGTGTGGTGTAGTGGTTAAGAGCGGCAGACTCGTAATCTGAGGAACCGGGTTCGCTTCCCCACTCCTCCACATGCAGCTGCTGGGTGACCTTGGGCTAGTCACACTTCTCTGAAGTCTCTCAGCCCCACTCACCTCACAGAGTGTTTGTTGTGGGGGAGGAAGGGAAAGGAGAATGTAGCCGCTTTGAGACTCCTTCGGGTAGTGAAAAGCGGGATATCAAATCCAAACTCTTCTTCTCTTCTTCTTTGCCTGTAACAGTTGGAAGGCAGTTGCTGGTCTTTTGCAATCTCCACAGAGATGGGTCCAAATGAAATGTCTTCAGCATTCTTTCCCAAAAGCCTGAACTGCCAACACAGGAAGGTGGGGAACACGTGGTCACATGGCTAAGTCTTGTTTCCCCACCTGGTGTTGCTTCAAGTAAACGGACAAGCGTTGCTCCATCGGATGCCCACAGGCAGCAAAGTTGGGTAAAGCAACTGCCAGATGCAGCACAGTGAACTTGGGAATGAGCCCAGATCAGAAGGTGATATCGGGGGACAGTGGATGGGATTGGGGAGCAGCAATGCCAAAGACATCCCTTTCTGTGTGAAGAAATTCAAGGATAGAGCTGGAGAAAATGGCCAATGTGAGGATTCCTCAATAATATTGCTACACTGCACCCAAATTGCTGAGCTGAGTTTCAGGGTTTGCCCAGAATTCAGTTTCCTTGAAGGTGCTCAACTCCTGTTTATTAAACATCCAGTCCTGTATAGGGAAGCTTTTAATGTTTAATGTGTTGTGATATTTTTATACATATTTTTGAGCCACGTAGAGACCCTTCCAACTCTCCAATTCCAGGGTTCTATGATAAATGCCATTTTGCTCCATTTTGACCTGGCATTGCTGTCCCCCACTTTAACCAATATTCCCCCCCCCTCCTTCTGATCTGGGCCAATTCCCAATTCCACTGTGTTGCACGGAAGCAGCTGCCTGTTACTTCACACACCTTTGCTGCCTGTGGACATTCAATGATCATGGAGCAATATTTGTCTGAGTTGGAGCCAGACATGGTGAGGAAACAGAACTCAGCGGTGAGACCACAGGCTCCCCGCCTTGCCTGCTGCATCTTGCACTTCGGTCTCTTGGGAAAGGATGCTGAAGACATCCCATGTCTGTGTAGGTTGCAAAAGATGAGCAGATGCCCTGTAAGTTTCACAGGACAGGACACAGCACAGACCAACAGCTCACGGCCGGCACTAATACTCCTCCATAATAATAATATGAGAGTGTGATTCTCACTTTTGAGCTCCCATCTCTCTCCCATGGACACATAAATTCACAACAGTGCACACAATTTCATACCAATGCCTGCCACTGCCAACAATATCAAAACCAAGTGTTGATTCAGCACTACAAGTAAAATGCAAACAGCACAACACACACATTCAGACCATTCAGAAAAAGAGGGTTAAACGTGCCCTTTCTTTGGAAAAATGGAAATAGAGTAAGATTGAGGGCTTGGAAAGGCAATGGAAAAGTTAGGTGCTGGAATGATTGGGTTGTTTCCAAGGCTTCTGTCCTGTCCAGGCAAGAAATTTCTGCTTGGTATAGGACATTTCCCTCCTCTCCCCTGAAGACTCCCCCCAGGCACCTCAAAATCTGCTCTAAAGATTGGAATGACTCCCCAGATCAAATTCTGGTGGTTCCTAGGGCAGAGATGGGTTTAGGGCAGTGTTTTCCCACATGAGGTGAGTGGGAGGGGTGCTGAGTTTTGTCCGATTGAACATTAGGAAGATGTTTTGATGGAAATAGTTGTTTCACAGTGGAATGGACTTGCTTGGAAGGTGGTGGACTCTCCTACAATGGAGAATTTTAAGCAGAGATTGGATGGCCACCTGTCAGAGATTCTTTAGCTTGGACTAGACAGCATCTTAAAAAGCAGAGACATCACCTTGCCAACAAAGGTCCGTATAGTTAAAGCTATGGTTTTCCCAGTAGTAATGTATGGAAGTGAGAGCTGGACCATAAAGAAGACTGATCGCCGAAGAATTGATTTGTGCCTTTCATTTTTTTTGCCCAAGTGTAGGACTTTACATTATTCCCTGTTAAAATTCATCTTGTTTGCTTTGGCCCAGTTCTCTAATCTGTTAAGGTCATTTTGAAGTGTGATCCTGTCCTCTGGGGTATTAGCCACCCCTCCCAATTTGGTGTCATCTGCAAACTTGATCAGGATGCCCTCAAGCCCATCATCCAAGTCATTGATGAAGATGTTGAATAAGACTGGGCCCAAGACAGAACCCTGTGGCACCCCACTAGTCACTTCTCTCCAGGATGAAGAGGAGCCATTGATGAGCACCCTTTGGGTTCGGTCAGTCAGCCAGTTGGGTCTAGCATTGCTTCCCTCCCCTTCCAACTGCCCCCCTGAAAGTCCTTCAGAACTGGGCCAATTCCCAATTCTACTGTGTTGTACAGCAATCCTGTCAGTTACTCCCACACCAAATAAAAGTCACAGTATGGAGAGGAATTGGCAGAGCCCCCACCCCACCCCAGCGCCCCTTTTCATACAAGTCACCCACACAGAGGTTTCCGATGCTTGCATTTATTGAAAGGAAAAGCTAAAGCAAATGAGCAGGCAAATCCCATCCTAAACCCAGTTACAAATATGTCAGCCTCATTGAGCACAGCAGGACTTGCTCTGGAGTAAACAGGCAGAAAGGATTGGGCAGGGATGGATCCTTCTCAGAATCGTCTTCAGAAGCAAAAGCAGCAATGAGCAAAGAATTTCTGCAGAGGTCTAGTCAAGGCAGTTGCATCTCCAGAGAAGAAGTGGGATGGTCTTCTTTCATCAGAGATGATGTGTGATGGGTCTGCTGTAGAGTTAAGTGAAAACGAGAGGAACACCATGAATATGGGGTGGGGTACTCAAAACAGGTCAGGGACACCCCGAAGACCAAAGAGCCGGATGCTATCAGAGTTGGGATTTCAAGGGGGAGGGAGAGTTGGCTCAGACCTTAGCTCAGCTGGTTAGAGTTGGTTAGAGTGTGACCTTCTGAATGTGCAGAGGTCGGGAGAGGTCTCCATCCTAAACCGAAATGACTCCCTGCACTGTCTGGGGCTGATAATCCAAAACATCTGGTGGCCACCTGATTGACAAAGGCTGCCCTCTATGCTTCTGAATAGCATATTTCACATAGAGCGCAGTTCTCCGGCTTCTGTTTTCTAAGCTGCTGGAGTCAAGTGGCTCCAAATGCCATCAGGGAATTGTCAACATCCCAAAACAGTGAATTCAGGAGAAACTAGCAAGTGCCCCCCATTGGTTGTTAAGGGTCAAGGACAGGGGGAAGAAGCAGAGCTGTCACTGTCAGGCCTTTGGGGTTGTGTCTCTTTGAGATGCCCCAGACTTATTTCCAGACACAGGTATGGCTTTACAGATAACTCACCTTAGCTGCGCTTGCAGCAACGCCTGTCTCCCGAACACTTCCCAATCTCTTTCTCGCCTTTGTTGCAGGTTTTTCTGCAGCTGCCCCCGTTGTTCTGGCAATCCTGGGTGGGACGTTGAGCCCCGGTGAAATCTGTAGGGGAAAGCGAAGAGAAAAGCAAACTAAGAGAGGTAGATGCAATTCCCAAGGAGAAGATCTTCCTGAGAGGGCTGCTCCATCTACCAGGACTGGCCTTCTATACCTTCCACTCTGTCCTGGATACTCCTGTATGCCAATCGGGTTGCGGATTCACTTCCACCAGGAGCTAGATTGGGTGGCTCCTGCGGACCAATCAGACTGCTGCATTCTAGATCCTATTGTTCTAGGACCAATCAGACTGCTGCATTCTGAATCCTATTGTTCTAGGACCAATCAGACAGCTGCATTTTGGATCCTATTCAACTCAGTACATAACACCCCCTTTGTTCCCCAACAATCCCGCTAGCCAGGACATCTGGAGGGCACCAGGTTGAGGGAGGCTGGTGCAGGATGAATGCAGGGAAGGGGCTGGGGTGCAGAGTGAGACCCTTCCCCCCCAGCACCTTCGGCAGGGGAGCTGACCTAAGGCAGTTACTGGCTTCCCTGGGGGCCACTAGAAACCGTGGATAGAGAAGCCCCTTTGCCCAGGAAACTGGCCCTCTCTCTTCCCCACCACAAAGCTGAATGCACTGAAATGTGTTATTACAGATTTTATAGCAACAGCTTCTTTGGATCAGATCCCATATTTTAGGATTGGGATGGCAATCAAATCCCAGGAGCTTGGCTGCTGGATCAGGCCAAAGGGGACTCATCTAGTCCATCAACCTGGTTTCACAGTGGCCAACCAAATGCCCCATTTGGGAAGCTCTCAATGGGGACAGAGGGGCAAGAGAATTCCCCCCATCCCTTTGGGATTCCCTGCAAGTGGTGTTCAGAAGCAGGTTTAAAAGGAATAAAGCTGAGAGCAGTGGAGCTCAGAGAAGAAGCATCTGAGAAGAATGTCATACCTGGAGCCAGCAGCATCAAGAAGAGGACGGCAACAGAGAGGAGGCAGAAGATCTTCATGGCTGGAGGTTGGTGGGAATCCTGGAGGTACCAGAAGATAAGTGGAAGAGCAGTTGACTGGGGAAGGAGAGGTCCGTCTACTTATAGGTGGCTGGAGGACTGTTGAAACCTTGTGGGAAGCCAAATGTCTTTTACAGGATAGATGTCACAATCCCTGCGGAGCAGACGAAGATGAGAATTGCTGTCTGGATTTGAGTAATGCTCTTGTGCAAAACCACATATGGAAGAATGACCACAAACCAGGCTAGTGTCACTGACAGGCAAAGAGATTCAGAGAGAGTTGTTTCTGAAACTATGCCATTGGAGAATTTATTTCCCAGCTATGCATTGAGTTCACCATGAAGTTAAAAACACGTTCTTGGAGGAGAGGGCTATGAGGGCTCTTGGCCCCCAGGGCTCTGTCTCCCCTCCACTGCTGGTGTCTGAAGGTCTCTGAACTCCAGTTGCTCAGAATCACAAGCTGTTTCTCACATGTGTGTTTCTGGGAGCCTTCTTGTTACCATTCCCAACAAAGACTCTTGTAGGCAACTGGTCTGATCCATCCGGGATATCCTTATGCCCTTTGCAGAGTTAAGTTTTCTTCAGTTAATGCATTTAGAAAAATCCTCCACAGCCCACAGTTAAAGAATGGAGTTTGCTCCTACAGGAGATAGTGCCACCAAATTAGACGGTTTTGAAAGGCTCTTATTTGTGGGTTATCAATGGCTACTGCTACCCCACTGTATGGGTTTGGGTACCCGTTATGTGACTGGAAAACCACCTTGGGAAATTCAAGAGTCAATTTGGAAGGTTGATTCTGTTCTGGTTTGCGTATTGTTGTGGAAAGTGCAAATTAGCTGGGCAGGTCTTTAATTGCCAGCTGAATTTAATGCCTCCCATTTCCCTGGCAAAAACTCAAAGGGGACTCCACTGGCAAACAATCCATTGAAGAATGACAGTGTGATTTCTGAGCATCTTTTGAGGTCTTTCCTTTCTTTTACTGTATTTGGAGGACAAATAGCGGGAAAATTGAAAGGTAGATCTTCTTAGAGATTTTTACAGTTTCCTTCAACTTTGCATTTCAATGTTTGATAAGGCCCAAAAAAACAATGGGCTTATTTGTAAATAAATTAATATCCATTTTTGGTTTATTTTGGATGCTGAAGGTTCTTTGCTATTGCCCCCTCGCTGGTGTTGAAGCAATGATTCTTCAACATCAACTTCGTTGGACTGGTCATGTGGTTTAGATGCCTGATTGTCGTCTTCCAAAACAACGACTCAATTCCCAACTTCAGAATGGAAAGTGTAATGCTGGTGGACAACAAAAGAAATGTCCACTATGGAAGAGTGAGAATGCCAGTCTTGAAGTCCTTGTTGGGATGTGGATCAAAGGGGGAAGATGGGAGATCTGGACACAGGTCACATCACAGCCTTCACCAACCTGGTGCCAGCCTTCCAGTTGATGGGGTCTACTACTCCCATCTCCCCATGCAGGATCATGGGAGGCTGAGGCTGGTGGGAGCTTTTGCATTTCTATCCAGCTTGCTTGTGAAAAGAAGCCTCTCATTGGTTTACAAAAGGGAGTGTGAGCTTGTGGGAGACAGCAAGGGGTGTTGGACTAGACAGGCCTTTGGTCTGGTCCGTTTCAGGGCTCTTCTCATGCTAAGTCCTTCAGGTCCACATCTCATACCATCATTTCCACCTGGGTTTTCTCTCCACCATCTGCAACTCAATGGCCTGTCTCCAAATTCACAAATTGAATTCTGATTCCTCTCCTCTCCCTGGACAGTGGTGAATGTTGGTCTTTCAAATTTCAGTGGCGCCTAATGCAAGGACAAAACTCAGCACCCTTCCCCTGCACCTCATGCAGGGAAACAATGTCCTAAACCTATCTCTGCCCCAGGAACCACCAGAATCTGTTCTGGAGAGTCATTCCAATCTTTAGAGCAGATTTTGAGGGTGCCTGGGGGAGTCTTCCGGAGAGAGGAGGGAAATGTCCTATACCAAGCAGAAATCTCTTGCCTGAATAGGACATCAGCCTTGGAAACAACCCAATCATTCCAGCACCTAACTGTTCCTTTGCCCTTCCATGCCATCGATCTTTCTCTATATCCATTTTTCCAAAGGAAGGGCAGGTATAATCCACTCTTTGATCAGCAACCTCCTGCTTTCTGAACGGGTCTGAATGTGTGTGTTGTGCTGTTTGCATTTTACTTGTAGTGTTGAATCAACACTTTCTTTTGATATTGTTGGCAATGATGGCAGCCAATTGTATAAAATTATGTGCACTGTTGTGTATTTATGTGTCCATGGGAGAGAGATGGGGACTCAGAAGAGGGGCACTCAAAGCGAGTATTACGCCCTCATATTATTATATTATGGGGAAAGAGTTTTAGTGCTGTTGTCTGTGCTGTGTCCTGTCCTGTGAAACTTACAGGCATCTGCTCATCTTTTGCAACCTACACAGACATGGGATGTCTTCAGCATCCTTTCCCAAGAGGCTGAAGCGCAAGATGCAGCAGGCAAGGCGGGGAGCCTGTGGTCTCACCGCTGAGTTCTGTTTCCTCACCATGTCTGGCTCCAAGTCAGACAAATATTGCTCCATGATCATCAAATGTCCACAGGCAGCAAAGGTGTGTGAAGTAACAGGCAGCTGCTTCCGTGTAACACAGTGGAATCAGGAATTGGCCCAGATCAGAAGGAGGTGGAGGGGGTTGATTAGAGTGGGGGACAGCAATGCCAGGTCAAAATGGAGCAAAATGGCATTTATCATAGAATCCTGCAATTGGAGAATTGGAAAGGACCCTGAGAGTCATCTGGTCCAAGCTAAAGAATCCCTGACAGGTGGCCATCCAATCTCTGATTGAAAATCCACACTGAAGTAGAGTCCACCAACTTCTGAGGGAGTCCATTCCACTGTCAAACAAGTCTTACCCTCAGAAAGATCTTTCTAATGTTCAGTCAGAATCTCCATTCATGGAATCTGAATCCATTGGTTTGGGCCCTACCTTCTGGAGTAGGATAAAGCAAGTCTGCTCTCTCTTTCATGGGGCAGCCCCTGAGATATTTGAAGATGGCTCTCAGATCTCATTTTATCCAAGCTAAGCAGGACCTACCCCATTCCTCCATTCCACCATTCCTCATCAGGCTTCACTCCCAGAGCCTGGATCCTCTTGGTTGCCCTCCTCTACACACCTTCTGGCTTGTCAACATCCTTCTTAAATGGTGGTGCCCAGAACTGGGCACACAACTTTAGTTGGGGTCTGACCAAGTCAGAAGAGAGCAGGACTATGACTTCATTAACACACATGGGGATTACTGAAGGAAAACTGGATAGCTTGGTGTGAAGGCCCTCAAGTGTCAACAAACTTTAGGGGTCCAGAGCCAGCAGGTTCTTCGTGTACCCTCATGGGGTGTGAACTGGTGGTGACTGACTAGCAATGAGACCTTGGAGTCATAGTTAAGAGGTCCAAGAAGATGTGGCCCCCTTGTGCAGCAGCTGTGAAAAAGATGGACTCCATGCAAGGGATCATTAGGAAAAGGATAGGAATGTGAACTGCCAATATCATCTTGCCATTGTGCAAATCTATGGTGTGACCACATTTGGAATCCTGCACAGTCCTGGTCACCTCACGTAAAGAAGAAGATTGTAAAGTTGGAAAAGGTTCCCTCAGCCTCAGCCTCACATGGTCCTCCTGCACGCTGGGGGTGATGTGAGTTGTAGTCCCAAACATCTGAGGCACGAGGTTGCAAAGGCTATGATGTGGACAGGTGTCAGTTGTGATTTGTGTCCAGATCTCTGGTCTTCCCCCTTTGCTTTTTTGCTTGGCTTTTCTGTTATATCTCATCTTCAACACATACTATGTTACATTCATACATTAAAAGATAGCATAGATATAAAACATAAACATATGATAGTGATAATTACATATTAATATTATCCCAAGATTATTTAAATCCTCTGTGCCTTGAATCAAACTTCCATTCATTCCAAGGTTTCCTATCCTTGTAACTGCATTTTCTCACTCTACTAAATTATTCTCACTACCTTACATAATCTCAGGTCATAACATATACTGCTGAGTAATTTTGCAGCCTGTTATGATTATTTTCTTGTTCTAATATTTTTCCATATAATCTGTATATAACATCCAGTCCACTTTCCATCTTCCCTCTTTGGTCCCCATCCCAACAGTGACTTCAAGACAGCCATTCTCACTTTCTACCATAGTTGAAAATTCCCTGCTTCCTTTTCTTGGATGGGAACTGGTGGAGGCCCTCTGGGAAGGCCTCCCTCCCATCCAGGAATTGGCCTAACCCTCTCTTGAAATCATCCAGTTTTGTGGACATCACTACATCTTGGACACGCCAGTGGGACTTTGTGACACTGGTCCTGAAGGCAATGTTCTGGCTGCCAGTGAACTACAGGGCCCAGTTTAAGGTGTTGGAAGGAGCAGGCTCAGAAGTGCCCCTAAATAAGCTTGCTTTTAAACAAAACTCCTGGGGAGCACCACACCCACCTGGCACTGGATATCTATTCATTCTTATTTTTAAAATGCATGCCCTGCTTTAATCTGTCCACAAATGATTTGCTCAAAGGATAGAAGCAACATCGATCCAACCGCTAAAATACAAAACAAACTGAAAACAGAAGCAAAAATGAGAGCATTGGCCAATTTGGTCAATTTTGGTTTCTCACAGTGTCTCCTTTTCCAAGCTGCAGTTGAGTTTTCCACAGTTCCATTTCAGTTTGCTTTTAAGAACAAAACATTTCTCAAGAAAACTCATCAGCATTTCTCCCGATAACATGTCTGTATGTAATTTTGCCTGATCTGCAGATTTTGGCAGGGCAATTTCCCTGGATGAAATTCATTTCCACATGCTATTTCCATGGATATATATGGGAACATCAGAGACACCCTTTGCCCTGGCTGTGCTTGGATGGGCAATGACACTCTGCTCTCCATAATGCCAAGGCTGTCGAGCAGATGAATCTGTGGGGCAGGTTGAGTGTGGGGAAAGGGGGAAGAGACGCAGGCGTTTCATTATGGGAGGTAAGGTGGATTCATAGAGGAGTCTGATGGGGAAATCGGGTGAAGCTGAATGTTGGGAGCGTCAAGAGAGGTAAAAGAAAGGACTTTTTTATTCAGCATATAGTCAAACTGCGGAACTCACTTCAACAAGAGGCACTGATGACCAGCAAGTTGCATGGCTTTAAAAGCAGATTGGCTTGATATGCCTTTCAATGGCAACTTGCCATGCTGGCTTATTCATACCTCTTCCTGGGAATGGCACTTAGGACCAGAGTTGTGACCGGCAGCCACCTGTATCCTACAAGAAAGGCCTTTTCAAAACCATCTAAGGTGGCAGCTACCACTATGTTTGAAGGACCACTTTTAAAAATGCATCATCTGAATAAACTTTAACTCTGCAAAGGGCATTAGAAGAACTTTGCTGGATCAGGCCAACGGCCTGCAAGATTTGAGCATCTTGCCATCAAAGGAATAACCAGAATTCAAGGAAACACGAATGGGCGTAACTGCAACCCCCTCGCCTCTGATTCTGAGAAGTGGCCTACAAGGGCCTACAGACACCAACAGTGGAGGGAGCCATAATGGCCAGTAGCCCTGATAGCCCTCTCCTCCAAGAAAAAAAAAATCTGTAATCTCAAGGCATTCTTGGAAAATTCCTTCAGCGATGACAACATTTTAGAAACAACCCAATCACCTCTCTTTGACAGTCAGTGACGCTACCCAGGTTTGTGGTTTTTCTACCATATGTGGTTTTGCAGAAGAGCATTACTCAAATCCAGGCGACTCTTCTCATGTTCTTCTGCCCCGCAAGGCTTGCGACATCTATCCTGTAAAAGACATTTGGCTTCCCACAAGGTTTCAACAGTCCTCCATCCACCTATAAGTAGGGGGACCTCTCCGTCCCCAGTCAACTGCTCTTCCACTTGGCTTCAGCATCTCCAGGATTCCCACCAACCTCCAGCCATGAAGATCTTCTGCCTCCTCTCTGTTGCCGTCCTCTTCTTGATGCTGCTGGCTCCAGGTATGGCCTTCTTCTCAGATGCTTCTTCTCTGAGCTCCACAGTTCTTAGCTTTGTTCCTTTTAAACCTCCCTCTGAACACCACTTGCAGGGAATCCCAAAGGGATTGAGGGGGGATTCTCTTGCCCCTCTGTCCCACTTGAGAGCTTTCCAAATGGAGCATGTCATTGGCCACTGTGAGACCAGGTTGATGGACCAGATGGGGTCCCTTTGGCTCTTAGGATCCGATTGCCATCCCAATCCTAAAGTATGGAATCTCATCCAAAGAAACTGTTGCTAGAAAATCTGTAATAACACATTTCAGTCCATTCAGCCGTGTGGTGAAGAAGAGAGTGGGCCAGTTTCCTGGGCAAGAAAAATTCTCTCTCCAAGTTTGCCAGTGGCCCAAGGATGCCAGTGATTGCCTTGGATCAACCCTCCTTCTGAGGGTGCAGATGGAGGGGGAGGGTCTCACTCTCTATCCCAGGCCCTTCCCCGCATTCATCCTGCACCAGCCTCCCCCAACCTGGTGCCCTCCATGTGTTCTAGAGGAACCTTCCCAGGTAGATCCTCTCCTGCTCCTTCCTCCTCTTTCTGTCTGTCTCTCTCTCTCTCTCTCTCTCAATTTGATTTTCTCTTCGCTTTGCCTTACAGATTTCACCGGAGCTCAACGTCCCACCCAGGATTGCCAAAACAATGGGGGCAGCTGCAGAAAAACCTGCAACAAAGGCGAGAAAGAGATTGGGAAGTGTTCGGGAGACAGGCGTTGCTGCAAGCGCGGCTAAGGTGAGTTATCTGCAAAACCATACCTGTGCCTGGAAATAAGTCTCTGGGGCATCTCAAAGAGACAAGACCCCAAAGGCCACCCTGTCTTTGACCCTTAACAGCCACCGGGGGTGGGGGCACTTGCTAGATTCTCCCAAATGCTAAATTTATTGTTTTGAGTTTGGATGTTGAGAATTCCTTGATGACATTTGGAGCCACTTGTGGCTACCAGATATTTTGGAATATATCTCCCATCAGATCCAAAAGTTCACAGAGAAGTTTGGGTTTGGGATGAAGACCTCTCCTGAATTCTGTACACCCATTAGAAAGTCAGAGCTGACCCCCCCCACCCCCGTCCACCATGTGAAATCCCAATTCCTATAGCATTTGGTCTTCCAGGGAGTTCCTAGCCTGTTTTCAGCACCCCCCATATTCAGTGTTTCCTCTCTTTTTCATTTAACTCTACAGCAGACCCATCACACATCATCTCTGATGAAAGGAAGACCACCCCGTTTCTTCTCTGGAGATGCAACTGTCTTGACTGGACCTCTGCAGAAACTCTTTGCTCATTGCTGCTTTTGCTTCTGAAGGCGATTCTGAGAAGGATCCGTCACAGCCCAGTCCTTTCTGCCCGTTTACTCAAGAGCAAGTCCTGCTGTGCTCAGTGAGGCTGACATATTTGTAACTGGGTTTATGATGGGATATCCCTGCTTATTTGCTTTTCCTTTTCCTTTCAATAAATGCAAGCATTGGAAACCTCTGTGTGGGTGCCTTGTATGAAAAGGAGACTATTCCATAGGGGAATTGTTGGAGACTATTCCATAGGGGAGATAGCTCCTTTTGTCCTCTCTTGGTTGGAGGCCAAGAGAGCATCTTTAGCTAAGCAGATGTTGCTTGCTTGAAGAACGAAGTTAAATGAGGAAGATGGCACCTGGCCCTTTTGCTTTTGTTACCTGAACACAGGTGAGGTGATACCAATCTCTAGTTACTCAGAGGAAGTCTGTTTCAGCCCAGGAGAAACATGAAGTTCCAACTGGCTGACTCTGAGATCCCCTTTCATGTCCACTCTTGGGATATTGTACTTGATTGCTCCCGTGTTTCACATAAATGAGAAATGAATCAATATGTATCTAGGGGCCTTAGTAGACTTCAAGCTTAACATGAGTCAACAGTGTGATGCAGCACGGGAAAAAGTGAATGCTATTCTAGGCTTCATCAACAGAAATATAGTGTCTAGATCAAGAGAAGTCATTGTTGTTGTTGTTGTTGTTGTTGTTCAGTCGTTCAGTCGTGTCCGACTCTTCGTGACCCCATGGACCAGAGCACGCCAGGCATGCCTATCCTTCACTGCCTCTCGCAGTTTGGCCAAACTCATGTTAGTAGCTTCGAGAACACTGTCCAACCATCTCATCCTCTGTCGTCCCCTTCTCCTTGTGCCCTCCATCTTTCCCAACATCAGGGTCATAGTACCGCTCTATTCTTCCTTAGTCAGACCACACCTGGAGTCCTTTGTCCAGTTCTGGGTGCCACCATTTAAGATGGATGTTGACTATCTGGAAGGTGTGCAGAGGAGGGGAACCAAGAGGATCACGACCATCTTGGACTGTAAACCAAACCTGATGAAGAATGGTTGAAGGAATTGGGTATACTTAGCCTGGAAAAGAGGAGACTGAAAGGAGATGTGAGAGCCAAATATCTGAAGTGCTGCCCCATGAAAGAGTGAGCAAGCTCGTTTTCTGCTGCTCCAGATATGAGGACTTGAACCAATGCATTTGATTTACAAGAAGGAAGATTTTGAATTAACATTTGGAAGAACTTTCTGACTGTCAAAGCATTTTGACAGTGGAACGATCTCCCTTAAAAAATGGTGTACTCCTTTCTTGGAGGATTTTAAGCAGATGTTTGATGCCATCTTCCAGGCACTGGTGGAGGAACCGGGGACGCACCACCCCCGGCACCATCAGGGAGGGGTGTACCATCATGGCCGCCCCCCAGACACATGCTGCACACACACCCCACCACGCCGGCACCATGCCCCCATGGGCGGCATGCCATGCCCCCAGGATGCACACCATGGCCCCATGGTTGGCGCACCATGTGGGAATGTTTAGGGATGCAGGAGAGTATATATTGTTTATTATATCCTATTCCAACTTGTGTTAACAAGTCCCAGAACTTAGCAGAGTTTTCATTCCCCTTTTAAACACACACAGCGGATAGCTTGCTCAGGTTCGCTAGAACCTCTATAATAATACTGTCCTGGTATTTTCCCCTTCTAATTCCCTCCTAAAATAAGACACGACACCGTCTTCTATAAGAGTATAAAGAGTTTACTTACAAAGTATCATCTGTTCACAATCGGATCCCAGAAGGCAGACTTTTAGCTTAGAAAATATAATATACATTAGGAGACTATTCCTTAAGGGCGATAGCTCCTTCTCCTCTCTTGGCTGGAGGCCAAGAGAGCATCTTGCCTAAGCACATGTTGCTCCGTTGAAAGAGGGTCGAAAAGAGAGAGAAATGGTGGCTAGCCTGTGGTTTTGTTTTTACCTGCACAGGTGAAGCCACACCCACCTCTAGTTACTCAGAAGAAGTCTGTTTCAGCCCAGGAGAAACATGAAGTTCCAACTGGCTGACTCAGAGATCTCCTTTCATGTCCACTCTAGGGATGTTGTACTTGATTGCTCCCGTGTTTCACATCCCACACACCATGCCCCCGGGATGCACGTCACACCCCTGTGGGTGGCATGCCATGCCCCTGGGACGCAAGCCATGCCCCCCGGGATGTGCGCCAGCCACGCCCTTGCCTGCTCTCCGCCCCCGGTGCTAGATTGTGCAGCTTTGCCACTGCTTCTAGGGATTCTTCAGCTGCATTGCAGGGGTTGGACCAGATGTCCCTTGGGGGTCCCTTCCATCTCTACAATTCTTTGAAGTTCTCTGTCCCTTGCTGGGTCACAGTTGCTGGAGAGATGAGGAAGAAAACTTCAGAAACACTGAAAGCAGCTTAAACTGACCACTAGTCCCTCTAAGCTTAGTACTGTCAACCCGGACTGGCAGCAGCCCTCCCGGATCTCAGGCAAGAGTACCTTCTGCATGCCAAGCAGATGCCCTACCACTGAGCTATGGCCCTTCCCTACAACAGAGGAGCCCGAGTCCCAAACGCCACCTCTCTATCTCTCCTTCTTCTGCTTCCAAATACCTCCAACGTCATGCCACCCACGGGGACAGCTGGAGAGCGTTGGCTGACAGCATGTCTTCGGCGTCCCCTTGTTCTAATAATAAACCTGCATTCGATATCTTGGATGCTCTGCCTGCGTGCCTCTTCCATTTTTTTCTCTGAGCAAGGGAGGCAGCCAGCCTGGGAGAATCGGAGCTGTCTCCCTCAGCACCTTTCCCAAAAGTTTACTCCTGGAGCGTGTGTTTGCGTGCCTCTCTTTTCTCCATCGCCGAGCAGACAAAGCAGGGGACATTGCCCGCTCCCGTTGAACCCCTCTCTGCCCTGCGGAGCAGAATCCGAGCCTGCGGGAGACGGCCTTCCGCCGTGGTCGATTCACTGCTCGGATGACTGGGTTCCTCGCGTCGCCGAGACCCTGCTGGCACTGACAGCTGCTGCTGCTGCTGCTACCCGTGTCCATGGAAACAGCGGTGGGCAGCCCACAAGGAAGCAGGTGGGTGTCTGGAGTCTAGGGAGGAACGTGGCTTGACAAAGGAGCTCACTCCACCAGCCTCCTCCGAGCTGGGCACGGTGGCATGCACACTTCCGTGGGACCAAGGGGCCTCCCACCTCTGCAGCCCAGACTTTTGCACTTGGCTCCCTGTTGTTCCGGATCTTCGTAGTGCCAAAGGAGAAGTGTTTGACCCTCCCCTGCAGTGCAGGGCACGGGTCTGGCCTGCCACTGAACCAGGTGGCATTTTGCCCTGGTCCTCCGAGGCAAAGCAGACTGGAGGCGGGCGTGCCCACTTTGATCGGTGGCAGATGGGTGCTGCAGTCCGCAAACAAGTCCCCAGAGGAGTCTGGCAGACTTGAAGAGCGGCTTGAAGAGAGAAAGCAGTCCAGGTTTTCTGAGCAACTTGTTGAAACGGAGCAAGCTGCCACCTTCTGCCAGCTTCTGCATCTGTCTCTGTGGCTCTGAGCTTTCCAGGATTTGGCTTCCCAGAAGGTCTCTGAGGCAGAGCAAGGCGAGATCTCTCCCAACAAGGCAACAGCAGGAGCCCATCCTGGATCCCACAATGGCAGGTAAGGAGAAGAGGGTGGACCTGGTGGCTGCTGGAGGCCAGGGCAGCGGACTCTGAAACCGAGGGGAGAGTCATGATGGTGATCGATGCATTGGCTTGACTTCCTGGGTCTCTTTCTGTGTGAAAGATTCACAGAGAGACTAAGGCAACGTCCGCGGGTTTGAGAAACCTTCCTCTTTGTGGAATGTCTGTGGGTAATTTGTGATTTTGCTTGGGCCCTGGGTGAGAGCCCAGGTGGATGGATAGAAGGGGAAGGTGTGTTAGAAGGAATTGTAAAGTTGGGAGGAATCCCAAGGGTCATTTTAGACCAACCCCTGGAGGAGAAGGAACTGACACTTTTTTATATATGGATTACTGACCTTTGTATCAATGGAGCATTTTTATATCGGAGTAGTTTTGCAATGTTTGTTGTCGTTCAAGTTGTTTGCTTTAGTTTTCTGTACACCGCCGAGAGATATTTGTTATTTGGTGTTGTCAGTTTTGGTGGTCAGTCTGGATGATGCTCTGGGACCAATCCTTGGCGTCCTGTACCCAGCAAGCAAGGGAGAGAATCTAAAAGAGGATTCTATTGCTGGACTTGTGAGTTGCTTTGTAAGACAAAGACCTTCCCTGGCCACTTAAGTGTCCTCATCAACATCTCAAAAGAATGAACCAGGTCACAAGAGTGATGGGGACCTCCAGGCTAATGGGGGCTCCACACACACCCTTGTCTACCTGCTAGGTTGAAGAACAAGAGCCAGAGTTTTTGGAGGGGGGGGTGAACAGACCTGGAAGTTGAAGACACAGAGATATATGCTTATCCAAGTTTGGTTTTCTTGGAACGAAGGTCAGCAACAGGGGCTTATTATTATTATTATTATTATTATTATTATTATTATTATTATATTATTACCCACCCTGTGGAACGCCCTCCCTTCAGATGTCAAAGAGATAAACAACTACCTGACATTTAGAAGACATCTGAAGGCAGCCCTGTTTAGGGAAGTTTTTAATGTGTGACATTTTAATGTATTTTTAATCTTTGTTGGAAGCCGCCCAGAGTGGCTGGGGAAACCCAGCCAGATGGGCGGGGTACAAATAATAAATTATTATTATTATCTGGGCCCTCCCGAAGGTGAGCCCCCCTATATTTTCAAGGAAGGCCCCAGCCCCCAGCCCCAATGGATGGATGGGTGGTGGCAGGCCGAGTTGGCCTGGCCGGATTGGGGTGGTGGTGCATGTGTAACATCATGCACAAGCAGGGGCATGGCAGGGGGGCGGGCCGCCCTGTATTCCATAATGGAGGGGGTGATAAATTATCAAGGAACATTTTTTAGGGAGGAATTGAAATTTAATTTTTTTTTTAAATGCCTGCTCCGAAGGTCTTATCTTACTATACTAGGGATTATATAGCTATATATGAAATTTCATGCATATCGGTTAATATCTTGACCCTCCTCCACCAAAATAGCTGTTCACTTGGCTGTTTTCCTATGTCGTGAAGGCTGAAATTTCAGTTCAGAGAACACTTACTGTTCCCAACCCTAACCCTGTGGAAAGCCATCTAATTAGACTTTAATTTGATTTTGAGATGTTTTTAGGAGGTAATTTAATTATTGTTTGATTTTATACCAATGTTATGTATCTGATGTTAGCCACCCTGAGCCCGACTTCGGCCGGGGAGGGCGGGATATAAATAAAAGTTTATTATTATTATTATTATTATTATTATTATTATTATTATTGTTATTATTCCTTTGTAAGAAAATATGAAATAATGTAAAACCATTTTTGCGGGGGGGGACAAGAAATTTTCCGCACCGGGTACCACCTGACCTTCCCATGCCTGGGGGGGGGGAGGTGACAAATTTTTTTTTTGCCCCCGGGTACCAATTTAACTTGCTACGCCCCTGTGCACAAGCGATGCCCCCCAGCCAATGTTGGGGTGCAACTCAGAGTGTCTGGTCAGTAGAGATTGTGATGTCTTTAGGATATTTGGTTTTATCTACCCATATATGGAACCTGAGCCTAAAATGGAGGGGCTTCCAGCATTGACACCCCAGAAGATCTTGCTACTCTGTTAGTCACAGCTTTGGAACCAGCACAGAGCAAGCAGGTCTCTGTGTCTCCAGCTTCCAGTCTGCTTCCAGCTCAGGTCACACCCCAAAAATCTGATTTTTGTTTTCCTACCTCACAGGTAAGTGAAGTTGCTGGAGGAAAGCCCGCTCCCCATGAAATGTTTTATTGCAGTGGTTTTTAACCCATGTGCCGTGGCACCCTGGGGTGCCCTGAATGATGTTCAGGGGTGCTGTGGGCAACACTGGCCTCTGTCCCTCTTTTCCTTGCACAGGTCTTTGTTGCAGCAGCCCTGGCTACAAGTTTCCCAGGAGAATGGTGCTTCTGGGGCTGGCTAGGGGGTGCTAGTTGCCAGGAGCTGAGGTGGTCTTGGAGTAAGCAAGCAAGCAAGCAGGCAAAGGCAGCCCAGGCAGCCAGTCCACCAGCCCTTGCAGTTGGGAATGGACAGACAAGTGCCAGGCCCCTGTGGGGCAGTGTAAAGAGACACCTGTCTTTGGGGCAGGAAGGGGAACAGCTCAGAGACCAGGGGCTGCAGCAGCGGCTACTTGGAGGACTCCCAAGGAGAGGGGAGAGGAGGCTGAGGGAACACTCCACAAGGGAGGGTGTTCGAAAAAGGGTGAGAGGCTGCCAGCTCTGCAGGTAAGGGGTGACCTAACTGGGTTCCTGAGCCCCACAGGGGTGCCAAAGAAAGAATGCAGTTGGTCAAGGGAGCTGTGGACCCAAAAATGTTGAAAACCTTTGTTTTATGGCACAGAGCAACTTGTTTGGTTAGGCTAATTGTGGTGTTTAACTAGTCAGCCAAAGCCATTACTTAGATAAAGGGACTGGTTTGGCAAACACCCTCACAGGTACAGGATCCTGAGAACTGGAAGAAACTCGGGGAATCATCCAAAAAACTCATAACATCCCATCTTTGAGGTACAATGGGAATCTATGCTCTTGCTAAAAAAAACTTGGGACCAAAGTCATTGAAAAAGTGACATCTCCCAACACTGCTATCTCCCTTGTGAAGTGAGACATCCAGAATTGTCCCTCTTTCCTGACCCATGGCCCATTCCCCCTTTTCCATGAGAATCATAGAGTCAGAAGGGATCCTGAGAATAATAATAATAATAATAATAATAATAATAATAATAATAATAATAATAATTTTTTTATTTATACCCCGCCCATCTGGCTGGGTTTCCCCAGCCACTCTGGGCGGCTTCCAACAGAATATTAAAATGCAATAATATTAAACATTAAAAACTTCCCTAAACAGGGCTGCCTTCAGATGTCTTCTAAAAGTCAGATAGTTGTTTATTCTTTGACATCTGATGGGAGGGCGTTCCACAGGGCGGGCGCCACTACCGAGAAGGCCCTCTGCCTGGTTCCCTGTAACCACACTTCTCACAGGGAGGGAATTGCGTGTCGAGGTCCCCAACCACCCCTCAGAATAACTCACACCACAGACAGTAATTTAGGTTTTGGTTTTTGGCATAATTTTGGCCACAACTTTATTAAAATACATAATATGTGAGTGGTTGCATAGGCATTGGTTTAGACTATCTGTCCCACTGGGGACAGAACTGACGACCGTCAGTAAAGGGAAAACACTTTGGGGAGAGAATAGGAGCCAGGGGTCAGACCCAACGACTCTCCCCAAATGCTCCCAGGAGCTTTGTGTGGCCCTGGCCCCCGACTGGGGGATACGGAAAAAAGCATGGCGAGCCCCTGGATTCCTTTAACGGAATTCTCCGTGCAGCAGCAGCATTGGAGGGGCAGACACAGCCAACCACTTCCCCCTCCACCAACCAATTGAACAACCAATGCCTAACCACCAACCTTGATGGCAGAAAGTGAGGAGGAATTAAAGAACCTTTTAATGAGGGTGAAAGAGGAGAGCGCAAAATATGGTCTGAAGCTCAACATCAAAAAAACTAAGATCATGGCCACTGGTCCCATCACCTCCTGGCAAATAGAAGGGGAAGAAATGGAGGCAGTGAGAGATTTCACTTTCTTGGGTTCCATGATCACTGCAGATGGTGACAGCAGTCACGAAATTAGAAGACGCCTGCTTCTTGGGAGAAAAGCAATGACAAACCTAGACAGCATCTTAAAAAGCAGAGACATCACCTTGCCGACAAAGGTCCGTATAGTTAAAGCTATGGTTTTCCCAGTAGTAATGTATGGAAGTGAGAGCTGGACCATAAAGAAGGCTGATCGCCGAAGAATTGATGCTTTTGAATTCTGGTGCTGGAGGAGACTCTTGAGAGTCCCATGGACTGCAAGAAGATCAAACCTATCCATTCTTAAAGAAATCAGCCCTGAGTGCTCACTAGAAGGACAGATCCTGAAGTTGAGGCTCCAGTACTTTGGCCACCTCATGAGAAGAGAAGACTCCCTGGAAAAGACCCTGATGTTGGGAAAGATGGAGGGCACAAGGAGAAGGGGACGACAGAGGATGAGATGGTTGGACAGTGTTCTCGAAGCTACTAACATGAGTTTGGCCAAACTGCGAGAGGCAGTGAAGGATAGGCGTGCCTGGCGTGCTCTGGTCCATGGGGTCACGAAGAGTCGGACACGACTGAACAACAACAACAACCACCAACCTTACAAGTTGTGACTAATTGCTACGCAGTAGGCGAAAACCAGAAGGCACCAGCCAATCAGCCAACTGGAAAAATTCCTACCAGGCCCCTGCCACAAAAGCAGACGACCCCATGACAGGCATAGCAAGGTCAACACAGAGGCCTAATAAACAAGGGGAGGGGAGGGCAGGTGATCCGTTGCATGCAGCAAAGAGGAATAACGCAGGGTGTGCCAAGCATTTTAAACCCACTGGGCTGTCCATCAACACATTGCAACATAAAAATCTCCCCAACAACACCAAGGACCCAATCGTAGCTGTGGCCATCTGTACGCTCCCGCCCAACTCTGGAGGGGTGACTTGCTGGCCCCCACCACAACACGTGCTCTCCATGAAGGAGAACACGCTCTGCCAGGAAGGTCCTCGGACCTGGATCTCAGTGTCTGGGCTGGACGATGTGGGTGGAGATGCTCCTTCAGGTATACTGGGCTGAGGCCGTTTAGGGCTTTCAAGGTCAGCACCAACACTTTGAATTGTGCTCGGAAACGTACTGGGAGTCAATGTAGGTCTTTCAAGATCTGGTCCAAACCCCTGCAATGCAGGAATCTCAGCTAGACCATTCATGGCAGATGGCCATCCAACCTCTGCTTTAAAGCTCCTCCAATCTTGTCCCAATTCTTGCCTCCTGGAGACAACACACTAAAGTTGGTGGGAGGTTTCTCTTATTGCCTTTCCTTATCGCTCTGCTCCTGCCCCGTAGTTGAGCCTCTGCCAGGGACAGGATGTGTGGGAAGGGAAGAGGAGCAGGTGGCCTCTTCTCTTTTGCACTGGCATATAAATCTGTGCTCGCAAACACCCAGGCACCACGCAGCGCACAGCTTGCCGTTCCAAGTTCTGCAGCTGCCAAGATCTATTTTGAACCTTTGGTGAGGATAATAATAATACACGGTGGGACAATCGTGTTTTGTCACTTATTGTGATCATCTATCTTTAGCCCAAGTAATAAACACTGATATAGATATAGTTTTTTTAAAAATGCATCTGATTGCAGAACGGATTAATATAGCATCCAGGGTGCCCCCAGACTGTCAGTATTTTTGTGGGAGTAATTACATTGCAAGCCAGTGCAGTTAAAGTGAGAATATAAGAAGCGGCTGCTGGATTAGGCCCAGTGCCAGATTTACGTATAAACTAAACGAGCTATAGCTTAGGGCCCCACTCTCTTGCCCCCCCCAAAAAAAAATTAAAGGGAAAAAAACTGGATGTACATTTCCAAAATATAAGATAAAAAACAAATAAAATAAAACCTACATACAGCAACAGTGTTTTGTGTTGTGTAGGCTCCTATGATGTAAGTAATGGGCCCCGCCTGCTAGCCTGCTCCCTAAAATATCACTGGTTTGCTCATTTCTATATCAATTACTTTGATAAAATACATATTTTGTTATGTGCAAATGGCTTTAGATACCTATTAGGTCCATAAATTACCATATAGCATATTTCTAGTTACAGGGGTGGCGCTGTGGGTTAAACCACAGAGTCTAGGGCTTGCTGATCAGAAGGTCGGCGGTTGAATCCCTGACGGGGTGAGCTCCCGTTGCTCGGTCCCTGCTCCTGCAACCTAGCAGTTCAAAAGCACATCAAAGTGCAAGTAGATAAATAGGTACCGCTCCAGCGGAAGGTAAACAGCGTTTCCGTGCGCTGCTCTGGTTCACCAGAAGCGGCTTAGTCATGCTGGCCACATGACCCGGAAGCTGTCTGCGGACAAACGCCGGCTCCCTTGGCCTATAGAACGAGATGAGCGTCGCAACCCCAGAGTCGGACACGACTGGACCTGATGGTCAGGGGCCCCCATTACCCTTTAGCCGTGTTGGTCTCCCATAGTCAAAACAAAATAAAAAATTTAAAAATAAAAAAATCCTTCCAGCAGCACCTTAGAGACCAACTAAGTTTGTTCTCATACCAAGAACAAATTTAGTTGGTCTCTAAGGTGCTACTGGAAAGATTTTTTTTTTTGTTTTTTGTTTTGTTTTGCATATAGCAGGCTCGTCCAACAGGTAGATCGCGATCTACCGGTAGATTACTGGACGTCTGTGGTAGATCACTGGTAGATCACTGGCTCCCCCCAAAAAAGTTCAATAAGTTTGGCTCCCCTAAAAAAAGCTGAACAATTTTGACCTGAACCCCCCAAAAAGGGGGTAGATCACTGCCAGTTGTTAACTCTGTGAGTAGATCGCAGTCTTTTGGGAGTTGGCCACCTCTGGCATATAGCATATATTCAACAACAACAAAAAGCGACAAATTATTGTTGACAAAGGACAGCTGGACATAGAAAGGGCCCCATTACCTTCAGGAGCTTTAGGGGCTCATCAAACCGAAATCCAGCCCTGATCAGGCCAATGGTCCACCTTGTCAAGCATCTTGGTCTCACAGCGGTCGACCAGATGCCCCAATGGGAAACCAGCAAGCAGGATCCGAGCACAAGAGCAACACTCTCCCTTCCTGTGGTTTACAGCAACTGGAATTCAGAACATGGCTGCCTCCAACTTTGCAGGCAAAGCAGAGTCTCTGCAGCTAGGAGCCATCGATAGCGATGGCTTCTCGGTGTTGGCACCCACCCTGTGGAAAGCCCTCCTTCAAATCAAACAAACAAACAAACAAACAAACTTTATCTTGGTCACAGACCAGCATAAGATAAAACATACGGATAAACTGAACACATAAGACTTAAAACAGGTAAGGGATAAAAACTAGAAGTTAAAAGGTGATAATATCATACACCAGATGACAAAGAGATGACCTTAGAAGAAATCTGAAGGCAGCCTTGTATAGGGAAGCTTGTTAATGATTAATTATGTTTTTATATATGTTGGAAGCCACCCAGAGTGGCTGGGGCAACCCAGTCAGATGGACGGGGTATTATTATTATTATTATATTATTATTATTATTATTATTAAAAGTTCTGTGTCACCCTCATGCAACAAATTCACTTTTGGAAGAATGGAGGTTTCGTAGTGAGGAAATCGGTGGTAAAATGCAATGTAAGGTGTAGGATCGATGGATTAAAATTGGGAAGATGTTTGCAAGACATTCAAAGTGAATTTTCATAGCCATTGAAGCCCATTGCAGACAAATAGGAACAAAAGCTCAGGGGAGGCCAGACGTGGTCCAATGTCCACCTATGCAAATCAGGATGAATGCTCAATAAAGAGCATCTTCCACATGTGATGGAAACCACGTGATGAGACACATCTCTTTGGGGAGGGATTTCCACCACTTAGGGGCCACCACAGAGAAGGCCCTCTCCTGGATCACTGCTACCTGAACTTCCAGTGATGGTGGGACTGCCAAGAGGGCACCTTTCGTGGTCCAAAACATTTGGAGGGCACCAAGCTGGAGAAGGCTGTTTTGGATTGACTGATCCGAGAGGGGGGCATTTGTTTTGCCGTGGAAGGTCACCTCTCTTGGGCTTCTCGTAGACTCTGCGCCAACACTACCTTGAGGAGGGAGAGAGAAAAATCCAATTTCTTCTGTGCTCACGTATGTTTGAAACAGCTTTCGTTAACGCCGAATTCTCCCAATTTCTAGGGAAATCAAATTTGATCAAAAGCCTGGTTTTAATTAAAGCTTTGAAGTCCCCCAAAGGCAGATTCTGCGTCACTGTGTGCTGCTTCACAATGACTGCAGCTGAAGAGCAGGACTTTGGCATCGGGGGAAAGGTTAGAAGCAGAACACCCCTTCCCCAGCACATTTCTCTCCATTCTTCTTTGGGGCTGGAGCTCCCTGGTAGAGCATCTCCCTAGCAGGCAAATGGTCACGGGTTCGATCCCCAGTAGCCTCTCTAGATACAACTGGGATAAGTCTCCTGCTTATAATCCTGCAGGGCCACTTCCAACCACTGCAGACAATACGGGGTTAAATGGACCAATGGTCTGATGTGGGCAGCTCTCTGTGTTGCCATTCGAACAATAGCTGGTGTGGTTTATGTGAGAGGCCTGAGCTGGAAGCTGGAGACACAGAGACCTGCTTGCTCCGTGCTGGGAGACCGGAGAAGGAAGATTTTTTAGGGGTGTTAGTGCTGGGAGCCCCTCCGTCCTCTGCTCAAGTTGTAGATATGTGTAAATGAAACCATAAATGCTGGGTCTCCACTCCAAAGAAACCCAACCCTGGGACTAACGGAGAAGGAATTCTGGGCTGATTTTTTAGGGGTGTTATTCCGCTCTGGTGACCTCACCTGGGAGTTCTGGGCCCCTCCGTCCAAAATGGTCTGCTCTTATGAGGAAGTAGGGAGCTGGGTATGTTTAGCCTGGAGAAGAGAAGGTTAAGGGGTGATATGATAGCCATGTTCAAATATATAAAAGGATGTCTATAAATGCTAGAAGACACTGCAGTCTCCACTGTCCTTCATTCCAAGGAAACCCAACCCTGGGTAAGTGCCAGGAACCTCTGGGTGTATGGGAAATCTATCTGGAAGATAAATGGTATTTCGAGGAGTTCGTGATCTGACCTGGTTACCCTTCCTGCCTCTGTTCCTTCTTCCTCCCTGCCTCTTGTTCTTTGATGGCTGAGAACAGCCTTTAATGTCCTAATCAGTTGGGAGGAAGTGCTAGTACTGGGCACCTTCTTTGATGCTGGACGTAGTTTTGAGAAAGTGAGGCAGTGGGAGGGGGTGGCTAATGAATGATCTGCATGTAGCCAATTGGGCAAGCCACACAGCCTAGCTATCTATAAATTGGATGGTTGTGGGCAGAGTTTTGGAGAAGCTCATGAACGGACTGATCAGCCAAAGGGCGATGCAAACTGAGGCTACCTGGGGGAGTCATGTCGCCGCTTCTTGAGGGCTTCCAAGTGGCAGATTGAAGGAATATGTATATATTCGCTTGCTGTTTAGAATAAAATCTTTAATCTTCTCACTCACTTGTGTTTTGCATTGCTTCTGAATCCCATTTTAAAAGAACCACCTTGCATCTGGCAAGACACTGGGGTCTCTTACCACTTGGAGACTGGGGCAGCCCGTAACATTATTTTAAAATATGACATCCTCTCTTTCTCTATCTGGTCGCCTTGCGGTCATTTGCTTTTCAGATCCTGCATTCAGCTTTACCGTATTGGCCTGAATATAAGCCTCACTTTTTTCCCATATTCCGACCGTGTAAAGTTAAAGTGCGGCTTATATTCATGACCTTGGATGGAGACGAATTTGCGTACACGGGGGAAGTTCAAAAGGTATCCACATGGTGCTCAGAGAACAATCTGCACCTAAACATTGGCAAGACAAAGGAGATGGTGTTGGACTTTCGGAGGAAGAGAGGGGAGCTAGCCCCATTGTATATGGGGGGGCTGTGTGGAGAGAGTCTCTTCCTTTAAATTCCTGGGAGTCCATCTTAGTGAAGACCTTACTTGGAAGGTCATAGAATCCTAGAATCCTAGAGTTGGAAGAGACCACAAGGGCCATCCAGTCCAACCCCCTGCCAAGCAGGAAACACCATCAAAGCATTCCTGACAGATGGCTGTCAAGCCTCTGCTTAAAGACCTCCAAAGAAGGAGACTCCACCACACTCCTTGGCAGCAAATTCCACTGTCCAACAGCTCTTACTGTCAGGAAGTTCTTCCTAATTTTAGGTGGAATCTTCTTTCTTGTAGTTTGAATCCATTGCCCCGTGTCCGCTTCTCTGGAGCAGCAGAAAACAACCTTCCTCATAAGGCATCGTTTCCAGGCCTTGACCATTTTGGTTGCCCTCCTCTGGACACGTTCCAGCTTGTCAGTATCCTTCTTGAACTGTGGTGCCCAGAACTGGACACAGTATTCCAGGTGAGGTCTGACCAGAGCGGAATACAGTGGTACCAGCCCAGGTGGTCAGGATGGCCCAACAGAGACTTCATTTTCTTAGGGTCTTGCGAAAGAACAATGTTAGACAACAGCTGATGATTTCCTTCTACTGGTCCACGATAGAAAGTGTTCTCTCATACTGTATTACGGTGTGGTATGCTGATTTGACAGCCATGGACAGAAAGTCCCTACAGAGGGTGGTGAAGACAGAACACGACATCATGGGCTGTCCCCTGAGTCTGCTAGACGTCATCGCAGGAGACCGTTGCCTCAGAAGAGCGAGGAACATTCTCAGGGATGACTCACACCCTGGCCAGCACCTTTTTAATCTCCTGCCCTCGGGCAGGAGATATAGAAGCATGATAAGCCGCACCAACAGGTTAAAGAACAGTTTCTACCCATGGGCTGTGAGGCTGCTGAATGGAAGACAGCAACATTGCAGTGGCAGAAAGTGAGGAGGAATTAAAGAACCTTTTAATGAGGGTGAAGGAGGAGAGCGCAAAATATGGTCTGAAGCTCAACATCAAAAAAACTAAGATCATGGCCACTGGTCCCATCACCTCCTGGCAAATAGAAGGGGAAGAAATGGAGGCAGTGAGAGATTTTACTTTCTTGGGCTCCATGATCACTGCAGATGGTGACAGCAGTCACGAAATTAAAAGACGCCTGCTTCTTGGGAGGAAAGCAATGACAAACCTAGACAGCATCTTAAAAAGCAGAGACATCACCTTGCCGACAAAGGTCCGTATAGTTAAAGCTATGGTTTTCCCAGTAGTAATGTATGGAAGTGAGAGCTGGACCATAAAGAAGGCTGATCGCCGAAGAATTGATGCTTTTGAATTATGGTGCTGGAGGAGACTCTTGAGAGTCCCATGGACTGCAAGAAGATCAAACCTATCCATCCTTAAAGAAATCAGCCCTGAGTGCTCACTGGAAGGACAGATCCTGAAGTTGAGGCTCCAGTACTTTGGCCACCTCATGAGAAGAGAAGACTCCCTGGAAAAGACCCTGATGTTGGGAAAGATGGAGGGCACAAGGAGAAGGGGACGACAGAGGATGAGATGGTTGGACAGTGTTCTCGAAGCTACTAACATGAGTTTGGCCAAACTGCGGGAGGCAGTGGAAGATAGGGGTGCCTGGCGTGATCTGGTCCATGGAGTCATGAAGAGTCGGACACGACTGAATGACCGAACAACAACAAATTTCTATTCCATTCTTATGGTATGAATTCTATTCTATTCTTATGGCAGCCAGGAGCATGGAGCAAACAGTGCCAGGAGTGTGGCCAAGTGTCGCCCAACCCTGGGAAGGGAGAGAGTGAGGAGGGGGGAAGGCTGCCGGCAACGCAGCGGAGCTCCCACCCCCCCACCCCCCAATATGCAGCCAGGAGCAGCAAGGAATGGAGTGGCTTATATTCGGGTAATTTTTCTTTTTTTCTTATATTTGGGCCAATATTAAAACCACATAAGACCGTATTCATGCTGCCAACATCCCAGCTAGTCCAGCTTCCTGTTCCCACCGTGGCCGACCAGATGCCTCTTTTGGGAAAACCCTGAGCATGATTCCAATTGCAGTTAAACTGTGGAACTCCTTCCCACAGGAGGCAGCGATGGCCACCAACCCCGATGACTTTAAAAGAGGACCAGCCAATCCATGGAGAGGCCTGTTGATGGCTACCAGCCAGGATAGCTATGCTCTCCTTCCACAGTCGGAGGCAGCAATGCTTCTGAATGCCAGTTGCTGGAAACCACAGGAAGGAGAATGCTCTTGTGTTCAAATCCTGCTTGCTGGTTTCCCAGAGGCATCTGGATGGCCAGTTTAAGAACAGGATGCTGGACTAGATGGGCAGCTGTCCTGATTCCAGGAGGTTCTTCTTATGGTCTCCTAAGCGCATCTGCGGCTGCTCTGGAGCTCAGACATGCCTAACTGTGCACTGTATGAAAAAGCCATTTCTGTTGTCTGTCCTGAATCTGCGAACGTTCAGCTTCATTGGATATCCACGAGAGCCAGTGTGGTGGTTAAGAGCGGTGGACTCGTAATCTGGTGAACTGGGTTTGCTTCCCCTCTCCTCCACATGCAGCTGCTGGGTGACCTTGGGCTAGTCACACTTCTCTGAAGTCTCTCAGCCCCACTCACCTCACAGAGTGTTTGTTGTGGGGGAGGAAGGGAAAGGAGAATGTTAGCCGCTTTGAGACTCCTTGGGGTAGTGATAAAGCGGGATATCAAATCCAAACTCTTCTTCTTATTCTTCTAGCTTTATAAGAGAGGGAGAAAAACTTGCCATGCTTTGTTTTATAAACTTCTATCCTGTTGCCTCTTACTTGTGGGATGTAATATAAGCAGTCAAGTACAACACTTCCTGTTTGCCCAGAGTGGACACACAGGGAGGTGTTACTCCAGCCAGGAGGACTTCCTGTCACACCTGGTCTGGAACATCCTCCCCCTGCGTGTGACCAGGTAGATGGGAGTGACCCTGGGAGACCCCATAAAAGGGGGTGGTCACGCAGCCCCCATCTCCTCCTTCTTCCTCTTGATGACTTACTTTCTTGATACTGATGTATTTCGCTGTCTGCTGGCTCTCAGCCACCAGGACATGGGCTCATTCCCATATGGGATGAACTCAAACCCTCTTCTGTAACTCTGAGCTAAAGCCTGCCTTCAGGGATCCAACTGTGAACTGAATGTGAGTAAACTTTTCATTACTTATAAGGAAGACTCTTGTGTCTTTATTCCTTTAGGGGGGAATCAAAGGGGTCTTACGAGGAATATGCTCCAATCTGGGCATGCCAGATTGGATTGCTTAAGTAAAGAGATTCAAATGAATCTACCAACTAGCTTCCTGCTATATATTGGGGAATGTCACTCTGCCGTTGACTCACGAGCGTGAGTGAGGAAGGATACTATTAAATCAATATACCCTCTCCTACAACAATTTAGTTTTCTCTAAACTAAAAAATCCCAAACGCTGCAGACTTTCTTCACAGAAGGGTCATTCCATCCCCTCGATCATTTTGCTCGCCCTTTCACGAGCCTTTCCCAACCTTTCAATCCCAGCTTCCACAGGCTCAGTTGGCTTGCTTAGCCAAATAGGAGTTCCAAAACAACATCTCTCCTCCCTGGGAACTCTCCCTGGTCCTGAAGAGCCTGGCTCTCTCTCCCCCCCCCCCGGTGCGCTGTCTGCTGCTTGCTGCTGGATGATCCCTGCTTTGTCACGGTGTCTCTCAAGCTGGCTAGATGAGGATGGATTTCCGCTTCCACCAGGAGCTGACATAGTTATGCAAAAATGTCTTGCAATGCACTCGACACTCCCGAATTTTCTCACATTTAAATGTGCCCTCATAAGAGCATAAGAAGAGCTGGCTGGATCAGGCCAATGGCCCATCTAGTCCAGCATCCTGTTCTCATTATGGCTGAACACTTGCCTGTGTGAAAGCAGCAAGCAGGATCCAAGCACAAGAGCAACTCGCCCCTCCTGTGGTTTGCTGTAACTGGTATTCAGAAGCATTGCTGTATCTGACTGTGGAGGCAGAGCAGAGCCATCTTGGCTAGTAGCCATTGATAGAATTTGTCTAATCCTCTTTTCAAGCCATCTGAAAAGGTGGCTATTCCCTTCTCCTGTGGGAGTGAGTTCCCCTATCCACTGTGTGAAGGAGTCATTTCTGTCTTCTCTCCTGAATCAGTGGATGTTCACAAGTTCTAGTCTTATGGGAAGGGAAGAAAAACGTTCCTCTCTGCACCACGCCAGGCATAATTTTAGAAACCCTCATTCGCTGTCCTGCTTTGCTCATTCCTCTCTCCAGTCCGCCTCAGGCTCTTCCACCCTGCTTCAGCACCTCCTGGAAGCTTTCTGGCATCGCTGTCTGTCTCGGAGCAAACTTGCCAGGCGATGTGACAGCTGCTCAAGGTTTTAATGGGTGACAAAACCTGGCAGGCTGCCAACGCCACCTCCTGGGGGGTGTTCTTGGCACTTGGAGTTGATCTGCAGCTGAGAACTGAAGCCCATCCAAGGGGGCGGCTGCGACAGGCTCCCCAGAGGGGTTTGAGAAGAGAGAGACCTCAGGAGACGGGAGGAAAGGAGAGAGGAGTTGAGGAGGAGAGGGCTGCTAATGAGAGACGCTCCCCACGGGATGTAATGCCAGCCCTGTGCCACAGTCTCTTTCTTATCATTCTTGTCTCTCGCTCTCACTGTGAGAGGGTGACAGATAAAAACAAAGACCCAAAATAGCCTCCAAGGAAGACGGGAAGGTGGAGCAAGGAAAACCAAAGCCTGATGTCATGGACTAGTTGGACAAAGAGGAAGGATGGAAGGAACCAGACGGGGAACCACCAAGGGAAAAGGCTCAGAGCCCGGGGGCTGGTGGTGGGATGACGATGGGTGGTCAGAGGGAGAAGAGGGAGAAGACTCGGAAGAGGAGGTGTTGGAAGCAGAAGGAGGTAAGAGGGCTTAGTGAGCTGGGAGAGTCTGTGGCTGAAGCGGGAGAGGAGGCAGATGACCAAGAGCTGTTTGACAGTGGAATTTGCTGCCAAGGAGTGTGGTGGAGTCTCCTTCTTTGGAGGTCTTTAAGCGGAGGCTTGACAGCCATCTGTCAGGAATGCTTTGATGGTGTTTCCTGCTTGGCAGGGGGTTGGACTGGATGGCCCTTGGGGTCTCTTCCAACTCTAGGATTCTATGATTCTATGGGTCTCCCCCTCCTGCTGCGACAGGCTTCCCTCTCCTCCCTGACTCTCAGAACCAAGTGAGGAATGAAACGGGTAGAGCAAAGGCAGGCTGCATGCAGGCACAGTCTCCAATTGCTTGGAAGAAGCCCTGGACAGAAGGAGACATAGGCAGCTTTGGGTAGGTTTGCCATATTTCAAGAGGTTAAAATCTGGACACAAAAAGTTGTCAAGCTTTTTCAGGGCAATTGCTCAATAGCCCTTTCGCCGCTGCCGAGCCCGAGCTGCCCACACCAGAGCCTGGACCAGAACCAGAACTGCCTGCATATTATTATTATTATTATTAACCCAAATCCAGGACATTTGCATTAAAATGTAAAATTCCCCCCGAATGGGCATGTAGGACCTCCAAAACAGGACATGTCCAGGAATTCCCGGACGTATGGCAACCCAAACGTTGGGGACATTTGGTCTCGGCAACTGATTTCAGGGAGTGGGACCTACTGGGCATGTGCTTCTTGGGCCTGAAACCATCCACATCCATGATAATTGTCCTTTGCTAATAAAGAATTAATCCAGGTTTGAGCTTTGTGATTTAGTGACTGGCTGACTCCGTGACACCCCAGGACCTCTGACTGGGAGCCCTCCCTTGCCGCCGCTGCCCTCCCCGTTCTGCCAGGCCCTTCCAGGCCCTTCCCTTATTAATTAACTCGACGGCCTCATTTGCAATTGCAAATGCTTCTCTGGCGACTCCTCCTGCGTGACCAGGCATCTGCCTTCAATTAAATTTAGCTGCGTCGAAACCTCACACCTGAGCTTTCCTCGCTGGGCTTTCCGGCAGAAGAAGAAGAAGAAGAGTTTGGATTTGATATCCCGCTTTTCACTACCCGAAGGAGTCTCAAAGCGGCTAACATTCTCCTTTCCCTTCCTCCCCCACAACAAACACTCTGTGAGGTGAGTGGGGCTGAGAGACTTCAGAGAAGTGTGACTAGCCCAAGGTCACCCAGCAGCTGCATGTGGAGGAGTGGAGACGCGAACCCGGTTCACCAGATTATGAGTCTACCGCTCTTAACCACTACACCACACTGGCTCCCAGAAGGAGTGCGATTGCCTTCGCTGTTGGAAAAGGCAAAGGGATGAACGTGCTCTGCTCATGTACAGGGGCACTGAGACTTCCTTCTGGACATACAAATCCAAACAGTGTTCAAAAAGGGCTTAGGTCAGGAGGAAGGGGAGGCATTCACCATTAGAATTTAGATGTATGTATACACATTACCCTGTTTCAGATCCACATTGTTTGTTTGTTTGTTTTTTAAAAAAATATTTTTTACTGATTTCTTTTTTTTAAGAAATTCATACAGAATTTTGCAAAACTCAGTGTTACCAAACAGGGTGCGATGGCAAATGTACCCATTCATTGCTCAATTATGGATTGCTGTCGAACAAATACGCACAGAAATAAAAGGAAGCCAAAATAAGCTGCTGGTATCTGAATGTGGGGAACTATTTTTAGCATAGGTATCATGGTTAAACAAGACAGGGTTACAAAACATGGTACATTCTATTATACCAAGGGAAAGGAATTAAAGTATTCAAAGACCTTCTTTGGAGGTCTTTAAGCGGAGGCTTGACAGCCATCTGTCAGGAATGCTTTGATGGTGTTTCCTGCTTGGCAGGGGGTTGGACTGGATGGCCCTTGGGGTCTCTTCCAACTCTAGGATTCTAGGATTCTATGAATTTCCCAGAGTCCCTGTATCAGCCACATTCGTTCATGGGCCAAGAGGGGTCCTCGCCCATGTTCCTCCTTGCTTATAAATGAACTAAAGTCAGGCCAAACAGATCAAAGGTCATCTTTTTTTCTCTCCTTTGGACTCTCAGCTTATTCGCTAGTTTTGCCAGCAGGGCGATATTCCACACCTTAATGTGCCAAGTAATAAGATCTGCCCCATTTTTATAGATACAGTGGTACCTTGGTTCTCAAACTTAATCCGTTATGGAAGTCCGTTCCAAAACCAAAGCGTTCCAAAACCAAGACACGCTTTCCCATAGAAAGTAATGCAAAACGGATTAATCTGTTCCAGACTTTTAAAAACAACCCCTAAAACAGCAATTTAACATGAATTTTACTATCTAACGAGACCATTGATCCATAAAATGAAAGCAATAAACAATGTACTGCAGTCACACAATCAATCAATCAATCAATCAGTAGCTGAACTGGGTTCCACGCAGTCACAAAAACAAAACAAAATGAGCCGCAAACACAAAAATGCCAAATAAATAGCAAAAACAGACAGACAGACCTCAGTGACACTCAAAACAGAAGTGTGGCACTCAAAACTCAAGGCACGGAAGTGAGGCACTCAAATCGGAAGCGTAACACTCAAAACGGAGCACATTCAGCTTCCAAAAAAAGTTCGCAAACCGGAACACTTCCTTCCAGGTTTGCAGTGTTTGGGTTCCAAGTTGTTTGAGTACCAAGGCATTCGAGAACCAAGGTGCCACTGTACCGACTTCCTCATAGCACCCCAGCAAAACTGTTTCTCTTCCCATGATGCTTGAGGAGAGGCTCAAAGAGCCCTAGATTTAGGGCTGCAGGGTTGCGATGGGATGCTACATTCGAGGGCCACGGGGGAAGGCTGTGGGGGTCAGGCTGAGACCTCCCCACACTGGTCCATCTGAGTCTGTATCGTTGACCTGCTTTGCAGGAGGTTGGGCTAAATGGCCTTTGGGTGCCCCTCCCAACTGTGATTCTATGAATCAGACTGTGGGCCAATATTGTGGTGGTGACCAGCAATCGCTCTCCAGGATTTCAGAGAGGGGATCTTTCCCAGCCCTATTAATTGTGAATTATCCCATGCTTTCCCCACCTTTTTATCCTCCTAGGAGCTCAAAGTAGTGCATATGCCTCTCCCCGTCCTCATTTAATCCCCACAACAGCCCTGCGAGGTAGGTTCGGTTGAGAGACCGCAGCTGGCCCAAGGTTCTGGGCACCACAGTTCAAGAAGGATACTGACAAGCTGGAACGTGTCCAGAGGAGGGCAACCAAAATGGTCCAAGGCCTGGAAACGATGCCTTATGAGGAACGGCTTAGGGAGCTGGGTATGTTTAGCCTGGAGAAGAGAAGGTTAAGGGGTGATATGATAGCCATGTTCAAATATATCAAAGGATGTCATATAGAGGAGGGAGAAAGGTTGTTTTCTGCTGCTCCAGAGAAGCGGACACGGGGCAATGGATTCAAACTACAAGAAAGAAGATTCCACCTAAACATTAGGAAGAACTTCCTGACAGTGAGAGCTGTTCGACAGTGGAATTTGCTGCCAAGGAGTGTGGTGGAGTCTCCTTCTTTGGAGGTCTTTAAGCGGAGGCTTGACAGCCATCTGTCAGGAATGCTTTGATGGTGTTTCCTGCTTGGCAGGGGGTTGGACTGGATGGCCCTTGGGTCTCTTCCAACTCTAGGATTCTATGATTCTATAACTACATTGACAGGAATCCACAACCCATGTGTCAGTGCCGAAGCGAGTGCAACAAAAATCCCACGGGCTGTCAGGGCTCTAGGAGTGCCTTGCTCTTGTGCAACTTTAAAGAAGATTTGTATTTGTTTCAGTTACAGGTGGGTGCGTGTTGGTCTGCCATAGTCAAAACAAAATAGAAAATTCTTTCCAGTAGCACCTTAGAGACCAACTAAGTTTGTTCTTGGTATGAGCTTTCGTGTGGTATCTGAAGAAGTGTGCATGCACACGAAAGCTCATTTTTGTTTGGTCTCTACTATTTTGTTTTGTATTTGTTTATTGAGGTTTATTTATTGGAGTTATATTCCACCTTTCCTCCAGGGAGTTCCTCCATGGCTTTCCTCCTCTCCAGTTTATCTCTCAACAACCCTGTGAGGTAGGTTAGCCTGGGAGGCCAGGCCGGTCCCACCCAGTGACCTTCTTGGCTGAGTGGGGATTTGAACCCAGACCTAGGTCATAGTCCAACACTCTAACCCAGGCATAGGCAAACTTGGCCCTCCAGATGTTTTGGGACTACAGTTCCCATCATCCCTGGCCACTGGTCCTGTTAGCTAGGGATCATGGGAGTTGTAGACCAAAAACATCTGGAGGGCCAAGTTTGCCTAAGCCTGCTCTAACCACTGCACCACACTGCCTCCTACGGAGTTGCTCTTTCATTTCGCCCACCTGATTTGTTTCCATCAAGTCCCTTTAATAAGGAAGACCTTGGCGAAGGCCAGTAGAAGCTTAAGGGGAAATGGATTTGCTTTATTAAATACCTGCGAGATAGGTTCGGCTGAGAGGCAGCAGCAGCTGACCCACTTAGCTCCACGGATTTGAACCCTGATCTCTCTCAAGTCCTAGTCCACAAACGCCACACTGCCTATGGAGATGCTGCCATTGAGGGTTGAACCTGGAGCCTTCTGCATGCAGAGCACGTGTCCTGCCAGTGATCTCACAGCCCTTCTGCAACCCCCTCCCCTCCTGTTTTTCCTATGCCTCCCATTCGCACAAATGGCCACTTAGAATTGCTCCATTTAATTTTTAACACAAGGCAGCCCCTGGCGAGAGAGCGGGGGGGGGGAGTCCCTCATTTCAGGGATGCCTCCTTCCCCCTGATTTCCTCTCTCCCTGTGATTGACAGCCAAGGGTTCAAAAAAATAAACTCAGAGAGAGGAGATAGAGGAATCAGCTTGGCGCTGCATATTGATGCCTCTCCTAACCGAGAGAAGAGGCTCCGGGGAAGAGAGGGATCAAAAGGAAGCCAGCGGAGGGGGGGGGGAGCCTGGATTCCTGATGAGGCAGAATGAGAAGGTTACTAAATCCTTGGCTGAGAAAGCAAGAAATAAACAGAAGCCCTTGAAGGGAAGGCGAAGACTGGGAGGCAGGAGAGTTTGGGGAAGAAGCTGGAACAGCAGAATCTAGTCCTTGAAGAAGCAGAGGGCTGGGAGGTGCTGGTGCCCCAGTTTGCTGTGTCTGGTGTTCCCATCACCATCTCTCCCCCCCAACACACACACACTCTCCGGCACAGCGCAGCAGTTTTGAGAGGTGCAAGGGAGAGGAAGGACCACATATTTATTATCCAGAGCAGCTTGCAAGCCTGACAGCGAGCAAGACCTTCTCCTTGGAAGGAGCAGCAGCAGGAGGAACAGCTGCTCTGCCTGCAGGCCAGAGGGAGCATCATGGCCTGCCGGAGAGGCCTGGTGGATTGCACGGCGGCCGTGGACCGACACATTTGCAACGGTAAAGCCGAGGCGCTTGCATGGCCGCGGAGCATGCAATGAGAGCGAGAGGATGGGGGCACGCGGCTGTAGGGGTTTGGGGCTCCGTCACCGGCCTCTGACACAGGCTCCCTGCGTCAACCTGGGCACGGCGCTTGTGATACTGTAGAAGTGTAGAGTTGGAAGGGATCCCCAGAAGTCATCTAGTCCAACCCCCTGCAACGTAGGGGTCCCTGGCCATCCAGTTTGTCTGTAAAAGCCTCCAAGGAAGGAGAGTCCACCACTTTCGGAGGGACTCAGTCCCACTGTCCAACAGCTCTTACCCTCAGCAAGCTCTTCCTGGTAGTCATAAGAGTAGGAAGGGACCACAGAAGTCATCCAGTCCAGCCCCTGGAGTGCAGGAATCGTTGGCCCAAGGTGGGATTCGAACCCACGTCCCTGAGATTAAGAGTCTCACAGTTGACTGGCAGAGATGTTGCAGCTGTTTTATTCAGCCAGAATATCCTTCCATGCAATGTGAGTCCGGGGACAGCAAACTTTTTCAGCAGGACGCCGGTCCACTGTCCCTCAGACCTTGGTGGGGGGGCCGGACTATATTTTGGAAAAAAATATGAATGAATTCCTATGCCAAACAAATAACCCAGAGATGCATTTTAAATAAATAGGACACATCCTACTCATGTAAAAACACGCTGATTCCTGGACCATCCGCAGGCCACATTTAGAAGGCAATTGGGCCTCATCCGGCCCCTGGGCCTTAGTTTGGGGACCCCTGCCCTAAGACTTCCAGGGAGTTTTTTCCAGGGAATATATATATTCTAAATTACATTTCAAAATATTCCTTTAAACATCCTTAAATCAACAACTTCCCCTCTTCTCTTTCTGTGCTTCATTTTGCATGCCATTGTTGTTGTTGTTCAGTCGTTTAGTTGTGTCCGACTCTTCGTGACCCCATGGACCAGAGCACGCCAGGCACGCCTATCCTTCACTGCCTCTCGCAGTTTGGCCAAACTCATGTTAGTAGCTTCGAGAACACTGTCCAACCATCTCATCCTCTGTCGTCCCCTTCTCCTTGTGCCCTCCATCTTTCCCAACATCAGGGTCTTTTCTAGGGAGTCTTCTCTTCTCATGAGGTGGCCAAAGTACTGGAGCCTCAACTTCAGGATCTGTCCTTCCAGTGAGCACTCAGGGCTGATTTCCTTTAAGAATGGATAGGTTTGATCTTCTTGCAGTCCATGGGACTCTCAAGAGTCTCCTCCAGCACCATAATTCAAAAGCATCAATTCTTCGGCGATCAGCCTTCTTTGATGGTCCAGCTCTCACTTCCGTACATTACTACTGGGAAAACCATAGCTTTAACTATACGGACCTTTGTCGGCAAGGTGATGTCTTTGCTTTTTTTTAAATTTAATTTTTATTAATTCATTTTATTAATTCAAAGTATTACAACTGCTATTACCGGTATATAATATTACTGAATAAAATTTAACATCCCACATCGTCATATCTGTGTCTTATTATTTATATCTTAAGAGAAAACTAAAAGAAAAAAAAATTAGAAAAAGGAAAAAAAAAATTCAGCCAGGCATATAAATAGATAGTCCATACATCCACTTACTTATACATACGGTGTCTTTGCTTTTTAAGATGCTGTCTGGGTTTGTTAAAAAGCCACACATCCCTGCATATTTTACATGAACTAAACCATTCAGCAATCCATTGCTACATCCATCAAAACTTACTTACACTGTTGAATTTATCTCAGTGCTACCAGCGCTTTCAAATGAACACCATTTTCACCCATGTATTCAGTAAACATTATTCAGTTTTCTTTAAACGTGCATCGTTCTTCTTGTTCGCTTAATTCTGTGTTAAGTCTGCAAGCTGCTGCGCGTATTCCATCAGTTTAAGTTGCCATAATTCTGTAGCTGGGACCTCCCTCGTTTTCCACTTTTGGGCTAACGAAACACGGACCACAGTAGGAGCATACATAAATAGTCTTTCTTGACACCTGGCTTGTCATGCAACCTCAGTTTTCTCCTCCTCCTTGAAACCTTGTACTTAACAAACACCGGCTCCCTTGGCCTGAAAGCGAGATAAGTGCCACAACCCCATAGTCGCCTTTGACTGGACTTAACTGTCCAGGGGTCCTTTACCTTTTACCTTTGCCTTGGGGGGGGGGGCAAACCACCTCTTGCATGTAGAATATTTATTGGGTCATGCTTGTAGGTTTCTTTTTGGGGTATCCCATCATTATATTTCTTTAGACACCAGGCAAAATGGTTCCTCTTCTCCCAGGCCTTTGGCTGGTTAACATCCCTTTTAAATGTGGTTGTGGGTTTTTTTTTGGGGGGGGGGGTTATTGTTACATTTCATTCTTGGTCTTCTTTTAATTACGCAATTTGCATTTTTATCTGGAATTCTTATGCTGTGAAACGCCCTGAGATTTACAGATGAAGGGCGCGATGCGAATTCATTACATAAAATAAAATAATATTCAGCAGATTTGGACCAGTGAGCAGAATTTCCCCCCACCCCACCCTGAATCCGTATTGTTTCTACATTAAAAACAAGCAAGACCCTCCTAGAAGCTGTTTGATCAGTTTTATGGGGCTTTAAAAAGAGGGGGGGGGAATTCCGTGTGGCTCTGGAGGCCTTTTATGGATGGCAAGGGAGGAGCAGGGAATTCGGCTACTGTTCTTCAACATCCCTCTGATCCCAACCCCCTGTTGGGACCAGAACAGAATATATATCAAAGATAAAGGACATCTCTGGAAACAGGTTCTGGATTAGTGCCCCTGCCAGTGAACAAACTGCAGGGAACCAGAAAGGTGAAATCATTGACTGAGCACTTGTCCTGCAAGCAGAAAACTCCCAGTTGAGTGTCTGGCATCTTCAGGTTAGGATTAGGAATGTGGGGGGAGGGGGCAGGGGGGGACCTGTTTGAGCCACACCTCTTTGGACAGCAAATGGGGCCTTGCGTGAAAGAATGCTCCTACTATGCATTGCACAATTCACTGCACTCGGAAAGCTAGCATGTCAGGAAGAAGGCCGAGCCTCTTCTCCTTGTCATTCAGTTTTCAATACAGGTGAACACTTTTTTTTTGCTTTGCTTTCCTGCCAAGGAGCATGGGTGCATCCGAGGGGCAGGGGCTTAATTATTTGAGGTTCCTGCCCCCCCAGCAGAAGCCTGAACCCCTGCAATGTCCTTTTTATGGACATAAAAAAGCTCAACAACTTTGGCTGCCCCCCCCCCCGCAAAAATCCTGGTTACACCCATGCAAAGGAGCATTGCACAACGTGGCACCCCCCTGCCTGCTTTCCTCTCCCCCCCCTCGTCCCAGAAGACATCATTTATACGTATCATGAGCTCCCCCCACCCTTCCTCTCCCCCTGCTGTCTTCCAGTTTCTTAGGCTACCTGAGCAAGGAAATCTCTGGAGCATTTGAACATCCGGCGCGGGTCCTTTGCTCTCCATCAGCAGATGTATAAATAGCCCTTGCGGTCCAGAGCTGAGGCTGAGCTGATCCTCCCTCCACCACCCCCCCCCCAAAAAACCCCACACTGGAGCTTTTGCTGACGTCACCCAGTGATGCAGGTCTCTTTCCCCCCCCCGCCGCCTGCAAAAAAGAGAGAGATAATTCTGAAGCAGAAGCCGCAATTGTGTTCAGACTGTGGGCGCCTGTTTCAGATGGGGAATTTCAACAGCAGAGGAAGATCCGTTTTTTCTGGAAGAAGCGATTTAGAAGCAGATCATCCGTATTTATTAGGGGGAAAATACCCCGGGCTGTATAATCTCCAAATTTGAGACCCTAACATTTCCAATAATATTTGCTGCTGGATCTGAGCGTTTCAGGGGCAGGAGGAGAGAGAGAGAGAGAGAGAGAGAGAGAGAGAGAGAGAGAGAGAGAGAGAGAACCACAATTGATTTTTCAAAGCAGGATTGATTTAGGAATCATAAATCAGAAGATTCAGAGGTGTGGCTTTTGCTTTTGTCTTAAAACGTTTTTTTTAAAAAAGACATCCCCATCAAAATTAAGATTCAAAAGTGAAAATGGATGGGTTTTTTATTATCTGAAATTCCCATTTCATTTTTTTAAAAAAATTGCATTGATTTATTAACAAACAAACGAAGTGCAAACATAACAACGAAAACGAAAACAGAGTCAAAAACGGAAGGACAAATGTTCAGAGATCCAGGGCATAATAAGGTATTGACTCATACAAAGGTTCCCTTTACAAACAATAAATAATTATAAAAAATAACAGAATCCCCACCAGTGAGTTACATCACAATGGAAAATAAAGGTTCCTGATAGCCGTGAATGAGTCAGATACCTGCACATACTGATGACGCTGAAGGAGCCTTTATTTTAGGTATAAAAAATAATATCAGGTCAATTTCACTTTTTATATACTGTATATAACGTCTGAGCAGGGGGGAGATTTCAGCTGTGCTGCAGTCAACAGAAGAGGAGGACTTTGGGATAGATTTCCCACTGTTCATATATGTAATATTTCCAGACATTTCCTAGAAGTGTAGAGTTGGAAGGGACCCCGGGGGTCATCTAGTCCAACTCAGTTTGGACAGAAGACAGGAGATAGATTTCTTCCGGGCCCAGGAGCCCAACCTCTGAATTCAAGGGCTTCTTCAAGTCACAAGAAAGGAGATTCTTACTAAATATTAGGAAGAACTTTTTGACATTAAGATATGTTCGGCAGTGGGAGGTCTCCCTCCGGAGGTTGTGGCCTCTCCTAGTTTCTCGGAGGTTTTTAAGCAGAGGTTAGGTGGCCACCTGTCATGGATGCTTCAGCTGAGCTGCCTGCATCGCAGGGGGTTGGTCTAGATGACCCGTGGGGTCCCTCCGAACCCTACAGTTCAACGATTCTTGGATTCTATAAGATCAACGTGGAGATATCCAAAAGTTGCCCCCACGACTCTTCCCTCTCCACCCAACACATATCGTACAGGTGTGGAGGCTGAAGCAGGACAGCAGTTGGGGGACCGTAAGTCAGGGGCTCCTGGATTACAGGGGGCTGGACTAAATGAACAGTGGTGTCCCTTCCAACGCTTCCACCATCCTGCGATTCGCTGGAGGTTTTGAATCAGAAGTCAGGTAGATAGATACCTGCCAGGGATCCCTTAGCTGCGATTTCTGCCTTGCTGCCTACCATTCTATCCCCGAAGCCCCTCCTCAGGGTACCAGAGACCCCACACTCTTCCGACTCCCCCCGAGAGGGGCGTGTCAAACCGAGCACCCCCACCCACTCCCTCTCCGCCCATGCGCAGAAGACCCCCGCCCTTCATTCATGCCCGCCTGTCTCCGCCTTCTCCGGGCTCCGCGTGTCAAACCGAGGGACACCCCCCCCCCGGGCGGGGGATGAACTAGATGGCCCCTGGGAATCCCGCCTCCCAAGCCCACCATTCCCTCTCCAAAGCCCCTCCTAAGGATACCAGAAACCCCCACTCTTCCGACTCCCCCCGAGAGGGGCGTGTCTAATCGATGACACCCCCCCCAAGGAGGATGGACTAGATGGCCTCTGGGGACCCCTCCCAAGCCCACCATTCTCTCTCCGAAGCCCCTCCTCAGGGTACCAGAGACCCCCACTCTTCCGACTCCCCCCGAGAGGGGCGTGTCTAATCGATGACACCCCCCCCAAGGAGGATGGACTAGATGGCCTCTGGGGACCCCTCCCAAGCCCACCATTCACTCTCCGAAGCCCCTCCTCAGGTACCAGAGACCCCCACTCTTCCGACTCCCCCCGAGAGGGGCGTGTCTAAACGAGGACCCCCCCCCACGGAGGGGGATGGACTAGATGGCCCCTGGAGATCCTCCTCCCAAGCCCACCATTCTCTCTCCTAAGCCCCTCCTCAGGGTACCAGAGACCCCACTCTTCCGACTCCCCCCGAGAGGGGCAGGTCTAACCGAGGACCCCCCACCCACTCCTTCTCCGCCCATGCGCAGAAGACCCCCCCCCCGTTCATTCATGCCCGCCTGTCTCCGCCTTCTCCGGGCTCCGCCGCGGCGGTGAATGAGCGGCGCCGCAGAGCGAGCGGGGGAGCTCGGAGGAGAAGGCGCGGCAGAGCCGGGGCTCCGCAGGCGAGCATGTACGGTAAGGGGGGCGCGGGGGGGGGAAACGTCCGCTCGGCTCTCTTTTTCCCCGACATCACCAGGGACTGGCACCTTGGACCCTCCGTTTGCTGCGGGTTTAGCTTTCTTTCCCTCCTCCCTGGTTCTCTCTTTTTTTGGAGGGGGGAAATGTTGATCGCGCCATCATCCCTGCCCCCCCCCAAAAAAATTCCGTCCACGAGGGTCACCTTCCCGCTACGCCTCCTAGGGGACCCCTCGCCCACCGCGATGCCCGGGAACAAGCAAGCAAGCATCGCTGCTCCCCCCCCCCACCTGAAAAAGAGATGCCCGAGGGGGTGCGGGGAGCGTTGCGCGGCTGTGTCAGGAAAGAAAAATAAATAAAGCGGTCTTTCATCCGTCCTGGCCCCAGGAAACAAGATCTCCCCAGTTCTGCTTGTTGTTGTTTGGGGGGGGGTTTCTCGCAAAGAAGAGCTCCCCCCCCCCATCTCCAAAGCCTGATAAATAGGTATCTGGTGGCGTTCCTGCAGTGAAGCTGCGGGGAGAAGCAGTTCTATGCAAACCGGGGGGGGGGGGAGCAGACTGGGAAGGAAAGAGTTAAGTAGCCCCCTCTTCCTCCTCGTCCTCCTCCCCCCCTTCTGAAAATCACAATATCTGCAGGGGCTGCCTCTCTTTTTTAAAAGGAAAAAAAGAGAAAGGTTGGTTTTTTTTAATGTAACTGGGTAGTGTGGTCCACAGGTCCGGCGAACGTGTTGTGTGTGTCTGGACTGTGCCTCCCCGTCCCCAGCTTCAGATGGCAGTTTTGAAATCCTCCTCTGCTTCCCCAAAAAGGCATGAAAGGGAATTCCCTGCAGGTAGCAATCAAGCCTGACAGGGGAGCTTCTTTGGTGTTACGGAGCAGGGTCTTGTTCCGTTGGCTCCACAGTCTAAAGGGACATGGAGAAGAAATTGTAGAAATGTAGAGTTGCAAGGGACACCAAGGGACATCTAGTCCAGCCCTCTGCAAGTTGTCTTTCGTGACCGCCCCCCCCATCATGGCATTTCCCTTCCTCAAGTTTCCATTTCCCCCCATCCCTGGAACTCCGTAAAGACTACAAAGGACTCCAAGGCTGGAGTCCAGTAGAATAGAGCTCTGCAGAGAGTTTAAGGGCCTCAAAGGGTTAACTCCCCCCCAAAAAATAAAAATCCCCTGTTGTATTGACAGCCTATTGAACAAAAGTTGTAGCTTCTGTTGCAGACCAGGGAACACTTCTGCTGAGCAGGCACAATTTTTGCCACTGTTCCCGGTACCCCCCAGCCCCCCCCCATGTTGTTACGTAATTCCCTTGGAATGCCATATTCAATGGGTTCCACCCCCACCCCCCCCCCTTTGCCTGCAATAATGCAGTCTGGTGTCTGCAGCTGCCTTTCTCTGGTGCTGCAAATGCAGAAAAGGTTGGTCTGTGGGATTTGGGGTGTGTGTGATCTGTGCAATTGGGTGTGTGGGGGGGTCCTCTATTATCATAGAATAATGGAACTGTAGTGTTGGAGGGCTCCCCGAGGGTCATCTAGTCCAACCCCCTGCAATTCAGCATTCGCACCTGAAACCACAGCTGTGGGTCTGTGTTTACAATCTGCTTTCTGTGTGTTTGCGGGGTGTGTGTGTGAATCTGGGCATGGTGCCTTCCCCTCTTTCACGTTTGTCTGGCGAGTAATGCGATCCCAGGGCCCCGATCCTGCAGATAGCCGGTTGGCTCCGGCAGCCCTCTCCGAAAGCCAGCTTCAGGGATGCAGTTGGTCTTTCTCCAGAGGTGCAACAGGCAGATGTTTCTGAATCAGGGCTTGCAAAGGCATTTGGGGGGGGGGTGATTTGCACAAGGTTCACACAGACACACCGAGCCGGCTTCTGCTGGGTCATACTCCGAGATTCTTTGCAAACGCTGAGCCAAGAGAGCCTTCTTTTTGAGGCTGATCTCCTTGTTGTTGTTCCATTGCAAGCCAGAGAATAGGAAGGATGATTCTAATCCAACCCCCTGCAATGCAGGAATCAGTTTGGTTGGTGAGCTGAAAATACCTCCTTCTAGGATTGCCACTTCCCCCAGTTCTTTTGTTTGTTTCGTTGACTGGTTTTGCTCTGCAGCCCTGAGCCAGGAGCTCTAAAGCCTTAGCTGCTGCATTTCTGCTTGCAGGGCAGTTCTGTCTGTGACCGACTCTTCCTGTTTGAATGTCCATGAACATTCTGTGCCTGATCTGTGGTGGAGGGAGTAAAGATGAGTTCAAAGATTGATGCAAATATCACTGCAACCTTTTGGGGTTTTTTTTCCCTTTTCCTTAATCTATTTTGGCTTGCATCCCAGTCATGGATGAATCATGTTTCGTGAATAAACTGTGATACTTGGGTTGGGCTTGTTTTGGGATTTTGATATGGCTGTGCATCTCAACTGCAGTACTTAACCCTTGCAGGGCCTGTATTGCTTCCAAAACATAGAACCACAGACTTTTAGAATTTGAAGGGACCCTGAGGGTCACCTGTCCTATTCCATCCTGCTGCAGTACCCAATGTGGGACTCGAACCCATGACCCTAAGATTAAGAGTCTCGAGCTTTGCTGGCTGAGCTGTTTGCGTGGGAATTATGTCTGTCCTTTGTGGAATATTCCATTTCCTTCGGAAGATCAATGCTTAATATGGAATAGCTACCAAGGAGAGAGATTCCCCAGTTAACAAAAGAGACTTGCTGCAGTTTAGCTGGACCAAAGAATCACAGCACTGTGGAGGTGAAAGGGACCCCAAAGGGTCCTCTAGTCCAACCCCCTGGAATGTGCGGGAACCACAGCTAAGGAATCCCCGACAGATGGCCATCCAACCTCAGCTCAAAAGTCTTCCTTTAGGATAGTTTGCCATGGCGGCAGTGGGCCAGTCCTGTTTCTTAGCCTTGCCTCAGTTCTCCATCTGTAAAATGGGCTTGTTGAGCTCAGCCGTTTGTTGTTTGCCCAGTAAGGGCAGCCGAACCGCCTTGCTGCTTCTCCAGGGAACATCGGGGGGGGGGCCCTTCAAGTCGAACAATGGCAGAGACTTCCTCTTGGCAGCCTCTCTTGGAAGACATCCCATGCATATTTTTAATGCAGGGTGATAGTGATGGTGGGATTAAATTCATTTGAGGGCTTGTAAACTTAAGTACAACTTGCCTGCAAGCCTGTGTTTGAAAAGTGCTGCATAAATGAACATTAAAGTTTAACTGGCCTTTTTGTCACCTTATATATATACTTGTAAAAAGCTGGCATCGTGCAATTTGCAAACATGGTATCATTTGCTGGATTCCTTCCCGAATCCGTCTGCTTGACATCTCCGCCGCAGTGACGTCTTTGCGTTTTGTCGAGTGTTGGTGGATTGCTGTCTTGTTGACGCTTTGCCAAAATATCTCTCCCTGTCCTCAGATATAATGCAAGGGGAGCTGTGTGCCGAACCTCAAATCACAGGACGAAGTGCAATTTCCCCAGGAATTTTTTCCTGCACAGCCTCCACTGGAAATGGGAAGCCTCCACATTCTTGCACGATTCCTATCCATTCTTTTTCCTTCCCCACAGATCCTGCATTGCAGGGGGTTAGACTAGATGACCTTTGGGTCCCCTCCCTTCTGGAGGAGCAGAAAACAAGCGTTCCTTGTGACAGCGCTTCAGATATCCAGAGATGGCTCTCATATCCCCTCTTTTCCAGGCTGAACATCCCTCATAAGGCCTGGTCATAACATCATCCTGTTCTGCACACCTTCCAGCTTCTTAAACTGTGGTGCCCGCAGCTGTGTCATCCTGACACAACACCCCTGCGAGGTTGATCGGCATTGCTAGATTGCGGACGCTGTGTTTGAAACAAGCCACATGCGACCAAGTGAAGATGCCCGGGTGCCAGGATTGGACGCCTGACGTCTCCACCATCTGGGGATCCTCGGATCCAGGCTGTTTTCTCACACTAATCCGTCCTCCTTTAGAATTCTATCCATTATATTTTACCTGCACAAATCGGAATGAATTCCAGGAACCCAAATGCTTTTTCCTGTGCAAGCTGAGCAGGAGCAGGGGACAAGGCTATAGCGGATTTCTTGTCTCTTGCCTTCACTTGCCTCACCCCACAGTTGTGAAGAATACCCCTACATTATAAATGGTCCATTTTCACCATTAAGAAAAAGAGGTCGGAATTGGCCAATATGTATGGATCAAGGGACTTTTCTTTTTGCAGTTCTCCAAGTTCTTAACCCAACTCAAGGTCATCCTCTGAACTGGCCAGATTTATTTGTTTATTATTTTTACAATGCAAGTCATATATAGATTTATTGATGTGGATAGGTATGTTAAACCTGCATTTAAAACCAGCAAAGGGAGGCGGAGAAATTTCTGTGTCAGCACCTTAATAATAATAATAATATTTATTTATTTATTTATTTATATTTATTTATACCCCGCCCATCTGGCTGGGTTTCCCTACATTATAAATATACCAGAACCCCTGTGGATTTTTTTTTTAAATTGCCCTTTTAAAGGGTTTTCTTGCGTTACAATAGTCAGGGCCGTCTTAACCATTGAGCCTACTGGCGCAAGGCACCAGGACGCAATGGCCTGGAGGGTGCCTCCGCCCTCCCGCCCCGCCGGCAGCGCCCTCCGGCTGCCCGGCGGAGCGCGGGAGGGCGAGTTCGCTGGCTGCGCCAGGGCGCCTGATATGCTTAAGGCGGCCCTGACAATAGTACAAGCATTGTCTCTATTTTCATATCATAAAGCTCCTTCCATAGATCAGCTATATCCCGTGTGAGACTTTATAGTGTTGCATAGGGTCGGCACGTTTCAAAAAGTGAAAATCCGGACAGAAAAGTTTTAGACAGTGATGTTTTTTTAGATTTTGCAAAAAAAAAAAAAAAAAACCTCAACAACAAAAACAAGACTTTTGACCCGTCTTGTCCCAAGATGGCAACTAGACGTTCCGTTTTGGCGACTCTGACCTTGGTTTAAGGAGCCATTTGGCACCTGGCTTATATACCTGAGTTTCTAACGCCGGTTTCAGGGTGCCAAGGTCACCCAGAAAGCCTTCGCGGCCCAAGTTCTTTGCTTCTGCCCCTTCCCTTCCCGGCTCATCCCAGCTTGGTCTCCCTTTCCTTGGCTTGCATCCTGCAAAACACTTAGTCCGATTGCGTTTTATCCTTCCCTGACCCCGCCGAAAGCCACATGGCTCGCAGAGGCAAATCCTTTACACTTAGAGGGCTGCTAATGTCCAACATCTGGCTGCGGCAGCTGGCGAAAGCCCTCCTTCTCCTGCAGCCTTCGCCGCGCAGGATTAAATTTGCGCCCGTCCCTTCTGCGTCCTGGAGGGCAGGGGGCATTCGCGCCACCAGATCCCGGCCTTCCTGCCCGGGGTGGATTCTCTGCAGATCACATTTCAGCTGCCATCCCTTTTACAAGCTGAGCAGAGATGATCCCGGGGGGCTCCGATAATTTCCTACCCTGAGCCTTGCAAGGCGGGTACAATTCCAGGTACTGGAGTTATTCCTCAACTTTCGGCATTTCTGGCCTGGCAATTGTGCATTGATTCATGGAGGTCTATTTTGTCGCAGCGCATGGCTGGGATGTCTCCAGATCAACCAGGTTTGTGGGTGCTGTCGCCTTGGGGCTGGCACGATTGCCATCCTCTGGGGGTTGCAGGTTTTGGTTGTGGCTTGGCTGTTTGGAACCATTTGGAGTTGTAGTCCATGGGAACCATGGGAGTTGTAGTCCAAAACCACCAGACGGCACCAGGTTGACGGTGACTGGGCCATATTGGTTTGGTTTCCTATGCATCGGAGAGAACTTTATGAGGGCAGGAGCTGTTTGACAGTGGAACGGTCTTCCTCAGGAGGTGGTGGACTCGCTTGGAGCAATTTAAGCAGAGGTCTATCCTGAATGCTTTAGCTGAGATTCCTGCATTTCTCTTTGGGTCTCTTTGGGTCTCTTCCAGATCTACAGTTCTATTATTCTAAGGGCTGATATACCCCAGAATATGTGCCTGCAGAGCAAAATAGCTAAAGCAAGTGTAGTCCCAGAACCACAGAAGCAAGAGAACGGAGCCTCAACACAGAGCTGGAAGGAACCCTGCAATGCAGGTATCTCAGCTAAAGCGTCCATGACAGATGACCATGTTTTTAATATATTAAGTGGTATAGAAATGGTGTAAGTAAACGAACATGGCAGAAAGCCCACCTGCAGTCCAAAGTGTTTGCAGTTCAGACCCAGGTTGACCGCCTCACCTGCTGATCTGAGAACTGGGACCAACCTGTGTTTCGTTGTACCAGTGGAGAGAAGCTCGAGCTGTCCATGCGCCACTTTTGCAAATGCTCCCCTCGAGGAGGGGATAATTATTGTTTGCTCCTCTGGTCCGTGTTTTGTTTTGAAGCACCTTAAAACATGCAGTTTGGGGCTGGGCTTGCAACAGACGCCATCCCTTGTTTTGCCGCTCTGGACTATGGTACAGAGAAAATGTCTTGCAGCCGGGATCAGGAGTCGGAGAAAATGTCTTGCAGCCGGGATCAGGACTCTCTCTCTCTCTCTCTCTCTCTCTCTCTCTCTCTCTCTCTCTCTCTGTGTGTGTGTGTGTGTGTGTGTGTGTGTGCATTGCTGTCTCTTAGCACTTAGCAGTCCCTTCTGACAATTCCTGGAGAGTGGGGCAGGGGGTGGAAGGAGGATCTATGGGGAGAGAGGCCTGCCCCCATGACAGCTGCACCCTGCCTGAGACGGCAGAAGTGAAATGCAATTAAAAACCAGCGATGCTAATTGCTGTGAACCCTGCCGGAATGAATCCCTGCTAAAGAAGTCATTAGCGGGAGAGGATGAGCCACATGCGAACTGCAGAGAGCTTGGTTTGTATTGTTTTTAAAACTCCCCTTTTAAAATAATACCGCATTCTTTGGGCCAGACAGCCAGAAGGGAGCTAATTTGGCTACGTAGTGCCGCGTTCAGCAGAACTGTGTGTCATTGTGCTGCATGCGAAAATAGGCTCACAAAAGAGCGCCCAGATGCTCCAGCATCCAATTTGCACAGGAGCGGAGAGTTGCTCTTGCGCTCGAATCCTGCTTGCTGGTTACCCACTGGCATCTGGGGCTGGGCGATATCTGGTTTTCAGCATCGCAACATGTCACCAGCTAAACATCACAATATACTGATATATCTGGAAATGACGATGGAGCTGGTTTTCAGCTTTGCAATATATCACCAGCTAAACATTGTGATATACGGATAAATCTCAACGTCTGAAAAAAGGTGGAAGCTATGTAGAGGCATCGGCTGGCTTCATGGTTTTCCCCGCATTCGTGATTTTTGCATAGCAAACACACATGCGTCATGATTCGCGATATTTTGCCAGGTCAGAAACTATGAAGTTGATATCACGATACCGGACTTCAAACCGGCTTTGGACGATATGTTGACATCTCCTGACATCTAGGATGCAGGTCTAGGTGGGCCATTGGCAGGCTCCTCTTAGGGTCTAATGTTCATAACCAGGGCTAGATCTACACTGATATGAAAAACATTTCCAAAAATTCCGTTAAAAATATAGCTCTCAATGCAATTGACCACTGACGATGGATCACTGCTCTACAGTGCCCTCTGGTGTCACGTTTTTATAACGCATTTTAACGTTATAATCGACCCGTGTAGCTGAGTCCCAAATGCCCCAGCGAGTAGCCCACAAGCAGGAGAGTTTCTTCTTGAAGTTGCAAACATCTCAGAAGCCCAGAGCAGGTCTTTTAGCATGGCTGGCCTTGTTCTGTGGAATAGCATTCCTCTCGAGAGACAACTGGCACCTGCAACCTGCAATTTCCAGAGACCTACGAAGCTGCCTTATACGGAATTAGACCAATGGACCATCGAGCTCAGTACTGTCTGCACTGACTGGCAGCAATGGCTCTCCAAGTTACCAGGCAGGTGTCTCTCCCAGCTCTACTTGGAGATGCTGGGATTGAACCTAAGACCTCCTCCACCTGATGTTCTACCCCTGAGCTTTCCAAACAAGGCCCTTTCCGAACCATTTCTTTTCTCCAGATGGGGAAATGGTTCTTTGCCACGAGGGCCTGTTTCCTGTTGTTGTACTTTTCTTTTAAATGCATCTGCCGTCCCCTTGTCCACTGTTTGGATTGTGCCTTGTCTGGGGACGAATGTGCAGAATGTGGCAGCTAGACTGGTGACTGAGAGTGGCTGCCGGGACCACATAACACCAGTCCTGAAAGACCTACATTGGCTCCCAGTACGTTTCCGAGCACAATTCAAAGTGTTGGTGCTGACTTTTAAAGCCCTAAACAGCCTTGGCCCAGTATACCTGAAGGAGCGTCTCCACCCATCGTTCAGCCCGGACACTGAGGTCCAGCTCCAAGGGCCTTCTGGCAGTTCCCTCCCTGCGAGAAGCGAGGTTACAGGGAACCAGGCAGAGGGCCTTCTCGGTGGTGGTGCCCGCCCTGTGGAATGCCCTTCCATCAGATGTCAAGGAAATAAACAACTACAGTGGTACCTCCGGTTACGAATTTAATTCATTCTGGAGGTCCGTTCTTATCCTGAAACCGTTCTTAACATGAGGCGCGCTTTCGCTAATGGGGCCTCCTGCTGCCAATGCACCAGCAATGCGAAACTTCTGCTCACATCCCGGGGCAAAGTTCACTTCCAGGAGCACCTACTTCCAGGTTAGCGGAGCTCGTTACCCAAAGGGTTCGCAAGGAAGATGGTACGTAACCAGAGGTATTGCTGTATCTGACTTTTAGAAGACATTTGAAGGCAGCCCTGTTTAGGGAAGTTTTTAATATTTGATGAATTATTGTATTTTAATATTTATTATTGTATTTGAATTATTGTACTTTAATATTTAAAAAGCAGAGACATCACCTTGCCGACAAAGGTCCGTATAGTTAAAGCTATGGTTTTCCCAGTAGTGATGTATGGAAGTGAGAGCTGGACCATAAAGAAGGCTGATCGCCGAAAAATTGATGCTTTTGAACTATGGTGCTGGAGAAAACTCTTGAAGAAGAAGAGGAAGAAGAGGAAGAATAAGAATTTGGATTTGATATCCGCTTTTCACTACTTCAAGAAGATCAAACCTATCCATTCTTATGGAAATCATCCCTGAGTGCTCACTGGAAGGACAGATCCTGAAGCTGAGGCTCCAATACTTTGGCCACCTCATGAGAAGAGAAGACTCCCTGGAAAAGACCCTGATGTTGGGAAAGATGGAGGGCACAAGGAGAAGGGGACGACAGAGGACGAGATGGTTGGACAGTGTTCTCGAAGCTACTAACATGAGTTTGGACCAAACTGCGGGAGGCAGTGGAAGACAGAGTGCCTGGTGTGCTCTGGTCCATGGGGTCACGAAGAGTCGGACACGACTAAACGACTAAACAACAACAACATTTTGCTGGAAGCCGCCCAGAGTGGCTGGGGAAACCCAGACAGATGGGTGGGGTATAAATATATATATATTATTATTATTATTATTATTATTATTGCAGAAGGTGTTTAAAAGTGGACGATGCTATACGAACCACGGCAACCGCGGTCACAGTCATAAATAAATAGGCAAAAGCTGGCGAGGTGGCGAGTTCCTCTCTGACAGATCCTGGTGCTGGAAAGCTTATCCTTGCTGCCATTTTTAGCATGCGTGCCGGAAAATCCAGCGGGTGACAGGTGAAGGGATGAGTAATGCAGAGCTGGTTCTCCCTCTTCCACGGATCGCTGGTCATTCTCCACTTCCTCGTGCTATAATTTGAGGGACAGCCTGTCTCATTAGCTGACAGATCCTGGTGCTGGAAAGCTTATCCTTGCTGCCATGATCTGCCTGTCTCGAGGTTGATGGTGGCAGGGCCGTCTTAAGCCTATCCGGCGCCGTGGTTCAAAGTTCCCTCCGGCACACCCCGCCCCCGTTTCCCAGAGTTGCTGACCTTTTTACAGCACTGCCGGCAGCTTTGCGGGGCTGGAGGAGGTGGGCAGCGGCTGGAGGGCCGCTCCTCTGGCAGTGGAAGAGGCAGAGGCCCCAGGCACAGTGTTTCTTCAGTCTCCGCCTCTTCCCTGGCACCCGTGCCGCAGTGGTCACGGCAGGCAGAGGATCCAGGCGCAGCGTTGCTTTGGTGCAGCAGGCGAGGGCAGTGAGCTGGTGCCGGGAGGCATCGCATCCAGCCTCCGCCTCTTCCCAGGCACCCTCCAGAACTCGGCACGAACTTGGCTCCCTGGTGCCCAGCGCCACTTGCCTCTATGGGCAAGACGCCCCTGGATGGTGGTACCAAGATTTCCCGGTTTGCCTTTCCAGGATGGTTGGAGGGGAGTCTAGTCTGAATCACAGGAGGCTCTGATTCACAGCTGCAAGGAGGAGGAAGGGATGTGGCTTGGAGGGAGGCTGCAGGAATACAATTTTTGCACCCCATCCTTTCTAGTGGGCAAGTTTTCTTTCCTTATTCTCCCCAGAAGGATCACGATTTGTCGCAGCCTGCAAAATCTCTGGAGGAGGGATGAGTCGCCAGGTTAGGAGCACGGAAATCTGCCTTATACAGGGTCAAATTATTTCTCCATCTAGTGGCTGTCTACCAGCTCCATCTGGTACGCAGGCTGAGACCCTCCCTGCCCGCAGACTGCCTTGCCAGAGTGGTGTATGCTCTAAGAATCCTAGAATCCTAGAGTTGGAAGAGACCCCAAGGGCCATCCAGTCCAACCCCCTGCCAAGCAGGAAACACCATCAAAGCATTCCTGACAGATGGCTGTCAAGCCTCCGCTTCAAGACCTCCAAAGAAGGAGACTCCACCACACTCCTTGGCAGCAAATTCCACAGCTCTTACTGTCAGGAAGTTCTTCCTAATGTTTAGGTGGAATCTTCTTTCTTGTAGTTTGAATCCATTGCTCCGTGTCCGCTTCTCTGGAGCAGCAGAAAACAACCTTTCTCCCTCCTCTATATGACATCCTTTTATATATTTGAACATGGCTATCATATCACCCCTTAACCTTCTCTTCTCCAGGCTAAACATACCCAGCTCCCTTAGCCGTTCCTCATGTTCCTCTTGTTATCTCCCGCTTGGACTACTGCAATGCGCTCTACGTGGGGCTACCTTTGAAGGTGACCCGGAAACTACAACTAATCCAGAATGCGGCAGCTAGACTGGTGACTGGGAGCGGCCGCCAGACCACATAACACCGGTCCTGAGAGATCTACATTGGCTCCCAGTACGTTTCTGAGCACAATTCAAAGTGTTGGTGCTGACCTTTAAAGCCCTAAACGGCCTCGGTCCAGTATACCTGAAGGAGCGTCTCCACCCCATCATTCTGCCCAGACACTGAGGTCCAGCCGAGGGCCTTCTGGCAGTTCCCTCACTGCGAGAAGCAAAGGCAGAGGGCCTTCTCGGTAGTGGCGCCCGCCCTGTGGAACGCCCTCCCATCACAGGTCAAGGAGATAAACAACTACCTGACATTCAGAAAATACCTGAAGGCAGCCCTGTTTAGGGAAGTTTTTAATCTGTGATATTTTAATGTATTTTAATATTTGTTGGAAGCCGCCCAGAGTGGCTGGGGAGACCCAGCCAGATGGGCGGGGTACAATAAAATTATTATTATTATTATTATTATTATTATTATTATTATAAAACAAAATCGAAAATTCTTTCCAGTAGCACCTTAGAGACCAACTGAGTTTGTTCCTGGTATGAGCTTTCGTGTGCATGCACACTTCTTCAGATACACACTGGAAAGAATTTTCGATTTTGTTTTGACTATGGCAGACCAACACGGCTACCCACCTGTAACTGGAACTACAGGAGTAAAAGATCTCCAAGATTTCGGGCAGGAGGATCTCCCAACCCTACCTGTCAGTGTTAGAAATGCATCCCATAATAACAAACAGAAACAATACCCCTCGCACAGTATTTTTTAAATTGCATTTCTAAGGGGAGAGCTGCACTCTTGGGAGGAAATTCAGGATAAAAGTGTAAGAGATCGCTGACGCAGGATCTGGCCGACACAAATCACTTCTTAAGCCTCCGGCCATTTGTAATCTAATGAAAACTATCTGTGCGTTTTTAAGAAGCTTATGTGACTGAGATAAATCGGGGGGTGGGGGTGGGGGTGGATCTTTGCCTTTCCATTCATTCTGGATATATAGTGAAGTTTGCCCAAAATAAACATGAGCTTTGAAAGGGACTTGCGTTCAGTTTTCGTTGCAAAGAACATCACACAAAGATCTCTGACGCCAATTTGAATCATGACCTCATCTTGCCCAGTGCAGACTGTTCGGTAGTTTTCCATTTTTTCCCTGATACCTGGAAGCAGAGCACTTTCTTCTGTGTGCAAAAAGTTCCTGATTCAATTCCTGGCACATCCAAGGGTCTGGAAACCAAGCCTGATGAGGAATGGTTGAAGGAGCTGGGTATGTTTAGCCTGGGAAAGTGGAGACAGAGGAGATAGGATAGCCATCTTCAAGTATCTCAAGGGCTGCCGCATGGAAGAGCAAATAAGCTTATTTTCTCCTGCTCCGGAGGGTAGGACTCGAACCAATGGCTTCAAGTAGCAATAAATTTTCTGCCAGTAAGAGCTCTTTGACAGTGGAATGGTCTCCCCCTGGAGGTGGTGGACTCTCCTTCCTTGGAGGTTTTTAAGCAGATGGCCGTCTGTCAGGGATGCTTTGGCTGGGATTCCTACATTGCAGGGGGTGGGACTGGATGACCTTTGGGGGTCTCTTCCAACTCTACAATTCAATTAATTCAATTATTAGCAATGACCTCAGTCTGAAACTCTATAAAGGCACTATAGAAAATTCTGAGTTGGATAAAAGTTGCCCTATAAGGCAGCTTCCTAAAAACTGAAGAGGAGCTGCAGGGTCAGGCCAATGGCCCATCTAGTCCAGCATCCTGTTCTCACAGCGGCCAACCAGATGCCTGTGGGAGAAACCTGCAGGCAGGACTCGAACACAGGACCAACTCTCCCCTCTTGTGGTTTCTGTGGGAATGTTTAGGGATGCAGGAGAGGATATATTGTTTATTATATCCTATTCCAACTTGAGTTAACAAGTCCCAGAACTTAGCAGAGTCTTACATTCCCCTTTTAAACACACACAGCGGATAGCTTGCTCAGGTTCGCTAGAACCTCTGTAATAAATGTCCTGGTATTTCCCCCTTTTAATCCCTCTCAAAATAAGACACTACACAGTCTTCTATAAAAGCATAAAAAGAGTTTACTTACATAGATCATCCTGTTCACAATAAGATCCCAGAAGGCAGACTTTTAGCTTAGAAAATAGTATACATGTGGAGACTATCTCCATATGGGAGAAAGCCCCTTTGTCCTCTCCAAGAGAGCATCTTTGCCCTAACTAGATGTTGCTCTGTTGAGGAGCCGATCCAAAAGAAAGATGGTGGCCAGCCTGTGGTTTTGTTTACCTGCCCAGGTGAGGCCATACCCATCTCCAGTTACACAGAGGAAGTTTTGTCTCAGCCCAGGAGAAACAGCAAATTCCAACTGGCTGGCCTAGAGTTCCCCTTCTGTGTCCACTCTATTGTTGTTCATTCGTTCAGTCGTGTCCGACTCTTCGTCACCCCATGGACCAGAGCACACCAGGCACGCCTATCCTCCACTGCCTCCCGCAGTTTGGCCAAACTCATGTTGGTAGCTTTGAGAACACTGTCCAACCATCTCATCCTCTGTCGTCCCCTTCTCCTTGTGCCCTCCATCTTTCCCAACATCAGGGTCTTTTCCAGGGAGTCTTCTCTTCTCATGAGGTGGCCAAAGTATTGGAGCCTCAGCTTCAGGATCTGTCCTTCCAGTGAGCACTCAGGGCTGATTTCCTTCAGAATGGATAGGTTTGATCTTCTTGCAGTCCATGGGACTCTCAAGAGTCTCCTCCAGCACCATAATTCAAAAGCATCAATTCTTCGGCGATCAGTCTTCTTTATGGTCCAGCTCTCACTTCCATACATCACTACTGGGAAAACCATAGCTTTAACTATACGGACATTTGGTGTCCACTCTAGCAATGTTGTGTTTGACTGCTCCCGTGTTTCACATCCCACAGTTTCCAGTAACTGGCATTCAGAAGCATCGCTGCCTCCAGCTGCGGAGGCAGAGCAGAGCCATCCTGGCTAGGAGCCCTCGATAGCCCTCTCCTCCTCCGGGGTTTTGTCTAATCCTCTTTTCAATCCACCCGAGTTGGTGGCCACCACTGCCTACTGTGGCAGGGAGTTCCGCGGTTTGGCTTCCTTCCAGGGTTCTTGTGCCAGGCACATCCCAAAAGGAGATGCGTCATTATCCCTCAAAGCCTAATTTCAGTAGGGGGGTGGGACCCTCTGGGTGCCAGCAAAGGCCTCTGGGGACGCCAAGTTGGGGGCCCTTGGGCTAAAGTGTGTTGTTGACCTGGGGGATCCTTTTCGATTTCTGAACTCTGCAATTGCCTGGGTTGTCGAGTGGGAACTTTGCAAACACAACCTGCCCTTGGGACCTTCGGAGGCAACACAGAAGCTGCAAGCATGCCTTTATTTCTATATTTAGAAGTGGTTCTATAAGGCCGTATCAGAAAGCACTGGGGTGGTTTACAACATTACAAAATAAAATACCATTAAGAAAAGAACTCGGTTTCCTAAAATGGATGGATATATATATAACTGGAGCTTCTAGTTCTGTTCTTAGCAATATGATTTACAGCAAACTGCCCTGAATGTTTTGGAAAAAGTGGGACGGCATTATGAAAATATTTTAAAATAGCATTTTTGTGATTCTTTTTAAGTATGTATGGAGAGCAAGTATTGCATCCAGGCCACCCTTGCTTTGGAAATAGGCAGCATGTTGTAATGGTCAGAGTGTCAGGCTAGGACCTGGGAGACCAGGGTTCAAATCCCCACTCGGCCATGAAGCTCACTGTCTCTCAGCCCAACCTACCTCACAGGAGTGTTGTGTCCTCCATCCTGAGCTCCAAGGTGGGATGGAAATGCAATAAACGAACAGATTCCAGGGCAATATTGGGAATCATAGAATCTTCGCATTGTAGGGACCCCAGGGGGTCATCTAGTCCAACCCCCTGAATGCAGGAATCTTCTTTGCCCAATGTGAGGCTGGAACTCAGGACCCTGAGATTAAGAGTCTCATGCTTTACTGACTGAGCTATCCGAGTGTCCAGTTCTGCCCCTTTCGCTTCAAGTAGTTGGAGGAGAGAAGCAAATAGCCGGGGGGGGGGTGGACTAGATGACTCTCGAGGTGAAAAAAGGAGACTCCTTTTAGATCTGCTCCAATCCGGGAAGGTTTAGGGGATTTGACAGCTTCCACATCATCCGGGACTTTGGATTCTCAAGCAGGTTTTAGCATACGGTCTCTGAGCCAGAATTAATATCCTAGATCGGGGTGGGACACACAGGTCGGAGTGTGGAAATGGAAGCAGCTTGTGGCTTTCTGGGATATCTGGGATCTGCTAATGTTGCTCAGCAAGGCGGGGCTTCTCAGTCGATGACAATGCCATGTGACAGCCTGATCTGACACCTGTCTCCCCTCTTAGCAAGTCTGCAGGGTGTCATGGCTGGTGTGTCTGCACAGATCCCCACCCCCCACCCCGCCCGCTGTGATGCTAAACAGCACCGAGTGCTAATTCTGGCAGCACCTTCCAAGAGATGCTTGCCTCTGCTCAGCGAGAACAAAACACCCTCTTCTCCCTGCCGCCTCCCTCTCAGACTTTCCTTGCTTCTTTATTTCCCCTTATTTACCATTATTAACAGCCGAAAAGTACAGCAGCAAGCTATTGCATCATACCATATGCTGTATACAAACAAATTATAGCAAGAGAAAGAAATCGTGACACGCCGATATAAATCGAGACGTTCCTATTACCCCAGCTGTTGTGGATGGGGGGGGTGAAAAGACTTCTGGATCCTCCATCCTCCTGGAAACATGCAGTTTCTATGTGTTTTCCCCCTACAAAAGCCAAAGTTTGTAAGTTCTTATAACTCCAAGGAGTTTGTGGTTCTCTTCCCTCTGCATTGTATCCCTACAACGACCCTGTGAGGTAGTTTAGGCCGAGAGGCAGTGCCTGACCCAAGGTCACCCAGTGAAGCGTCCCTGTCAGAGAGGGGGGGTTTCGAACCCTGGTTTCTGCCAGGTCCTAGTCCGACACACTAACCACTACACCACGCTGCCTCTGCCCAGGTTAGCAATAAAACAGTCTCCGCATCCTGCAATGAAACCCTGTTGTTGAGATTTCCAGCTACTCGACTTCGGGTTCCCCCTGCCTTTCCCCTGCAGTGATTGTTGCATTAGCTGGAGTTTCTGCAAAAGAAGGGAAACTGTTTAGCCACTCCGAGGACGAGAGACACCAGCCTAGCAATTTGCTCTCTCCTCGTGTGCTGATATCATGCTCTGCTGCTGATATCATGTTCTGCTGCTGCCTTTGTCACAAATGCCAGTTTCCACAGGGCAGACATGCCTCTCTCCCCCCCCCTCCCGCCACCGCTGCCTCTCTGCGCCATTCCCGTTGCCAATGCCCATCTCCTTGCCGTGACATCGAAGGCGGCAGCAGGGAGGAGAGATGGCCTTTTTAATTTTGGTTGAGCACTTCTGGGGCAAGAGATAGAGAATCCCAGGACTAAAACCTTCTGTTCTGCAATCCTGGCGCTCAGATTCTCCGAGCCGAATGCTTTTGTGCAGATTAGTCGCATTTCATAGAATCATAGCATTTGAACAAGGATGCTCTAGTTGGCATGCCTGGTACACTTACAAGCTTCCCTTTTAAACACCTGCTCTTGCAAACTTCATCCTTGGCTGGGGGGAAACTGCTTTGGCTCAGGTTTGGCTCTTTCCAGCACTCAGAAAACCCATCCTCAGTCTTCATAAATGCAAAGAATTGTAGAATTGAATTGGAAGGTCCAACACCTCTCTTCTTTGCTCAGCTGATGCCAGTCGAGTCTGTCTCTTTTACAGCTTCCTTGTTCCAGACTTGCAAGCGAGTAATTTCTGTGGCCTCTGGCTCATGCAGACTTTTAATATCCAGCTGCCCACAAGTGCTTCTGTTCCTCCTTGAGGCCTAAAAATAAAAGACCTTTTACGCAATGGGCTCGAGTGTTTACCTGGAATTGGTTCTTATTCACCATAGGCGAGCGAGCAACCTTCTTAGACTCCTGTATTGATTGCTGCTATAATAGCCTTTGTGGGACGCGGGTGCCGCTGTGGGTTAAAGCAGAGAGACTAGGGCTTGCCAATCAGAAGGTCGGCGGTTCGAATCCCCGCGACGAGGTGAGCTCCCGTTGTTTGGCCAACCAGCTTTTCGGCAAAGTCTGTCCCCCTGTCAAGCAGCTCTTGCTATTAGTCATACCTCTCTGTGTATGGGACACAGGTGGCACTGTGGGTTAAACCACAGAGACTAGGGCTTGCCGATCAGAAGGTCAGCGGTTTGAATCCCCGCGACGGGGTGAGCTCCCATTGCTCGGTCCCTGCTCCTGCCAACCTAGCAGTTTCGAAAGCACGTCAAAGTGCAAGTAGATAAATAGGTACCGCTCCGGCGGGAAGGTAAACGGCGTTTCCATGCGCTGCTCTGGTTCGCCAGAAGCGGCTTAGTCATGCTGGCCACATGACCCGGAAGCTGTACGCCGGCTCCCTTGGCCAGTAAAGCGAGATGAGCGCCGCAACCCCAGAGTTGGACACGACTGGACCTAACGGTCAGGGGTCCCTTTACCCTTTATCTTTACCTTTATAATAGTCTTTGTACAAATTCTCCTGTGTCTCGGTTTCTACTGCTTTATTCCACTTGCTAACCTCCCCTGCACTTCCCCCTTCTCATTTGGAATAATACAAGTTCTCTCATCTGAAAATCCTTTGTGTTTTGTTGGTTCAAGTTGCCCAACCTTATTTGTGCCTCTACAGCTGCATAAAATGATCAACCTCTTAAAAACACACACACAAAGGAATTTGGTCTTTGCCCTGACTGATGCCTGGATGCCCACATTTCCCCTTAGCTTTCTCCCCTGCTTCTAGGGTCAAAATTCCCACTAAATTTCTTTTTTCTTTTAATGGCAGTTTAGATCAACACATGCAGACACACTCTGACACTGTGGCATCAATAACTTGGCCGATAAGGGGGGGGGGAAGGGAAGGACTGAAAGGGTGCCTGTCCCAATTCCAAAATGCCAGTTTTCAAAATTAACCCAAGCTGGGTACAGCAGTCCCTAAGGCGGTTGGCTGGCGCCTTGTGTGCCTCTTTCCAGCGCATGGCTCTGGCAGTGCTTTTCTGGCTCCAGCCTCTATGAGGGAGCCTGTTGTGGGGGCGCATGGCTGCACCTCTTCAGAAATTTGCACCCAGTGCCACAGGCCCCCCACACTATGCCACGCAGAGAGGTAAAGGTAAAGGGACCCCTGACTATTAGGTCCAGACGCGGACGATTCTTGGGTTGGGGCGTTCATCTCACTTTACTGGCCAAGGGAGCAGCCATACAGCTTCCGGGTCATGTGGCCAGCATGTCTAAGCCAGAGCAGCGCACAGAAACGCCGTTTACCTTCCTGCTGGAGCGGTACCTATTTATCTACTTGCACTTTGACGTGCTTTCGAACTGCTAGGTGGGCAGGAGCAGGGACCGAGCAACGGGAGCTCACCCTGTCGCAGGGATTCGAACTGCCAACCTTCTGATCAGCAAGCCCTAGGCTCAGTGGTTTAACCCACAGCGCCACCTGGGTCCCATATGCAGAGAGGTATGACTGATTAATAGCAAGAGCTGCTTGACAGGGGGACAGACTTCGCCGAAAAGCTGGCTGGCTTCCCCTCGCTGGAGGATGCACAGTTTGTGCAAGAGAGATGCTGTGGTTGCAACTGGAACGGAACTGTGAGTTTTTAATATATATATTTTTAATACCCCGTCCCATCTGTCTGGGTTGCCCCAGCTACTCTTGAGTGGCTTCCAACACATAAAATAATCATCATAAAACATCAAACATTTATAGTAGCAATCTGATCCAATTCAAAAAGTCACAATAACTTTAGCATAAGCAACTTATATCAAATAAAGCAATATTCAGTAATCTATTAGACTAGGACTTGGTGATCGCCAAACTCCATTTTTTGGTGAAACAACAGCCAGAAGGAAGGCCGGGCTGAACTTTCGAGTCCCTTGGGCTAATATGTCCAATCCTCTTTCAGACATGAATGTGTCTAATTCTCTTTTAGAGCCACCCAGGTTGGTGGCCATCACTCTCTCCTGAGGCAGGGAGTTCCATAGTTGAACGATGCACTGCATGAAGAGGAACTTTACCTGTCTTCAACCTGCCAAGTTTTGGATAACCCGGATGAGGCGGCAGGTCAGGTCTCTCGCGCCTCGCCGGCACACAAACAAGACAGCACAAAAACACCGAAGCAGAAACTTTTGGAGCTGAGAAGTTGATCTAATAGAGGATAATTACAGTAATTCATATTTAACCGCTGCCAGTCGGAATTGCAACCTTTATTTAGCCGCTTTGGTGCCTGCATGAGCCATTAAGGTATTATAATCAACACCTTAAATGTATTTTCATGTTCTAAATGAGTCTTGGCAGCTCCACCAAGCTATTCACAGAACTGATCAGGAGCAGGAGGCAATTTAATTTTTAATTTTTTTTTTTTTAAGAATTTTTGACATTTTTACTTATAACGACATACAACCTTAACCACACCTACATTTATACACATACAAAACAAATACAATTTACACACCTAATACAAAAATTGCCATGATTTTTCCTTAATTAGACTTCTCAAAAAAAAAATTTCTTTTTCCAATCTTGATGACTTCCCCTGCCTTTTCGCCTTCGTTTATATCCATAATCTACTTTTTTAACCTCTTCATTTAAAAATTTAAACTTAATTATAAATATAAAATAAAACATTCATCTTAATCTTCATCTTAATCTTAATCGTCTTAATCTATAAACAGACCACTTAAATTAACTTTGTTTATACTACATCCTCAGATCCTCACAAATCATCCTCATCGAATCTATCTCTTCTATCTAAGCTCGCCAATAACATATAAACGAAATATCTCCTCGTACAAAAAAAATAATAAAACAAACTATTGTTGACAGTGTTCACCCTCCGATTTCAAAATACCATAACAGTATTAGATTTTACTTAAACTTCACCCCAACCCCCTCTGTCCATTTTTCTTCTCCAGCACACTGAACTTCCATGCAGCTTCCCTCTCCACGTCCCGATCCAGCAGTCCAAAACTTTGCCACGAGCTCCGAGGAATCCATCTCTTCCTTTCTCAGCTTCTCCGGTTCTTTATAACCTTTCTTTTCTTCTTGTGAATACCTTAATTCTCTGTCCCTGGCCCCCGAGCTCACACCTCGGGGACTGGATATAACAAATCTTGACATCGCCTTGGGGCTGCCACCCCCAAAAAGCGAATTTCTTCTCCGGAGTTGCTCGCTCATTTCTTTCCATCTTTCCATCCACCCTCTCAGCTCTTTGGCAAGATTTTCTTCCAAAGAATCAAAAGTTTGGTAAGCCTCCTCTGTGGGCATTTGGTTCCATTTCAGACCCCCACACAAGACTTTGACTTTTCTCCAGAGTATTTCCACATTCAAGGCAGTGAGCCTTTGTTCATCTGTTAATCCGGAGTTCAATACCAGTTCAAAAACGAAACCCAACATACTGGCAGAGGGGGAGGAAGTGGGTATCATATTTCTTCTCCTGTCTCTTTGTTCGTCGCCATCTTTCTAATCTGGAGCGCAAACACCGCAACTTTAGATGGAGATATTTTCCGCTAGTTAGTTTCCCAAGAAAAAAGTTTGACAGTCTCTTGCCTCAATTTTAAATACTTTGTAACTAGTTCTGTGGCAGCAGTCCCTCAAATTGGTTAATTTCTTAGGCTCGAAGGGAAAGAGGCAGGCTGCCTTTCTCCTTCCCCCCGGATCGTTCCGAAAACACGATTTCTGCCAAGATTTTTTACTCACGACCACCGGGTTCCTTTAGCTCCATTCTTCACAGGTAGAACTTAGACGCTCACCGCGAGCTTTGCCGCCGCATTTGCATCCCGGTTGGGGCATGTCCCCGTAAGCCCAGCTCCGTTGTCCCTTCACCCCCACTCCTCCTTTACAGGAGGGGCAAGGGAAGGGTTCGGAGCCTCCGCGGGCGCAGCCGGGGAGCCCAGGGTGCGGGACGCTCTTCCCGCACCCCAACCGGAGCCGCGCGCTGCGGTAGCGCGACTCCTAACCCCCGGGATGGACAAGGCGCTTCGGACCCGAAGCAGCCTTCGACCACCCAGCGATGGCGTCGCCGCCGGAAGTCCTTTATTTTTATTTTAAAGCCTCTTTAGGGACAGTTTGTTGCCTGGCTGGTACAATTTCAGACTGCGGAGCCGGAGGCAAAGAGGACGGGTCACATTTTGGGGTCTCCTCCCCGAAGAAGAGGCTTGGATAGGCATGGATCTTGTTAAAACAGAAATCAGAAGGTGCAACAATAGGATGAGGGAGACTGGATGGGTCGTGACGTGTGTGGAAAACATCTAGGTGTCCTCATTGGAGGCTGGGTCTGCTGCCCCTGCCGATCCTCCCACCCAAGGCAGCCGCCTCACCTTGCCTCACAGCCCCATACCATATCACTTTAAACCACCATGGCTCTCACCACCGCCAAGGAATCTCTGGAAACATAGTTTATTAAGACTGTTGCCCGTTATTAAGAGATTCCCTATCCCACCCCCCACCCCCCATTCCCCCTCTGGGAATGGGGATTTTAAGGACATGGCTGGTGCTGTGATGTTTTCATTGTAATTAGGGATATAATTGTAATTAGCCGGATGGGTGGGGTATATTATTATATATATATATATATATATATATATGAATGTTTAATTGTTTTTAATGTCCGCCCCCCCCCCCCCCCCTATGTTTTTAGCTGTTTCTATTTTATCTGCAAGCCGTCTTGAGTCCCTGTCAGGGAAAAGACAGAATAATAATAATATAATAATAATAATAATAATAATAAATATACCCCACCCATCTGGCTGGGTTTCCCCAGCCACTCTGGACGGCTTCCAACAAAAGATTTAAAATACATTAAAATATCAAAACAAAATAAAATAAAAAATTCCTTCCAGTAGCACCTTAGAGACCAACTAAGTTTGTTCTTGGTATGAGCTTTCGTGTGCATGCACACTTCTTCAGATACTGTGCATGCACACGAAAGCTCATACCAAGAACAAACTTAGTTGGTCTCTAAGGTGCTACTGGAAGGAATTTTTTATTTTATTTTGTTTTGACTATGGCAGACCAACACGGCTACCTACCTGTAATTAAAATATCAGTCATTAAAAACTTCCCTAAACAGGGCTGCCTTCAGATGTCTTCTAAAAGTCAGGTAGTTGTTTATTTCCTTGACATCTGATGGGAGGGCATTCCACAGGGCGGGCGCCACCACCGAGAAGGCCCTCTGCCTGGTTCCCTGTAACCTCACTTCTCACAGGGAGGGAACTGCCAGAAGGCCCTCGGAGCTGGACCTCAGTGTCCAGGCTGGACGATGGGGGTGGAGACGCTTGGCATAATAAGTGATTGTCAAACCTCTTTGAGACGTGTGTCAACGTCCTTAAACTCCTTTCCACAAACACACAATTCTGGTGGACTTTTAATTTGGTAATGGATGTCAGCTTCACATTCTCCCATACCCTTTCATATTTTTTTAATAAGAATTTATTGGATTTTAATAATAAACATACACAAAATACAAACACTACAAAAACTACAAAACAAAATACACACAAACAAAACACATATTTATCCATCCTTATCTTCTTTATAATCCTTAGTTTGGGACTTCCTCACATCCTCTCTTCTGCGTTCATTTCTAATCTTCTTTAGTAACTTTGTAACATTATAAAATCTTATTTCTCACACCTAATCTTAATCTTACATCCATAAACCTCAAATCTCAAATCTTATTCTTATCAAACTAAACATTACATTACATAACTCAACCTCTTATATCCTCTCTTAACTTAACTTCTAATACTGTAGCCTATATATCAACTGATTCCAATTTCACCTATTAATAAATCACATCTTAACAAAACCTAAGTATTTCTTCCAATTCTCATACACCGTTTTCCCTCTGGTTTCGGAGTTCCGTGGTCAGCCTTTTTTCCCATATCCCCTTTACAAGTTCATCCTTTACCCCACACCCCTCCTGTCCATCTCAACCCTACATTCTCCCATACCCTTTCGGAGAGCCATTGCCATGGCTGCCTTGCCAATACGCTGGTCGTAAACTGGACACAGCAGCCCTGATGTGATCTGTCCAAGGCGGAATAGAGTCATACCATGACTTCCTTTGATCTGGACACCAGACTTCTGTTGATGCCACCTAAAATCGTGTTAGCTTTTTTTGCTGCTGCATCACACTGTTGACTGATGTTCAGCTTGTGGTCCACAAAAACCCCTAGATTCTTTTCACACGCACTGCCAGATGTCCTCCATCCTTTTTTTATTTTTTTATAAAACAAGACAAAAACAACTACAACATAATCAAACATAAACACAACAATACAATTATTTAAAAACATACCTACAATAAAAACAGACCTACAACAACAATAAAAAACAAAAAATCTCATTATTTATAACTAATAACTGTCCTTCACATTGTATGTTGACTTCCTCCTATCTCCTCTTCCTGCGTTCCTTGTCTATCATCTTTAGTAATTTCTAAACATCTTGAAAATTACCTACTTAATCTTAACTATTACCTTAACTCATATTTCATCTATCTTAAACACTTAACCTATCTCTACATCTACCGTCTATATTTCTTTCCAAGTTATATCTACCGTATTACGAGTATAAGTCGACCCAAATAAAGCCGAATTACCTACAAAAATTGGGAAAGCTTATGACTCAAATAAGCCTTACCTTTGCCACTGTGGTAGAGGAGGAACGAGCAGCCCAAAGCAGCCCTTTGGGCTGCTCCTTCCTCTTCCTCTTCCTCCTTTGCTGCTGTGGAGCTATCTTCAGCAAGCCCTAGGGCTCTGTGGTTTAATCACAGCGCAATTTCCCTTGTGTTATACAGAGAAGGCTATCCTGTCTGTTTAAGCAGGAGCCAGGGAAAAAGCTGTGGGGTTTTAATACTTAAGGCTTTCTGCCTTCTGGGGTCTAAAGTTTGCATTTAGTGAGCAGTTGCTGAAACAATCTACGTTCGTACACTTCTAAGGAATGGTTACTTGAGTTAAGCCGAGGGCAGCTTTAAAGCACAAAAAGTGTGCAAGGCTTATACTCAAGTATATATGGTAATTGTCAATCATTAGATTCCTCCATCCTATGTTTGTGCCTCTGATTTTTTCCCTGCGTAAGTGTAGTCCTGCCTGGGGCCGATGGGAATTACAGTCCAGCACATCTGGAGGGCGCCAGATTGGCGAAGGCTGGCTTCCTCGCCACACGCTCTTCATGCTGTTGAAAGATGATCCATGTGGTTGGAGCTGCTTTCCATGGGTCTTTGTTTCTGAGGGAGGCTGTTCCGCCCGGCAACAACCCCACCCCCACCCCCCGCACAGTGCAAGGAGAAGGGGATGTCTGTTAACTCTGCTTTTTCCCTGCCTGCCTTCAACACAGACCTCATTGACTCAGGTAGAAAGCAGCATCATTCTTCTGTGCTTCCCCCCCCCCCCGATCTTGAACACCGCCTGGGTGATTAACCTTAAAACCCTCCTCGTAACCCCCACCTCGCACCCACAACTCAGCCCCCGCTGCCCAAGACACAAAGGGACCCATTTTTTACATCCTGCCTCCTCAGCATCCCTGTGACTCAGCAGAGACTCTCTTGCCAGCCTGGCAGAAGCTGCATCTTCTGGGGAGAGCAGTCCCTAGAGATGGCAAAGCTGCTCTCTCTCTCTCTCTCTCTCTCTTCTCTCTCTCTCTCTCTCTCTCTCTTTCTCTCTTTCCTGGCACAATTCCCAGCAGGTGCAAAAAGCCCTGCTATACACTATACACCAGGTTTCCTCGCACCTGCAATTGCATTTCTTAGCTAGGAGCAGCAAATAGCAGAGAACCAGAATCCCCCCCTCCCCTGGCCTGTCTCCTCGCATGGGCAAAGAGCATGGCTGATCCTTTTCATGTGGCTGTCTCCGTGGCGGACCCTTGCAGCGTCAGGCTGGCGTGTTGCTGGAAAGTGGCCCTCCTCTCCAGAGGTACATTCCTCCTTCCGTTTTCTGGGTGGATGCTCCAAGTGCGAAGCTCTGACGTTTGCAGCGAATGGGGCCGACTTCTTTCTTTCTTTCTTTCTTTCTTTCTTTTTCTTTCTTTCTTTCTTTCTTTCTTTCTTTCTCCCTCTCTTTCTGTTCCCCTACAGGGGAAAGAGAGAGGAACGCAAAGCCCACATTCTCCAGGTGAAGGGGTTCCACAGAGCAGGCCTGCCGGAGAGATCCCAAAATCCTGCTTGCAGGGTTACTCTTTTAAACCAGGGATGGGGAACCCGGGGCACTCCAGCTATTGCTGGACTCTTTTCTGTCCCAGTCAACAAGGTCTGTAGTCTGAGACCCTTCCATGTGCCAGTGTGGTGTAATGGTTAAGAGCGGTGGACTCGTAATCTGGTGAACCGGGTTCGCGTCTCCGCTCCTCCACATGCAGCTGCTGGGTGACCTTGGGCTAGTCACACTTCTCTGAAGTCTCTCAGCCCCACTCACCTCACAGAGTGTTTGTTGTGGGGGAGGAAGGGAAAGGAGAATGTTAGCCGCTTTGAGACTCCTTCGGGTAGTGATAAAGCGGGATATCAAATCCAAACTCCTCTTCTTCTTCAGGAAGCAAAAACTGCAGCAAGCTTTGATCATGTCCTAAAGACCCATCTATTCCCAGCCTCATAATATTCACACCTTGTCCTGTTTTATCGATATATAACTGAGCGTTTTATCGATGGCCTCTCTGTTTTACTCATCAATTTCTTTGTATTGTTGGTTTTTAATGTTGTACATGGATCTTGCGTTATTTAAATCGTCTAGCTGTGTTTTACGTAAACTGCTATGGGATTTTGCAGGTTAAGCGGTATATAAATGTTATTGATGATGATGATGATGAAAGTTGGGACAAGGGCTTTGGCACCAGCAAGCTGGATGGGTCTGCAGTAAGTACCGGTATATGGTTTTCAACATCACGATAGATCACCAGCTAAACATCGGGATATACTGATATATCAGGATGTCTGAAATAAGGATGGACCTGGTTTTCAGCTTTGTGATATATCACCAGCTAAACATTATGGTACACTGTTATAGAATCGTAGAGCTCAAAGGGACCCAAGGGTCATCTAGTCCAACCCCCTGCAATGCAGGAATATATATCACAACATCTGAAATAAGGATGCAGCTATGTAGAGGCACTGGCAGGCTTCACATCTTTTCCCACCTTGTGATTTTTGCATAGCACGCACTCATCATGATTGTCAATATATTGCCAGGTCAAAAATTATGAAACCGTTATCACGATATGGACTTCATAACGGTTTTGGACGATCTATTAATATATCGCAGAGCCCTAGTCTGTAGGGTGGGGTCACACTGCCCCCCTCCTGATTCACTCCAGGAGATTAACACCCACCTCTCCGCTTGCTTCTGCAAAGCTACCAGCAGCGAGAAGCCTCTCTAAGCTTCCATTAAGCAAATCATTCTAGGAGAAGTTAACTGACCGTACAGAATCCATCTGTTCCTCACGGAAACCTGTTTGCAGTGCGTGTTCTAAGCCAAACCTGGCTGTGTTTACATCTCTGCCAAAGGAAGAACGAGAAAGAGGTTCAGGTTCTGTAGCTAAGTGACTGCTGGGAGATCCCGCAGTCCCGTGCATCTTAAAAGGGGAAATTTGCACTCAGTGCCTTTTGGTTTTTTAAGAATTGACAGATGGTGGGACCTGCCTCGCTCTGCGGGAGGCCCCTTTCTTTGACAAAGCAGAGGAGGAAGAGGTACCTGCTTCCGTCTGCAGGGATTTGGGTCTAGATGGGGAAAGCGGGGGGGGGGGACGACGACAAACAGGACTCTTAATGAGCCCCGATGGGACTGGCGAGGGAGAGTTTCCAGAACCTGCGTGTCAAGCTGGGACTCTGGGTGGTTGAATAAAGTTGTTTATGTTTTTGTATGTTGTTTTGTCTGAGAAGGGGTATGTGGGATGTAAAACGCAGGAGCAGTCAAACACAACATTGCTAGAGTGGACATAGAAAGGGAACTCTAGGCCAGCCAGTCGGAACTCGCTGTTTCCCCTGGGCTGGGATGGACTTCCTCTGTGTAACTGGAGATGGGTGTGGTCTCACCTGGGCAGGTTAACACAAAACCACAGGGACCACACTCCATCTTTCTCTCTTTGGGACGGCGTTCTCAAAGAAGCTGTTTTGCTAAGATGCTGTCTTGGCTGAGACCACAAAGGAGATGTTTTTCCCTTATGGAACAGTCTCCTGAGTAAATGTAACTTTTACTAAGTTTAAGTCTGCCGTCTGGGATCCAATTGTGAACAGATGATTTCTCGTGAGTAAACGTTTTATGCTTTTATAGAAGACTGTGTAGTGTCTTATTTTGAGAGGGATTAATGGGGAAAATACCAGGACATTTATTACAGAGGTTTTAACAAACCTGAGCAAGCTTTCCACTGTGTGTGTGTTTAAAAAGGGGAATGAGAACTCTGCTAATTTCTGGGACTTGTAAACACAAGTTGGAATAGGATATCTTAAACAATATATCCTCTCCTGCATCCCAAAACATTCCCACAATTAATGCAGTATCAGAAAGAGTAAAAATTATAATAGGGACAAGACAGGGTTGCCCCCTGTCACCATTATTGTTTATCTTAGAGGCCTTGGTGAAAAATGTAAGAGCTGGTGAAGAAATAAAAGGTATAACAGTTCGGTGCAAAGAGTATAAACTGAGAGCATTTGCAGATGAGCTTGTAATAAGAGTAGAGAACCCATTGGTAACTATACCGAGGGTTCTAGACATAATGTAGGAGTTTGGACAGGTAGCAGGATTCAAGTTAAATAAAAACGAAAACAAAAGTATTGGTGAAAAATACGACAGAACAAAGCAAAAACGAATTACAACTAGCAACACAATTGACATGTGGGAAAAAAGGTGAAATATTTGGGGGGTATGGCTAACTGCTAAGAATACAAATTTATTTAAGGACAATTATGAATTAACCAGGAAGTATGTGAATTTAAATTTGTTATGTAAAAACCAATAGAAATATTATCAGAAGCACCGCTGCCACCAATGTGGAGGCAGAGCTGAGCCGTCATGGCTAGGAGCCATCAATAGTCTGGTCCTCCTTCATGAATTTGTCTGGTCCTCTTTTAAAGGCATCTCTGTTGGTGGCCAGTGCTGCCTCCAGTGGGAGGGAATTCCGCAGTTCAACTCTGCACCAGCAAAGAAGTCCAGAATCCTCAGACGTTCAGCTTCATTGGATCCCCACGAGTTCTAAGAAGCTCATCCACACCGCTGAATCGGTTTGGCACTGAATCAGAACCAACGGCAATCGTACAATCAGGTTCCCCGGAGATTGCTGTTTGTTCCGACTTAGCACTAGAGAGCGGGTTTTCTGGGGGAAAGTGGCTGCCACTTTTGTTCTGGCAAAACACAGGACAGGGCAGGGCAGGGCAGTTGGGGGCCTATTCTTTATTTTTGGTGCTGAAGTGACCAAAACAATCCATTACAATCTATTGCAGCCTCACAGGATGGCCCCTCTGGAATTTGTCACACACATGAATTTGTGAGTCTGTCTGTGCTTGGCTACCCAGAGCTTAAAAACATGACCTTTTACCTCCCCCCACCTTCAAATACATGCATTTGGAGAGAATCCCTAACTTGGTATCTGAAGAAGTGTGCATGCACACAAAAACTTATACCCGGAACAAACTTAGTTGGTCTCTAAGGTGCCACTGGACAATTTTTTCAAAAAAAAATATATTTATTTATTTCAACTGCACCAGACCAACATGGCTACCTACCTGAATCTTGGCAGAGAGAGAGATAGAGAAAGAAGACAAAGAAGAAGAAGAAGAAGAAGAAGAAGAAGAAGAAGAAGAAGAAGAAGAAGAGGAGGAGGAGGAGGAGGAGTTTGGATTTGATATCCCGCTTTATCACTACCCGAAGGAGTCTCAAAGCGGCTAACATTCTCCTTTCCCTTCCTCCCCCACAACAAACACTCTGTGAGGTGAGTGGGGCTGAGAGACTTCAGAGAAGTGTGACTAGCCCAAGGTCACCCAGCAGCTGCATGTGGAGGAGCGGAGACGCGAACCCGGTTCACCAGATTATGAGTCCACCGCTCTTAACCACTACACCACACTGGAAGAAGTGTGCATGCACACGAAAGCTCATACCAAGAACAAACTTAGTTGTCTCTAAGGTGCTACTGGAAGGATTTTTATTTTTTATTTTGTTTTGACTATGGCAGACCAACAGGCTACCTACCTGTAACTGGAGAGAGAGAGAGAGAGAGAGAGAGAGAGAGAAGACTAGCATTATCCTGTATTGTGCTAGGACTGCCATATTTCATAAACTGAAAATCTGGACACAAAAGTTTTTTTTTGGGGGGGGGGAGTTTGGCTAAAGTTGTGGAGATTTGGCATAGGACAGCCGAAGTGTGCGTGAGCCTGGTATGGATAAAAGCTTTTCCTTGCCGAATGCTGTTGGAAGCAAGAGACCCATCCGGGAGGCGAGAGGTCCTTGCAGGTTGCTGTGGTCTTGCCGGCTCTTGGCACAGCGTATCACATGCTGGGCTGGGCTGGGCTTGCTGACGGCTCTTCTTCCGTCTCCATCTCGAGTTGGCTCAAGTCTTTGTCACGGAGACAAAGGGCTGGACTTCGGCTGTCGCCAGATTCATGATCCCGCCTGAGCAGATGGAGGCCGCAAGTAAACCGGGGCTGGGAGGTTGGAAATGCTGCGCTGAATTTCTTTTTGGGGGGTATTTCTTTTGCATACACTCCTTTCTCCTCCTCCTCCTGGGTTTTGCTTTTTTAAAAATTGTTTCAGTGTTGCTTCGCTTCCTTGGTGCCTCTCGCTGGGAGAGAGCGCGCGCGCCTGCCGGAGGGTTGGGGACACTTTCCCTCTTTCTCGGGCACGGGCAAGGGATGCCAAAAGGTGCGTGGCGGGCACGATTCTCCGGGGGTGGGTCTTGTCCCGCTCCTATTCATCGGTAACGGACTGGATGAGGGTGAACTTCGTCCAGACAGGACAGAGGGGCTCTGTGTAGTTTGGAAAGCAGAACGGGGATTTTGTAGTTTCTGGACTCAGCTCTGAGCCTGGATGCCCAGGTCTCTGCAGTTGCCACGAGTGTATTTTATAGAATCATAGAATTGGAATAGAGTTGGAAGGGACCTTGCGGGATCATCTAGTCCAACCCCCTGCAATGCAGAAATATGCAGCTGTCCCATAAGGGGATCGAATCTGCAACCTTGGCGTTATCAGCAGCCTGCTCTAACCAACTGAGCTATCTATTTCCACAATTAAAGCTAGTGTTTTATTCCGAAAGGCCTTTGGGGAAACTGACTTTGTTTTTTTTTTTTGTTTTTTTAAGGGAAGGGCTCTTGAATAGTGCAATGCTGTTGTTTATTCTCAATATTTGTTTTTATTATCCTGCATTTTAGAGGGTTGGAATAGAAGACCCCTGGGGTCCCCACCAACACAACAATTCTGTGATTTTAATCAAATTGTTTTAATCCTATTGCAGTTTTATTGTTTTCTTAACGATTCTCTTTTCTATGCTTTTAGCTCTTTGCATTTTGTTGGGCTTGCTCTAATTTGTGTAAGCCACCTTGAGTCCTGGTCCAGGAAGAAGGCAGGATAGAAAATAAGAGTAGTTTGAGCTGGGCTTGTGCAGGAAAAGCTCCCAGCGGATGGTGCCTTACAAACCCAGCAGGTTTCGAGATAGGAACTTAATTTACAAATGGGTTGTTGCAACAGGGCAAGTGGGGTTCTCTGTGTATGGTTTGCAACTTTAATCCAATTTTAATGAGAGGAGAAAGTATCAACTGGTATTTTGATGTAAAAAAATAACCCCAAACTTAACTTGCTTGCATGAGGAATACAGACCTCACAATAAGCAGCTGGCTAGAAGCATTTTTAACCTCCAAAATAAGTTACTTATCCTTTAAAGGTAAAGGTAAAGGTACCCCAGTTAAGTGACAGTTAACGACTCTGGGGTTGCGGCAAACGACTCGGGTTGCGGCGCTCATCTCGCTTTAGGGAGCTGGCATTAGGTCATGTGGTGTCGGGGGGGGGCTTGCCACCACTCCTCATCTGATCTGACTCGACCCTGACATGTGGCCAGCATGACTAAGCCGCTTCTGGCAAACCAGAGCAGCACACTGAAACGCCGTTTACCTTCCTGCCGGAGTGGTACCTATTTATCTACTTGCACTTTGACATGCTTTTGAACTGCAAGCTGGGCAGGAGCTGAGACCGAACAATAGGAGCTCACCCCATCACGGGGATCCGAACTGCCAACCTTCTGATCGGCAAGCTATCCCATTTTTTCCCTCCAAGGAGCTGAAGGGGACACCCATGGCTTTCCCCCTTCTCATTCCATCTCCAACCTGCAAAGCAGGTTAGGCTGAGAGGCAGTGACTGGCCACAAGGGCACCCAGGGAGCTTTATGGGTTAGTGGGTGGATTTGAACCCTGGTCTCCCGGATCCTAGTCCGAGACTCTAACCGCTACCCCACACCGGTGACCGGAAGGCCCACTTCTCTTTAGCACACTGGGGCCCCACTTCTCCTGCTCTGGAGGGCAGGACTTGAACCCATGGCTTCAAGTGACGAGAAAGGAGATTCCGACTAAACATCAGGAGGAACTTTCTGAGAGTCAGAGCTGTTTGACAGTGGAACAGTCTGCCTTGGAAGGTATCGGTCTCTCCTTCCTTGGAGGTTTGGAAGCAGAGTTTGGGTGGCCACCTGCCATGGATGCTTTAACTGAGATTCCGGCATTGCAGGGGGTTGGACTAGATGACCCCCAGGGGTCCCTTCCAACTCTACATTTCTAAGATTATATGATTCTTTAGCTCCCTGTGGGCCCACCTCTTGAAGGCATCTCCACTACTTGCGTCCAGAAGATGCTGGCCGGACTCTTGATTTCCTCCTTTACCCTTTCTCTTCCCTTTTCCATGTGCCCATGAGACAGACTGTCCGCACGTTCCTGCTAAGTCCAGCATCCAGAAAAGGGGTCCTTTATCCGGACAGTTGTCAGCAGGGCCGGATTTAGGTTTGATGAGGCCCTAAGCTACTGAAGGTAATGGGGCCCTTTATATGTCCAGCTGTCCTTTGTCAACAACAAATTGTCGCTGTTTTTGTGTTGAATATATGCTATATGGTAATTTATGGACCTAAAAGCCATTTGCACATGTTGCCATGCAACCAGTCCATGCAGAATGTAGGCACCCTATATATAGAAAGGAGCAAACCAGTGATATTTTAGGGAGCAGGCTAGCAGGCAGGGCCCATGACTTACATCATAGGAGCCTACACAACACAAAACACTGTTGCTGTATGTAGGTTTTATTTTATTTGTTTTTTATCTTATATTTTGGAAATGTACATCCAGTTTTTTTTCCTTTAATTTTTTTGGGGGCCCCCAAGAGAGTGAGACCCTAAGCTATATCTTTTTCTTTAGTTTATATGTAAATCTGGCACTGGTTGGCAGGGTGCACTGCTATTCTGGCTAATATCTGGAGGAACCGCAGTGTGTTTCTTTTGGGTAACTCCTGTGCTTTGTCAAAGTTGCTGGTGGACCGTGTTTGAGCCAGTTCAAGAAAACGCGTCCTGAGGTTTTGTGGTTGCAGCTGCCACTTACGGTACATCTGCAAAATTTAGAATTAAATGAGCTGCTTGAGTAGCCCTTATTACAGTCCAACAGGGTCTGTTATTCTTGCCCGCTTTTCAGAGGCAGAGTGGGGACGAGGTTGAGAGACTTGCATTCACACTTGGCATAGAACAATTTGTTGGACGCTCTAGGACAGATTTTAAAAAGTATTTTTTTCCACAGAGCACATAGTTCAGCTATGGAACTCCTTCCCACAGGAGGCAGCGATGGCCACCAACCCAAAAGAGGACCACACAGATTCATGGAGGAAGAGAGGGCTATTGTCGGAAGACCAGTTGCTGGAAGCCATGGGAGGGGAGAGGGCTCTTTGTGTTCAAATCCTGCTTGCGGTTTCCGCGCAGGCATCCGGTCAGCCACTGTTGGAAGGGGATGCCAGGCTAGATGGGCCATTGGCCCGATCCAGCAGGCTCTCCTTATGTTCTGTGATTGCTAAGAATGGAGCCTCCAGCTGCAGAGGCAGTGTAGCTTGAGAAACCCCTTTGCTCCTCATGGGTGAGTTTCCTGGAAGCCCCTGTTTGGAGATCAGGATCCTGGGCTTGGCAGAACTTTAATCTGATCTGGCAAAGCAATCGATGGAGCAAAGCTTTCCTGCAATAAGTTTTCTTTTTCCCCCAGCTGTATTTTTTTATTCATTTAAAGAAAGGGGGATGTTTAGCTCAGGGAGGGGCCGTGTTGTGAAGATTAATCAGTTAATGTTTGCAAAGTGTGCTGGAACGCGGCAAGGATGAGATGAAAGCCTAGGTCTTATTATGCAAATATCTTCCTTGGCAAGGCGCCAGTCTCTTCTCCCGCTTCATTCTCCTCCTTTCTTCCCCCCCCCCCACCTTGGGAGAATCCTTCCCTGCCCCTCGGAGGAAGGAATAAAGCCATCTGTCAACCTCCATCACCCCCTCACCCCCCCCCAGCCTGGCATGTTACCCCACAAGGCAGGGGCCATGGCTCCTTCCACCCCCCCCCTCCCCGCAGGGGTTCAACTCGGTGAGTCGCCTGTGCTTTTGATGGGGCAGAGGAGGAGAGGAATTAATGGCTCTTGCATCATTCATTTCTGGTGCAAATTTCAGGCGGAGGCCGCCGGGATCCAGGGAGTGAGATTGGGGAATTTAAAATGAATCTGCCTCCAGTGAAGGGTGGGTGGGGAGCCTTGGCTGCATGTTGTAGTGTCTGAAGGTGCGAATGTGTGAGGGGGCTGGCAGATCTCGCAGGAGAATCTCTCTGGGCTGCTGTGTGAAGTGCTCTCTCTCTCCCTCTCCCCCCCCTCTCTCTCCCCCCTTTTGCCCAATCATATATAGTGGTACCCCGGGTTACATACTTAATCCGTTCCGGGTTACAGTACATAACCCGAAAGGGACGTAACCCGAACAATTCGTTCTGCACATGCACAGACCAAAACCCCCCGAAAAAACCGCGAAAAACGCTCTGTGCATGTGCAAATCGCGCGCACGTCGGGTTGCGCCTCCGGGTTAGCGGAGTTTGTAACCCGAAAAGTATGCAACCCGGAGCGTACGTAACCCGAGGTACGACTGTATTCGTAGAATCAGAGAGTTGGAAGGGGCCCCCCAAGGGTCATTCAGTCCAACCCCCTGCAATGCAGGAATCTCAGGTAAATCATCCATGACAGATGGCCACCCAACCTCTGGTTAAAAATCTCCAGTGGAGGAGAGTCCATATTGGCACCATGTCATCCTTCTGCCAGGTAACTCCTCTTCGGTGGTGGATCGGGCCCCCTAGAAACTCAGGGACACCCCAGAACAGCAGCTGAGGAGGAGGCTGGATCCCCAGGAGAGACTGGCAGGGACCCCTCCTTGGAGAAGGGGAACTCTGCATTTGAACAGATTGGCGTAGGGTGTGATTGTTCATTTGTGGTTGGCTGTGGTGGTCTTTGGTTTCCTGCGTGAGTCGGGTGGGTGAGTCTTTTCGGTCAGGTTAGCCATATTGATTTAGCTTGATCGCTTTTTAACGACCATCTTCTGTATGTGTTTAGCTCTTAGCGTTTGGCCTGTCTTGTTTTAATCTGCATAAACTGCCTCAAGCAATAATAATGATATAATAATCTTATTGCACACACATCTGGGAGTGATTCCGGCTAAATCAGTGGGATTTGTTCTGAGCAAGTAGATCTGATGCATGATAGAATTGTAGAGTTGGAAGGGACCCCGAGGGTCATCTAGTCCAACCCCCTGCAAAGGAGGGATCTTCGACCCAACATGGGGCTCAGACCCACGTCCCTGAGATTAATTATCTCACGCTCTACCAACTGAGCTATCCCAGCTCAGTGCATTCGGACCTGAATTTCTGGAACCCCTGCAAGAGAGCTCATCATGTTTTCACATTAGAAATGGGATCAACTGAACGTTAGTCTGGCATCTGCGATAATGAGGAGGCTTTAAGAGATCATGAGAGGCGAGATTTGTTGCGGATAGGAATGGAGAATTCATTAGGAGGTTAGCTGCAAGGCACTTCGTGTTGAAGGAGAATAATCAATTGCTCACTTTGAGGAAGCAGCCAGTGGCAGGGGGAGAGGTTTAGAGGAATTGTGCCGATCAATCATTTGGGGGGGGGGGGATATTGAACCAGGCGACAGCAATTGCAGAGGCTGCAGTTCAATGCAGAGGACTCAAACCTCCTTAAAACCACCCATTTCAATGGACTCGAGCCCACTCTGTGCTATATGAGGCCGTGACCTGAAGGGCAGAGGGAGCAGAGCTCGGAGACCATCTGTGGTACCAACAGGGGCTGATGGAATAGCAGCCTGACAAATGTCTGGAGGGGCACAGGCTAGCCACCCCTGAATTAGAGGGTTGAAAAGAGGGGTGCTTGAGAGATTTACATACGCTGTAAGCCGTCCAAAGTGGCTGCGGAAACCCAGACAGATGGGCACAGTGTAAATTATTATTATTATTATTATTATTATTATTATTATTATTAAATTATTATTGCCACTTCTGGTACCCAACTTAACCTGGCCCTCCTCGTTTCCTGGGATGTTGCACTGGAGGAATAGGAGGGAAAGGCTAAATTTCCCTGGGAAACCTCAGGGTCGGCCCTCTAGGCTTCTCTGCCTGGCCCCTGGAACTCTCTCCAGGCCACGCCCCGATCTTCATCCTCCTTGAATGTCTTTGCCTGGCTGGAATTTGCCCTGGAAAGAAGCTACCTTGCTTTGCAATGGCGAAATTTGTGCGTGTTGCTCCGCCCACTTTTGCCCCTGGCCCCGCCCAGCACTGCCACGTGGCCCCTGCAAGGTCACCCGGAAAAGAATGCGGCTCTCTCGTTGATGAAAAAAATTCCCCACCCCCGGGCTGAAGTTTGCGTGCTTCGAGGAGTGGCTGTGGACAGTGGCGTAGCGTTGGCAGGGGGTTGCAGGGGCGATTGTCCCAGGTTCAAAATTCTCAAGAGCGCAACCCATGTTACGCCACTGGGCCACAGTGGTTCTGAAGGTGTGTCAAGACTAGGAGGGAGGTGGCTTCCTTTCCTGGCCCAGCAGCAAGCAGAATGCAGAGCTTGAGCATCTCCCAGGCAGCCGGGTGGGGTGGACAGCTGACCAGGTCCTCTCGTGCTGGGGCAGTGCCTCCTCTCACTGCCTACCCCCTTCAATGCCTCAGCTCCACACCATTTGCTCACAGGCACCATGTGCTACAAACTTCTCACGCCACGGCTGATCCCGCCATCATGTGTGCCAGGTCGCTGCTGTGCCAGGCAGCCCCTTCAGCCCCCTCCTGCCTCAGGGCCACTGCAGAGCCCCCAGCCCAGGCCCCTGTATGGGAGCAGGCAGCCGCAGGTGATGACCCTCCTTTTGTGCCTTGACCCGGGCACTGGCAACCCACGCTACGCCGCTGGCTGTGGAGCTTCTTATTTGAGAGAACGGAGACCAGCTCAGGCTCCCGTTTTCTCTCCCCACCTGCGGGGTTCAGCTATGATTTGGGGAACTCTGCATCTCCCTGGCTGAGCAAGCCGGACTGAATGGGATGGAGCATGTGGCACAGAGTGTGACCGAGATAGGGTGCGGTGGCACAGCATGGGAGAAAAAGCCCTATAATCCTGCAGCGCTCTACCCTACATTGGCAGCGGCCCCCGCTTGACTTGTCCTGTGAATTAATCGATTCCTTACCCCCTGCTGTTACAGACAGGGAGACAATCTGCAGTTTTCTCTGCTGCCCGGCGGACACACACTCAGAAAGCCCAAGGAGATGAGGCAACAAGCAAAACTGGGTAGCTCAGGGCTTGCCTGCACAAGGTTGTGAAATACACCGCAGCAAAGAAAAATCTCTCTGCCGCTATCAAACGACTCCCTCCAGCCTCTTCTCCTAGGGCTACATCTGGTCTCGTTCTGAGTGATAAAGGCGCCAACCCTTTCCTTGCCTCCTCGCTCGCGAAATGTTGCACGGGCTTTTTCTGCTCCTGTGAATCATCGCCTCCAGCCGATAAAGAGCATTTGTGCTGCCTTGTCTGGAGCGAGGCTCGCATTTCTCTGCCTGGGGTGGCTGCCCCTGAAATCTTTTCCTCCTCTCTGCTCCCTACCTCAGCCCAGCTTGGGACTTGAGAACAGATCAGGCGAGTGCCCCACCTAGTCCAACATCCTGTTGGCTCTGTCAGGAAATGGCCTACTCACAAGAAGAACCCTGACAGAGACACATCCCCGACTGGCATTTTCTTTCCTCCTGGGCGATCGTTCGGGAGCTTCTAAAGCATTCCTCAGCCCGAACATCACAGCGACTGATGCCAGAAGACATCAGCACACTTAGGGATCCGCAGAGGTTTGCGCAGTTGCGTAACAGAACTCAGCAACTCAGCATTTAGGCTAATCTACTTTATTTACATATAAATACACACAGAGCACTTCAACATGGCTCCCTCTCTCTCTATCATCAGACAGCAAAGAGAAAGAACAAAGGACAATAGTCCCACTTCAGGGAACAGTAAGACAAACATCCTGTCTATCTCCCACTGTGGAATCAAAACACATCCCATAGACAATAATCCCATGACTGCACATGGAATGAATCTCAATGAAGCTCTTAGGGGAAACCTGCAAGCAGGATTCGAAACAAAGTCCTTCTTGAAACATGTAGTTAAACTGTGGAACTCCCTCCCACAGTAAGCAGGGATGGCCGTTATTTATTTTATTCTTATTAATTTTATTTTCTATACCGCCCTATACCCGAAGGTCTCAGGCCATCAACCTAGATGGCATTAAAAGAAAGATGGGAAAATTCACGGAGGAGGAGAGGGCTGTGGATGGCTATGATCTTCTTCCACAGTTTGAGGCAGCAATGCTTCTGGAGACCAGCTGCTGGAAACTGCAGAGGGGAGAGGGCTCTTGTGTTCGAATCCCGCTTGCTGGTTCCTCACTGGCAACTGGTTGGCCGCTGTGAGAACAGGAGGCTGGGCTAGGTGGGCCATTGGCCGGATCCAGCAGGCTCTTTCTCACGTCCTCATGGTCTCCCCTTCTCTTCCAGGTGTCTGCGGCTGTTGTGGAGCTTTGCGCCCCCGTTACAAGAGGCTGGTTGACAACATTTTCCCCGAGGACCCAGAGGTAAACAAGCCTCCTCTGCTCAGCCTGTTCTCTGCGGATAAACTCAGAGTTGGTGTGTGTGTGTGTGTGTTGACATCCTTCCCTCCTCGCCCTCCCAGGAATGCAGATTATGAACAGAGCATCCTAATTCTTTAAGTCAAGATCAATACTGCAAAGGGCAGCCTGATCGGTGCAAATTTCCTGGGCTGGACCGCAAGTGATGGCAATCTCATCGCTTCCCCTTGAGGGGAGGATTCTAGTTGCAGTCGTTGCCTGTGTGGAGCGGGTGAGGAGAGAGTACAGTCCAGAACAGAGCCCTGGGGTAGCATTGAAGAGGACATTATCCTTTTGCCCCCTACTGCGGTCATAGAATCATAAAATTGTAAAGCTGGAAGGGACTCTAAAGGACATCAAGTCCAACCCGCTGCAATGCGGGTCGCAAGCTGGGACCTGCATGAAATAATTGGCACTTAAGGGCAAACTAACAGGGATGCGGTTGGCGCTGTGGGTTAAACCACTGAGCCTAGGGCTTGCCAATCAGAAGGTCGGCGGTTCGAATCCACGTGGGGAGCTCCCGTTGCTCAGTCCCTGCTCCTGCCCACCTAGCAGTTCGAAAGCACGTCAAAGTGCAAGTAGATAAATAGGTACTGCTCCAGCGGGAAGGTAAATGGTGTTTCCGTGCGCTGCTCTGGTTCGCCAGAAGCAGCTTAGTCATGCTGGCCACATGACCCAGAAGCTGTCTGTGGACAAACACCGGCTTCCTTCGCCTATAGAGTGAGATGAGCGCCGCAACCCCAGAGTCGTCCGCAACTGGACTTTACGGTCAGGGTTACCTTTACCTTTAAGGGCAAACTAACCAATCAAGGTTGTGTTTAGTTTGGCCCATGGAAGTAAACCTCATAGGGTTCATCAGGGATTTGCCTCTGATGATGCGTGAATAAGGGTTGTTCCCTAAAGCAGAAATCGTTGTGTTTCCCCAACCAAAGCCAGCCAAAGGGTCTGGAAACCGATCCTTACAAGGAACACTTGAGGGAGCTGCTGGTGCAAGCCTGATGAGGAATGGTTGAAGGAGTTGGCTATGTTTTAGACTGGAAAAGAGGAGACTGAGAGGTGAGAGGAGAGCCATCTTCCAATATCTCAAGGGCTGTAACATTGAAGAGGGAGCAAGCTTGCTTTCTGGTGCTCTGTGGGGTTGGACCCAATCCAATGAGTTCAGATGACAATAAAGGAGATTCCAACAACCTTATGAAGAACTTTCTGGTGGTGAGAGTTGTTTGACAGTGGAATGGACTCTCTCAGAAGGTTATAGACTTGGATGATGATGATGACGACGATGATATTATTATTATTATTATTATTATTATTATTATTATTATTATTATTATTTATACCCCACCCATCTGGCTGCTGGTTTCCCCAGCCACTCTGGGTGGCTTTCAACTGAATATTAAAAACAATACAGCATCAAACATTAAAAACTTCCCTAAACAGGGCCGCCTTCAGTTGTCTTTTAAAAGTAAAATAGTTGTTTATTTCCTTGACATCTGCTGGGAGGGCGTTCCACACTGAGGGCGCCACCACCGAGAAGGCCCCCTGCCTGGTTCCTTGTAACTTGGCTTCTCACAGTGAGGGAACCGCCAGAAGGCGCTCAGCACTGGACCTCAGTGTCCGGGCAGAATGATGGGGGTGGAGACGCTCCTTCAGGTATACTGGACCGAGGCTGTTTAGGGCTTTAAAGGTCAGCACCAACACTTTGAATTGTGCTCGGAAACATACTGGGAGCCAATGTAGGTCTTTCAAGACCGGTGTTATGTGGTCTCGGCGGCCGCTCCCAGTCACCAGTCTAGCTGCCGCATTCTGGATTAGTTGTAGTTTCCGGGTCACCTTCAAAGGTAGCCCCACGTAGAGTGCATTGCAGTAGTCCAAGCGGGAGATAACTAGAGCATGCACCACTCTGGCAAGACAGTCTGTGGGCAGGTAGGGTCTCAGCCTGTGTACCAGATGGAGCTGGTAGACAGCTGCCCTGGACACAGAACTGACCTGCACCTCCATGGACAGCTGTGAGTCCAAAATGACTCCCAGGCTGCGCACCTGGTCCTTCAGGGGCACAGTTACCCCATTCAGGACCAGGGAGTCCTCCACACCTGCCCCCTGTCCCCCAAGAACAGTACTTCTGTCTTGTCAGGATTCAACCTCAATCTGTTAGCCGCCATCCATCCTCCAACCACCTCCAGACACTCACACAGGACCTTCACTGGTTCTGATTTAAAAGAGAGGTAGAGCTGGGTATCATCCGCATATTGATGGACACCCAGCCCAAACCCCCTGATGATCTCTCCCAGTGGCTTCATATAGATGTTAAAAAGCATGGGGGAGAGGACAGAACCCTGAGGCACCCCACAAGTGAGAGCCCAGGGGTCTGAACACTCATCCCCCACCACCACTTTCTGGGCATGGCTCAGGATGTTTTTCAAGCAGTGGTCGGGTGGCCACCTGCCAGGGATCCTTGAGTGTGATTCCTGCATTTTAGGGGGTTGGGCTAGATGACCCCCGGGGTCCCTTCTAACTCTACAATTCTACCATCCTATGAAATCTGTGGTGTTGAGAGGCTGCATGCAACCGCACAAAGTCTTGCAGTCCTGGCTGGTTCTTCCTGGTGTAGAAGCTTAAAACAGGATAAGTAAGGAGACAGCTCATTGCCAAATGGGGAGGGCTGTTTTCACACCTCCTTACATATGTCTCCTCTCCCCCCCCCCAAATCTCCCTGAAACTCTCTTCCCAACTTCCGAACTGAAAGGCAAAGCACAGGAGGAAGAGATCCGAAAGTGCTGCCAAATTAAGGGTTATGTTTTCCGGAGTGGGGGGTGTGCATCCTGTTTTTTTAAAGTGTGAAGGATACATGATTGCAAAAGGTAGGAGGATAGAGGAATCTGTCAATTCTAGTTTTTCTCATTTTTGTTATTTTTTTCTAATCTTCAGTTCAGCTCATCATGTCCAAACTTTGTGATTGGGGGGGGGGGGGTTGAAGAGAAAAAAGTCAGCAATCTCCCCTAAAGTAATGCATTTGTGTACGTTATTTTCACAACGGTGTGCATTTTTATACAAACTCCCTCCCCTATTTAATGTATTTTGGTTCCCATTGTTTCTCCCTCCAGACTTCTGTCACTTTGGGGGACCAGTATAGACTTTAATCAAACAATGAACTACTGAATACATACTGGTATTAAGAACGTACCATAAAAAGGTAAAGGGACCCCTCATTAGGTCCAGTCGCGGACGACTCTGGGGTTGCGGCGCTCATCTCGCTTTACTGGCCGAGGGAGCCGGCGTACAGCTTCCGGGTCATGTGGCCAGCATGACTAAGCCGCTTCTGGCGAACCAGAGCAGCGCACGGAAACGCCATTTACCTTCCCCAGAGGTACCTATTTATCTACTTGCACTTTGACGTGCTTTCAAACTGCTAGGTTGGCAGGAGCTGGGACTGAGCAACGGGAGCTCACCCCGTCACGGGGATTCAAACCACTGACCTTCTGATTGGCAAGCCCTAGGCTCAGTGGTTTAGACCACAGTGCCACCTGCGTCCCATAATCATATTATAAGTATATTAAACTCTGTTTACCTTCCTGCTGGAGCGGTACCTATTTATCTACTTGCACTTTGACGTGCTTTCGAACTGCTAGGTGGGCAGGAGCAGGGACGGAGCAACGGGAGCTCACTCTGTCACGGGGATTCGAACTGCCGACCTTCTGATCGGCAAGCCCTTGGCTCTGTGGTTTAACCCACAGCCCCACCCATGTCCCATAAGAACGTAACATAATTACAGTACAGTTTAATGTAAATCCTTACAATAAACCGGTATCGTCTTCACTGCATGCCCAGTTCTGGCTGACAGCTTGCAAACCTCTGCCATGAACTGAGCATTTCTGATTATTTCTGACTGTAGAAAGATTTGCTTCTGCGCTTTGACCGTCTGATGGGGCCGCCTCAGCTCATTTGTGTGCTTTCGTAAGCGGACATTGTGCAAATACGACAAAGTTGTTTTGTGGCACTTGTCATGTTTCGTTACACACACAAGGTTAACATTTAGAGGGTATGTTCAGTTCAACAGTGCTTATATTATTGACATTAGTCAACGGGTACCAATATTATTATATTGATTATTAACAAGAGAACGAGATCACACATTTGTTTTATGACCAATGTAAAGATTTTTAGCCAGTCTGCCTTTTCTGGGGTGCCTGAGAAAAAAGTCTCCAAACCCATTCTCAGCCGCCTTGAGCAAGTCTTCTTGGAGTACTGGGTTTCAATTACCTGTCAAAATTCTTTTTCGTATGCTGAATTATGCGGGGCAAATATTGGTTAGAGAGCAAATTTTTCCCTGTTGCAGTCACATGCACAGAATTCACAGAAATGCTTGTAGGGAAGGAAAATAATAAAGTAGTTTATTGTAGGAAATGCATAACTTGGACAGAAAACTTACCAGCTCTGGTCTGTTTAACTAGTCTATAGCATGAACCCTCAACTAGAGGTCCCAAGAGAGGCTTGTGAGTGCAGCAGGAAGTTGTGGAACAGGATGCAACCTGAGAACACCAGTCTAAGATCAAAAGACACAGAGAGGTTAAAGATAGAGGGGTCGTCTGGAAATCTGGAGGTCCATAACTTTATCTGTCTTAACCCATGCAAGGCGCCACTTCTGCACTTGATTGTAATTTTTTTTAAAAAAAAAAACCTTCCAAGATAAAAGTTAAAATAATGGAATTATTGATAAAACAATTAACAACAATAATTTAACAACAATGTTAAGACACATAAAAACTCGTGTCAACTTTCTAGACATCTGGGTAGGCTTGTCTAAGCAATAATGTTTTTTGGCAGCTGCAGAAAAGAGTGCCAAAGAGGCACCTGCCTGATCTCAATAGGCAGGGAGTTCCAAAGGTTAAGTGCTGCTGCACTAAGAGATCAAGTTCTTACAAAGGTGGGATTATGGGGAACCGGTAACGGTGCCAGTTCCGCCGATCAAAGTTCGCCCCCAAACTTACAAAAGGTCTGAAGCGGAGAGCTTTTATAGGGGCTGGGCTGTACCACGTGACCTGCCAATGGCTCCTCAGTTTCTACCTACGGTAGATCCCTCCTTTGAGCAGAGGTCCTTGTCCAACACCCATCAAGACGGCCGTGCAGACTCGAGTCCTGACACATGTTCCCTTTTTCCCTCCAGGATGGGCTGGTGAAAACCAACATGGAGAAGCTGACTTTCTATGCCCTCTCTGCTCCTGAGAAGCTCGACCGCATTGGCGCTTACCTGTCCGAAAAACTGATCCGAGACGTGAGCAGGCACCGATACGGGTAAGGGAGACCTGCGTGGCAGCAGGTTGGGCTTCCAACCCCTCATTTCCATGATTCAACAGCCCTGCAGTGCGATGAGAAAAGCTTTTAAAACTGGGAACCCTTTCTGGGCTATACGAAAAGTTGTTGCCCATATGCAGAAGACCACAGTGGGGCTTGAAACACGTGAGAGAGGGTGGAATTGGATAAGACGGAGACTTAAAACACAATTGTATGCAATTTGGGTTATAAACATTGATGTTTGGGTGAAGTCACTAATTTTGAATATATATATATATATATATATATATATATATAAATGTTCAAGATGGGTGCGCGGACGCGAAGGCCTTGCTCCGTAACCGCTTGACCGGTTGCCTTCAAATTTGGACACAACATTCCTTGGCCATATGGGAAGGTTCTTAGGTACCTAGATTGCAAAAATACCACACCTTTCCCAGGTAAATCCGTGAATTTGTGCAAAAAACAGCGCCCTCCAGTGGACGTCAAAGGAACACACGCTTTACAACAACAGACTTCAGAAGAGGGCGGGAGGGGGAGCAGAACTTGAGGTCGCCTCAGCCAATAGGCTGCTGGCGGGCGAGGGGTCGAATCAACCAGCCAATTCCCATTTTAAAACAGTGAGCAACGGACGTGAGAGTGCAGAGGTGACGGAACAAATCACAGCACAGGAGTTCAACAGAACAACCTGCGGAAAGCCAGGAGAAATTGGGGATGGGGGTGCGGGGGAAACCGGAGAGAAGGGAGGCAGGAGATCAACACAGTTTCGTAGTGAGCATGGAGAGTGCGGGGGAGGGGAACAAATCACGCCGCGTGAGTGGGAGGAAGACGAAAACGGGGGGGGGAGAGACTGAGAGGAGGCAGGCAGAAGTTCATCAGGATAAGCTGTGGGAAACCAGGTAAAAACGGGAGGGAAAGACTGAGAGGAGGCAGGCTTAAGTTCATCGGGATAACGTGTGGGAAACCAGGCGAAAACGGGGGGGAGGGAAGACTGAAATGGGGCACACGGAAGTTCGTGGGGATAAGCTGTGGGAAACCAGGCGAGAACGGGGCGAGGGGTGGAGCCACAGCAAGGTGTGGCTGGGCCAGCTAGTTGGTATATAACTGTTGAGAAACAAATGTAACTTTCTACAGTGGTACCTCCACTTACGAAGTCAATCGGTTCCGAAGGCGCACTCGTAAGTGGAAATCTTCGCAAGTCGAAGCCGCCACCTCGGAACGGAAAAAAATTTGTACCTCGAAAAAAGTGCATTCAAATCTTCGTAAGTCGAGGTATCGTGCCGCCGCTTTCACTTCAGAAGTCGAAAATTTCGGAAGCGGCGGCCATTTTTTCGCTTCCGGGGGTCATTCGGAAGTCGAAAAATGCGGAAGTTGAATCGCTCATAAGTCGAGGTACCACTGTATATGGAAAAACCTTCTGCCTCATTCCCTTAGCCCTTCCTTACCAGACTTTTTTTTGCACATATAATGGATGCTCGCTCGTTGCTTCTGACTTCGAATCAGTGAAAGTGGCTTTTTAGGAGCCAAGCCATTGTTGCAACGTCAGACGTTGGAAACCAAATCTGTTTTGGAGCCGTTCTGCGGTAGAACGGACTACAGTGGTACCTCGGGTTAAGAACTTAATTCGTCCCTGAGGTCCGTTCTTAACCTGAAACTGTTCTTAACCTGAGGTACCACTTTAGCTAATTGGGCCTCATGCTGCCGCTGCGCCGCTGGTGTGCGATTTCTGTTCTCATCCTGAGGTCAAGTTTTATTTATGGGTTAGCAGAGCCAATGCAATTCTGGGCTGCATCAATAGGAGTATAGCATCTAGATCAAGGGAAGTAATAGTACCACTGTATTCCGCTCTGGTCAGACCTCACCTGGAATACTGTGTCCAGTTCTGGGCACCACAGTTCAAGAAGGATACTGACAAGCTGGAACGTGTCCAGAGGAGGGCAACCAAAATGGTCAAAGGCCTGGAAACGATGCCTTATGAGGAACGGCTTAGGGAGCTGGGTATGTTTAGCCTGGAGAAGAGAAGGTTAAGGGGTGATATGATAGCCATGTTCAAATATATCAAAGGATGTCATATAGAGGAGGGTGAAAGGTTGTTTTCTGCTGCTCCAGAGAAGCGGACACGGGGCAATGGATTCAAACTACAAGAAAGAAGATTCCACCTAAACATTAGGAAGAACTTCCTGACAGTAAGAGCTGTTGGACAGTGGAATTTGCTGCCAAGGAGTGTGGTGGAGTCTCCTTCTTTGGAGGTCTTTAAGCGGAGGCTTGACAGCCATCTGTCAGGAATGCTTTGATGGTGTTTCCTGCTTGGCAGGGGGTTGGACTGGATGGCCCTTGGGGTCTCTTCCAACTCGATGATTCTATGATTCTATAGGCCAAGGGAGCCTGCGTTTGACCGCAGACAGCTTCCGGGTCATGTAGCCAGCATGACTAAGCCACTTCTCGCAAACCAGAGCCGCGCACGGAAATGCCATTTTCTTTCCCGCCGGAGCCGTACCTATTTATCTACTTGCACTTTGACGTGCTTAGAGACCAACTACTGGTAAGTTTGTTCTTGGTATGAGTTTTCGTGTGCATGCACACTTCTTCAGATACCAGATGCATACACACGAAAGCTCATACCAAGAACAAACTTAGTTGGTCTCTTAAGATGCTACTGGAAGGAATTTTTTAAATTTGTTTCGACTATGGTAGACCAACACGGCTACCTACCTGTAACTAAATTCAGCTTTTTGAGAGATGCCCCCACCCGTTTCTCCACAATTCCTAGTGTTACGAGAAAAGGACAAAAGCTTTTCCCTCTTCCCTTTCTCCCCTCTGTGCATAATATTACAAAAATCTCTTTGGCGCTAAAGAATTCTGCCTCTGCTGCCTCTTTTCTAAAGAAACAGAAAATTCAACCATTCCACTTGATTTTTCAAATTCTATTTTTGCTGAGCTGCCTGAGTCATTTCTATATCCATCCTCTTTCTGCTCGCACCTGCCTTCTCGCTTCGCTGCAGCAGCTGCTCCACTTAGTAGGTGGTGTTTGCTGGAGTGATGCTGCGGCGCATCTTCTGGTGGCGTTGATGCTGCTCTGATTTCGAGGTGTCGGGTCGACTCCAGGCGGAACAGGGCCTTCAAATACTTCTGGGGTGGGTTTTTTACCCCCCCCACACACACTCACCGTCTTGGTGACACAACCAGGACACACAACTGTCTCTTTGTGCTGCCTGCTTCCGTTTGCCTATTGTGTTTTGCTTTCATCTGCCGGAGAAAAAAGTGGGGTGGTTTTTTTTGGGGGGGGGAGAGATGTTGGAGAGAAAGAGGGGCACAGAAGCGTCACTAAGAAGCATGGGAAATCGGAGGCGTTTCAAAGCTGCAAAGACGCCCGCTTTCATCAGAAATGACAATCCCTTCAAAGGTTCTGCGTTCGAGGGACGGCTAATGAGGTTTTGCTTGCAATGGAGCCTTTGATGGAGGAGAGTTTGATGTCGGCAGCCAAGGCTGTGTCAGGTGCCGGAGGGCAGACATCGGGTTGGCTCAGAGGCACCGGTTAATTCCCTCCAGAGAACGGGACTCTCATCTTTGATCTCTGGTGACGCCTCCGCACACCTTTGAAATGGTGGATTTCAGCGGAACTCGCAGAACTTCTTTATCTGAGATCAAAACGCTTGGCTTTCTAGCCAGGGGTGTAGCAAGGTAAATTGGTATCAGGGGCAAAAAAAAAAAAAAATCACCCCCCCCCAAGGCGTAGGAAGGTCAGGTGGTACCCGGTGCGGAAAATTTCTTGTCACCCCCCATTGATTCCCCCCCCTGCAAAAATGGTTTTACATTATTTCATATTTTCTTACAAAGGAATAATAATAAAAAAAACTTTTATTTATATCCCGCCCTCCCCGGCCAAAGTCGGGCTCAGGGTGGCTAACATCAGATACATAACATTGGTATAAAATCAAACAATAATTAAATTACCTCCTAAAAACATCTCAAAATCAAATTAAAGTCTAATTAGATGGCTTTCCACAGGGTTAGGGTTGGGAACAGTAAGTGCTCCACTGAACTGAAATTTCAGCCTTCACGACATAGGAAAACAGCCAAGTAAACAGCTATTTTGGTGGAGGAGGGTCAAGATATTAACCGATATGCATGAAATTTCATATATAGCTATATAATCCCTAGTATAGTAAGATAAGACCTTTGGAGCAGGCATTTTTTTTAAAAAAAGTTTTTTATGAACCGCCCTAGTAGGGCAGTAATTGTTCCTTGATAATTTGTCACTCCCTCCATTATGGAACCTGGGGGGGGGTCCGCCCCCTATGACCCCTTTGCTACGCCCCTGTGTCTAGCTCAATATAGTCTTCTCTGTCTGGAAGTGACTCTCTGGCATTCTTGGGCAGAGGAGGATCTTTCCCTTTATTTCCCACCTGATCCTGTAAACTGTCCATACCAGAAGCTCTAACTGGAGCCTTCTGCATTCAAGGCATGTGTCCTACTACTGAGATATTATTATTTTTATTAATATTATTACAGTCGTACCTTGGAAGTCGAACGGAATCTGTTCCGGAAGACCGTTCGACTTACAAAACGTTCGGAAACCAGCTTCCGAAGCGTCGGACGTTCGGCTTCCAAAAGAACATTCGCAAACTGGAACACTCACTTCCGGTTTTGCGGTGTTTGGGAGCCAAAACATCTGAGTTCCAGGGCATTCGAGATCCAAGGTATGACTGTATTGCTATTTTTCTATAAAAGAAAAAGAGGTGCCAGAACTCACCATGAACACCTTCCTTGTTCTCTTATACTGGCAATGGCGCCCACCTGAGAAGTGCCAGAACTGAGTTCTGGTGAGTTCCGGAAGGAAAAAAGCAGAAGCACCGATTATTTATTTATTTATTAATAGCCTACCTTTTAATTATTTACTGTATTTTTCGCTCCATAAGACGCACTTTTTTCCTCCTAAAAAGTAAGGGGAAATATCTGTGCGTCTTATGGAGCGAATGGTGGTCCTGGAGCTGAATTGCCCAGGGGCCAAAAGAGGATCATGCTTTTTATTTTACAAAGAGAAAAGGGGGTGTTGAAAGGACCCCGCTCAGCAGCTGATCAGCAAGAGATCGGGAGAGAGATAAGAGTCCCGGCTCCCTTTCAGCCCCGCCCTCCATTGTTGAATGTGCTGCAGAGGGAGGTTGTTTGTTTCCCCAGCGACATGTGACTGGCTGTCTGGAAACTGTAGAAAAGGCTCCCTTTCCTTTAGAAGCTGCAGAAATGTGAGTTGAACCCCATAAAAATGGGGCTTTTCCTCTTTGCTTTTCCCCCTTTGCAAAAGGAGCTTTGCTTTTCCCCCTTTGCAAAAAAAGCTGCAAAACTTTTAGCTGATCCTCAAAAAAACAGGGCTTTTAGAGGAGGAAAACCAGAAAAATATTTTTTTTCTTGTTTCCTCCTCTAAAAACGAGGTGCGCCCTATGGTCCGGTGCGCCCTATGGAGCGAAAAATACGGTATTTTTATCCGTTTATTCTGTGAACTGCCCCGAGATCTTAAGGATGAAGGGAGTTTTATAAATCTAATAAATAAACTAAAATTAAAAATAAACTTCCCCCCCCCGATAGGGACTCAAGGTGGCTTACAGATGGAAATAAGAACAGCTGAAAACATAGAAAGAAAAACAATAATTAAAAACAATTAAACACACACACACACACACACATATGATTTATTAAAAAATATAGACAATCGCTTCTCTAGGCAGGGAGTTCCAAAGTTGCCTGGGAGCCGCCACCAAGAAGGCCCTCTCCCGCCTCCTCAGCAAGTGTGCCTGGGTGGGGGGGGCAGGACTGGGAGTAGGGCTTCCTCGGAAGATATCAGAACCTGGGCAGGGTTATAAAGGAGGGGATTCTACGACTGTTGTCTCTGAAACAAAATATGACCCAGGACAGCTCTTGAAACTGAAGCCTCACTATTGTAGGGCTGTCATACGTCTGGGTATTTCCCAGACATGGGGGGTCCTTCCGTCGGAAATTGCGTCTGGGCGGAATTTCCGAAAATCACTGAAAATGTCTGGCAAAACCGTGGATGTACGGCAACCCCTGTCGGAAGTGTTTTTTTTTTTTTTTGTAAAGATTTTATTATTTTCCAATAAACAGAATAGCTCAAAAAACATAACATTATAACAACATAAAAACATTAAAGACAAAATACATAAAAAACAAAATACATAATAAACAAATGACAATAAAAGAAATACAAACCTTAATCAACCTCATCTGTTTCTTCTTGTTCTTTGACTACATCGGGGACTTCCCCCATTCCCTCCACTGCCTTTCAGTTCTTATATATTGTTCAGATAGCTATATTTCCTTTTTCTTTAACTTTTACAGTATTCCTAAAAATATAAAACTTCTTAATCTATGAATCATATCTTATATACTATATCTTAAACCCTTCTATATCCTTAAATATAACACATCAAAAATTTCTACTGAATCAAAAATTCTAACATTAACCTGCTAAAGCCTATGCATCTATATAACTCTGCACAAATATTCAGACATTCAATTTATCACATTTCAATAAATAGTCCTTAAATTTCTTCCAATCTTGCGTCACCTTCTCCTCCCTCTGGTCTCGGATTCTAGCGGTCAGTTCTGCGAGTTCCATATATTCCATTAGCTTCATTTGCCATTCTTCCACTGTTGGTAGCTCTTCACCCTTCCAGTTCCTTGCCAATAAAATTCTCGCTGCTGTGGTGGCATACATAAAAAATACTCTATCCTGACTGGGTATCTCTTCATTGGTCATGCTCAGGAGAAATGCCTCTGGTTTCTTACCAAAGGTAACTTTCATTACCTTCTTAAGCTCATTATAAATCTTATCCCAGAAGGCACTTACCCCTGGGCACGACCACCACATATGAAAAAAGGTACCTTTCGCAGCTTTACATTTCCAACACACATCTGACATTTTAGACCCTGTCGGAAGTGTTGGTTTGTGGAGAATCGCCCTAAGAATAGCTCAAAAACTGGGTTGTTGTTGTTTTGGAGATTTTGCACACACACAAAAAACCCCTCAACAACTTATGTCCAGATTTTCACTTTTTGAAATACGGCAATCCTAATTATTGGGCGTTCCAGGCTTGATGGTGTCTGACAAAGAGAGAGACTCAGGTTCTGAAATGACTGAATAAGTGGGCTTAAATATCCACTGCAAAAAACATTGCCTTTGCAAACAGTCCAGGCCTGTTTGTCTTCCACTGACAGGTGATTTATTGCCTTTTGGGTTGGTTGAACCCAGGGGAGACACCAGCGTCCTCAAGTCTTTGCTTGACGTCAACTGCGGTGCCTGGGGAACAAAACCTGTGTCTGAATGGCCTTACTGAGCAAATTTATTTTTTATTTTTTTATTTGGTGTGTGTGTGTGTGTTTGTTTGTTTTAGTGGAGCAGGATGTCCTCATTCTCTTTCTCCACACCTTGCCTTTGATGTTTACCTCCCAGGCAGGTCCCAGCGGGAAATCCTGGGCTCAGATGCTGGAACAGGTGAGCTCAGAAGAAACATTGCCGGCTCTGAGCCCAGAAATGTGTGATGGAGCAAGGAAAAGGGATGGAGAAGGGTTCTGCTGCTGGATTAGGACTGGGAGAAGAATGTAGGGAGTTGTTATAAGGGGAAAAAACCTGCTCTTTTTCCCTTATGGGGTATCCGAGGGCCTGTATAGAGTCCTTAAGTGGGTTCCCTATTGGCAGGAGAAAATTACAGAGGCCAGCCAGAGTATATTGAGAAGAGTTTGGATTTGATATCCCGCTTTATCACTACCCGAAGGAGTCTCAAAGCGGCTCACATTCTCCTTTCCCTTCCTCCCCCACAACAAACACTCTGTGAGGTGAGTGGGGCTGAGAGACTTCAGAGACTATTGAGAAGCAAAGCGGCTAGTAAGCCTGATCTTTATTAAACTGTTGCAACAGGGTCCTCACTCACCACACGCAGGAGGGAGGAGGAACCCAGAACAATGGTGCGCAAGCCCTTATATAGACTTTTGAAATTGCCCACCCTGTAGCCCAAGACCACCCCCCAAAAAACATCATACATACATCACAGAAGGAGGCAGTCTACAGCAGAATTCATGCCTGCCAGGATATCTGATCATGGTCACTGATTGCATTACCTGGGCAGTCTAGCCATTCTTTTTACAGGTAGGTAGCTGTGTTGGTCTGCCATAGTCCAAATAAAAAATAAAAACATTCCTTCCAAGTAGCACCTTAGAGACCAACTAAGTTTGTTCTTGGTATGAGCTTTCATGTGCATGCAGGTATCTGAAGAAGTGTGCATGCACACGAAAGCTCATACCAATAACAAACTTAGTTGGTCTCTAAGGTGCTGCTGGAAGGAATTTTTTATTTTGTTTCGACTATGGCAGACGCGGGTGGCGCTGTGGGTTAAACCCTGAGCATTGCCTTCCCTTTCTCTCCTTCTAGCCCAGTAATGAATGGAGTTGATTCTAGGGTGCTATTGCATTTCACTTTCTCTGCCTGCCACTCCAGGTACGTCTGCATTGCGATGGAAGCCCTGGACCAGCTACTGATGGCTTGTCACTGCCAGAGCATCAATCTTTTCGTGGAGAGCTTCCTGAAGATGGTGGCCAAGCTGCTGGAGTCTGAGAAGCTGGACCTGCAGATCCTTGGCACGAACTCTGTAAGTGTTGCGAGATCCGGGAAGTGATGCATCCGAGAAAGAGGTGCAGGTGGCAGACATGGCTCGGCAGGGTGGCTAAGCAGCTGAGCAGTAAATTTTGTGAAATTTATACACCACTTAGAACTGTAGAGTTGGGAGGGATACCCAAGGGTCATCAAGTCCAACCCCCTGTACAGAAATGGAGGCCGTCCCATGGAAGGTGGAATACTACGTCCAGTTCTGGACGCCATAGTTTAAGAAGGATGTTGACAAGCTGAAATGTGGGCAGAGGAGAATGACCAGCATGACTAAGGGTTTGGAAACCAAGCCTGATGAGGAACGGTTGAAGGAGTTGGACATGTTTAGTCTGAAAAAAGAGGAGACTGAGAGGAGATTTTCAAATATCTCCAGGGCTATCCCATGGAAGATGGAACAAGCTTGTTTTCTACTGCTCTGGAGAGTAAGACTCAAGCCTATTGATATCAAGCAGGTGCCTTCAATGTACCCTTTTCGGCCACCTGCTAAAAGCATTCTTGCTTAGATGAGCCTGTTTAGAGGCTGAGAAAATTGATATGAATTTCACAACTAAACCTTAAAACATACAAAAGTTAAAATACCAAAGCTAAATTCCCCTTTAATTCCCTCTTAAAAACAATGATGACACAAGAGTCTTCCTTTTAAAAGTAATAAGATTACTTACATTCAGTTCACAGTATGATCCTGAAGGCAGGCTTTAGCTTGTAGTTACAGAAGAGAATGTGGGGATTGAGCCCACGTGCTGCTGGCTGAGAGCCAGCAGACAGCAAAAGGAAGACGGAGAGTCAAAAGAGAGATGGCTGCGTGACTGGCTCTTTTATAGGGTCTCCCAGGGTCACACCCATCTACCTGTTCACACGCAGAGGGAGGATGCTCCAGACCAGGTGTCACAGGAAGTCCTCCTGGCTGCAGAAACATCCCCCTGTGTGTCCACTCTGGACAAACAGGAAATGTTGTATTTGACTGCTACAGTGATGTCACATCCTACAGTTTTGTGTACCGCCATCATGTTCTGGAAGGCATGCTGCCACACTGAACCGAGTAAGGCTCAACCAGCAGCAGTTGGGCAAGGGAGAGGGGTGCATTGCAGGGGGTTGGACTAGATGGCCTTTGGGATCCCTCCAAACTCTACAATGCTGTGATTCTATGGAAGGCTCCCCTGAACGTTCCTCCTTCCTCAGAGCTGCCACATACTCTTGAATTTTTCCAGCTCTGTACAAAGCCTTGCAAATCCAGCTCACGGAGACAACTCCACTCCTTGTGGAAAGGAAGATCTTGTGTATTTCGCCACAGAGTGAGAATTGGGCAAGAGCGTAGCATTTGTTAAATTCATGTCTCCCACCTCTTTCTCTGCCACCCTACTCCCTGTTTCCCCACCTGCAGTTTGTGAAATTTGCAAACATTGAGGAGGACACCCCGTCGTATCACAGGAGCTACGACTTCTTCGTCTCTCGCTTTAGCGAAATGTGTCATTCCAGCCACGACGAAATGGACACCCGGACAAAGTGAGTACCAGCTGGATTCATCCATCCATCCACTCCATTTTTATCTCACCTTTTCCTCCAAGGAGCTCAAGGTGGTCGCATGATTCACCAACTCCCCATTTTATCCCTACAACTGGCTGTCAGGGTCTTACCTAGTGAGCCTCAATGGCCTAGTCAGGATTTGAACCCTGGTCTCCAAGGTTATCGCATCATAAATTTGTAGAGTTAGAAGACACCCCAAGAGTCATCTAGTCCAACCCGCTGTAATGCAGGAATCTCAACTAAGGCACCCATGACAGATGGCCAGCCAACCTCTGCTTGAGAACCTCAAATGAAGGAGAGTCCACAACCTCCGAAACGAGACAGTTCCACTGTCCAACAGCTCTGACTGCGGAAAAGTTTTTTTTGTGTACGTTTAATCGGAATCTCCTTCCTTGTAACTTGAAGCCATTGGCTTGAGTCCTCCCCTCCAGATCAGGAGAAAACAAGCTTGTTCCCTCTTCCATGTGAGATACTTGAAGATGGCCTTCTTATCTCTTCTCAGTCTCCTCTTTTCCAGACTAAACCTACCCAGTTCCTTCAACCGTTCCTCATAAGGCTTGGTTTACCACTCTATTCTGCCTTGGTCAGACCACACTTGGAATACTGTGTCCAGTTCTGGGCGCCACAATTGAAGAAGGACGTTGACAAGCTGGAATATAGGCAGAGGAGGTCAGCCAAGATGGTCAGTGGTCTGGAAGCCAGGCCGTAGGAGGAACGGTTGATGTATTTGGGTGTGTTTGGCCTGGAAAAGAGACTGAAAGGAGATAGGAGAACCATCTTCAAACAAAAGGGAGCAAGGCTATTTTCTGCTGATGCAGAGGACCCAAACCAATGGATTTAAATTACAAAAACAGAAATTCCGACTCAACCTCAAGAAGAACTTTCTGGTGGTAAGAGCTTTTTGACCGTGGAACAAGCTCCCTCGGAAGAGGGAAGGCTCTTTTTCGATGGAGGTTTTTAAGCAGAGGTTGCGTGGCCATCTGAGAGGGATTCTTCATCTGCAAGGGGGTGGACTAGATGAGCCCTGGGTTCCCTTTCAGCACTACAATTCTATGCAGCAAAGACCCACAGGAGGAGGAGTAGCTTCTGTCATCTTGAAGAAGCCAGCTCGAGTCCTTCCTTCCCTCTGGTTCTATTTCTTGCCGGAAGATCTGTGCCAAACCAGTTCTGGATGCGGGCATCCCTTTTGGACTCCTTGAAGGCGAACCTACCCCTGACAGGAGATTGCCGCCTGTTTGGCATGAGCATTGAAAGACCACCTTCCTTTCCCTTTCGACGGGGGCGACTCCTTCCTCCCCGAAGGATTAATTACGAGCAGCAGAGCCAGATGAATGCTGCTTACCACGACCCGAGCTCCTCTCTGCTCCTGGCACTTTCAAAGAAACAGCAGGGGCTTCCTCTCCCCACCCACCGCTCCGTTCCGCCCCCCAAGGAGAGTTTCTGTCTTGGATCTCATTCAGGGAGTGCTCCCCGCAACCCAGCACACAATCTCCACCTGCAATTAGCCTGCCAAAGATCCCTTTTGAATGACTTGTCCCTCCTCAACAAATGCTGGGTGCCGTGGGGCGGGGGCAGCTTTCAGAGGGATAATGAATAGCCAAGGCCAGGCGCGGGTGTTGGATCAGAAGAAGGTGCCTCTAGGGTGACTAACCATCTCAAAACTAGCACGTCTTTTGTTTCCCTGTATGGTTCCTCTTGGATTTGTGGGTCTGCACAGCACTGTGGCTTGTTTGCACCCAATCAAACCCCCTTGGCAGTAGGTGTTGGTTCAGCTTAATGCAGCCCCCGGGGGCAGTGGGATTTCCAGGGGGTGCTAAGAGGTAAGGTTGCCCATGTATATTACAGAATCAGAGAATCTTAAGAGTTGGAAGGGACCCAAGACTCATCTAGTTCAGCCCCCCGCAATGCAGGAATCTCGGCTGAAGCATCCCTGACAGATGGCCACCCAACCTCTGCTTCAAAACCTCCAAGGAAGGAGAGTCCACAACCACCCAAAGCAGTGAGAGATTTCACTTTCTTGGGCTCCATGATCACTGCAGATGGTGACAGCAGTCATGAAATTAGAAGACGCCTGCTTCTTGGGAGAAAAGCAATGACAAACCTAGACAGCATCTTAAAAAGCAGAGACATCACCTTGCCGACAAAGGTCAGTGGAGACTGCAGTGTCTTCAGCATTTATGGTTTCACTTACACATATCTACAACTTGAGGACTGATCGCCGAAGAATTGATGCTTTTGAATTATGGTGCTGGAGGAGACTCTTGAGAGTCCCATGGACTGCAAGAAGATCAAACCTATCCATTCTGAAGGAAATCAGCCCTGAGTGCTCACTGGAAGGACAGATCCTGAAGTTGAGGCTCCAGTACTTTGGCCACCTCATGAGAAGAGAAGACTCCCTAGAAAAGACCCTGATGTTGGGAAAGATGGAGGGCACAAGGAGAAGGGGATGACAGAGGATGAGATGGTTGGACAGTGTTCTCGAAGCGACTAGCATGAGTTTGGCCAAACTGCGGGAGGCAGTGGAAGATAGGGGTGCCTGGCGTGCTCTGGTCCAGGGGGTCACGAAGAGTCGGACACGACTAAGTGACTAAACAAACAAACAAAACAAATATTCCTGATATTATCGATGGTAGTATTACTGTTGCAGCTGTTTCGACTGGTTTTGCAGTCCCAGGTTTGTGGAAGAGATAAGGAAGTGCTGATCGCTCGAGCAAATTACCATACCAACCAAGGAAGAGCAGTTGACTCTTGCGAAGCCCACAAATAAAAAACCTCTGTTGATCAAAGAATTTCAGAGTTGGAAGGGACTCTGAGGATCATCTAGTCCAACCCTCTGAAATGTAGGAAAATGCAGCCATCCCCTGCGGGAATTGAACCTGTGAACCGTGGCATTATCAGCACCGCACTCTTAACCAACAGATGCTTCTAGGTCCAGCTTTTTCTTCGGAGATTTAAGATCAGTGAGATGCTGCAAAACAGCCTTCCTCATATTCCCCGGAGATCTAATAACTGAGAAGTTATTAATCTCTTACGTAAAAAAAAGGAAAACAGATTTAAAAAAAACAACAACAACACAACACCTCGGTTTTCAAACAGAGCTTGCATGGCCATTCCTTGCATTTCTGTGCTTCTGTGATTCCATTCCGTAAGACTCAGGTTCGAAATAGTTCTGTAGCCGAGAGCTGGGTGCAGATGAGAAGCCATAGCCCTAAATGTCTGGAGGACTCCAGTTTGGGAAAGGCTGAACTGGAGGCCATAATTCCAGGTAGGCAGCAAAAATAAAATAAAAAGTCTCTCTCTCTCTCTCTCTCTCTCTCTCTCTCTCTCAGAATCCGGATGTCTGGGATAAAAGGTCTCCAAGGCGTGGTGCGGAAGACAGTGAACGACGAACTTCAAGCCAACATTTGGGACCCTCAGCACATGGATAAGATTGTCCCTTCGCTGCTCTTCAACCTTCAGCATGCGGAGGAAACTGAAAGGTGAGGACAGAGAAGTACCTTTCCGCCCTGGGGGATCCTGGAGTGGGAATGCTGTCAGAGGAGTGGCTAGATCAGGAATGCCCCCGATTGTGCACATCTGGGCACTCTCACGGAGGCATCTATCAAATAACTGAAGGCTCCTCTCAGGAGAGGGGGCGTGGCTTGTGCTCTGCACATGAAAGGCCCCAGGTATGATCTTCAGCATCAAAAACGCCATCACCAGGTATGCCCAGGTAAGGCAGCTGACCGAAACCTTGGGCAGCTGCTGCCAAAGTAGAAAATAGTCGGCTCGGTGAGCCAGTGGCCTGTCTACCTCCAAGGCAGCTTCCTGTGTCCCTGTGAGCCCAAAATTCTCCATCCATCATGGAGGAGGTCCGCTGCATCTCTGTGTGAGTCGTTGTTCTGTCTTGCCTCTTTCCGGTCAGCTTCCGTTGGGGGCGAGGAGGGAAGTTATCCTTTCGCATCTGTGCATGGGGTGGTATTGCATTCAATCCCTCACTTCCGGTGCAGCTGGGTCGCAGAATGACCCAGAGGAGGGTACCCGTTGGGTCTCTGTATGCTGGGTTTGATCCTGCCTCTTTCCTCTGATGAGCCACGGCGTATGGCTTGTGCAGTGAAATGTCTGCAGCTGGGTGGCTTCGTCCTGCTCCACATTCCCAAGATTATGTCTTTATAGGTGTTATTTGGCTCCAGGTTTACTTCAGTGGGGTCTGGGTGGGAACATGCCAGTTTACTGGCGAGATCAGCTTACACCAAATACACCCACTTGACTTCTTCGATCTGTGGAGCTGGCACTGCCTCAGGTGCTACCTAATACCGATGGACATTATGTAGGAAATAAATCTTTTATTGTGACAGCATTTATCCTCTGGGACTCCCTGCCTCTTGAAATCAGGAAGGCGCCTTCGCAGTAAACTTTTCAGTGCCTGCTAAAAACATGTTTTGTATAGGCAAGTCTACCCAGACATGCAGAATACGGTTGCCTGATTTAATTTGTTTTCAGTTTGGTTGAATTTTTGAAAGTGCTCGTACTGACAATTTTATTGTTTTATTATCTTTGGGTTTTAAAAAAACAACAATCAAGGGGTGTATAAATTTTATGAAATAAATGCTTCAGCCATTTGGAGGAGCTTTCCAAACAAAACCCAGAAAGAGCTGCGGCCGTGCACTTTTTGCGCTGTGCAGGTGTCCAGACCTGGGTCTGAACTGAATCTGTCTCTGCACTCTTCTCCTCTAGCCGTTCTCCATCTCCCTTGCAAACAACCGAGAAGGAGAAGGAGAACCCAGCAGAGCTGGCTGAAAGATGCCTGAGGGAGCTGCTGGGCCGGGCAGCTTACGGAAACATCAAAAACGCCATCAAACCTGTCCTCATGTAAGTCCCCGATGATCCTGCGTCGCTCCCCATTGAACTTGCCTCAGTGGTCCCATCGGGGTGGGGGGTTGGTTTCCCTAACCAGAAGAGCAGGGGTTTGTGGGATATGATACATAGATAGCAGTCAAGTACAACATTCCTTGTTTTCCTAGAGTGGACATGCAAGGGGATGTTTGGCACAGCCAGTCGGAACTTCCTGTTTCCTCCTGGGCTGGAGCACCCTTCCTCTTGCATGTGACTAGAGGTGGGCATGACCTTACCTGTGCACGCCCTTACCTGAAGGAGCGTCTCCACCCCCATCGTCCAGCCCGGACAATGAGGTCCAGCGCAGAGGGCCTTCTGGCAGTCCCCTCGCTGCGAGAAGCCAAGTTACAGGGAACCAGGCAGAGGGCCTTCTCAGTAGTGGCACCCGCCCTGTGGAATGCCCTCCCACCAGATGTCAAAGAGAAAAACAACTACCAGACTTTTAGAAGACATCTGAAAGCAGCCCTGTTTAGGGAAGCTTTTAATGTTTAATAGATTATTGTATTTTAACATTCTGTTGGAAGCCGCCCAGAGTGGCTGGGGAAACCCAGCCAGATGGGCGGGGTATAAATAAATTATTATTATTATTATTATTATTATTATTATTATTAACAATACCACAAGGCACGCAGCCCTCCTCCCGCTTTTTTCCATCTTCCTTTCGCTGTGTGAACTGCAGTGACTGCCAAACTGCAGTCACTGGGATTAAACCCCCCACCCCACCCAAAATGGGGTAGATCCACATGCATATACTTTGTAACTCAGTCTGCCTTCAGGGATCCATCTGTGAACTGAATGTGTGAGTATACTTTCAACAAGATTGTGGCGTGTTTATTCTTTTAAGAGGGATATAAAGGGACTAACCAGGAATCTAATATTAAGAGGCTTAAACAAGCCTGCAACCAGTTTTCCGCTGTGCGTTTAAAAGGGGAATGTAAAACTCGGCTAAGTTATACAACTTGCTAGCGCCAGTTAGGAAGGATATTAATAAACAATATCCTCTCCTGCCTTCCTGAACATTCCCACAGGCTTTGCATTTGGCAGAAGCAGGCGCAACTTCAGGGGTTGAAAGCACAGGCTCAATCCAGTTTCAGCACTTTATGACTCTACTCATAAAGAAAATTAATACTCTTTTCAGCTGCATCAGTACCAGTTTTTGGAAGCCACAGGAGGGGAGATCTCAATTGCTGGTTTCCCACAGGCATCTCCTTGGCCACTGTGAGAACAGGATGTCAGACAAGATGGGCTGCTGGGCAAATCCAGCTACAGGCCTCTCCTTGTGTTCTTTCTAGGAACAGCTAAATAGAGCCTCCATGTGCAGAGGCAGTTGACATGGGATGCCGCAGGCAGACAGCAAAGGAAAGCAGAAACCTTCATGTCCTGCTCATGGACTCCTCAGACATCTTCGACCAGCCACTGTGTGACGCAACGTGGAGGACCAGGTGGTCCTTTGGTCTATGCTGGCAGAGTTATAATATAGGGAGTGGGGTGCCTGTTGCCCCAAATGTTGGTGTACTACAATTCCTATCATTCCCGCTTGGATATTTGCATGCCCCCCACCCCTCTTTCTCTTTCGCTGGATCTACACCCAGGGAAAGCATGCTATAAATTAGCCAGAAATTAAATCATTATAACAAAACAAAAAAAAACCTACGGAAAACTGCAAAGAAAATTCTTTTGCTCTCTAGCGCCATCTGGTGTTGCATGTCTGTAACACATTCAAAACACTGTTTCCTAACTAATGTAGCTGAGTCCTTTGTCTCTCCCTCCCTCCCTCCCTCTCTGACCAGCTATTATTGGCTGGAATCCTTAAATCAATTTTCACACGAGAAAAGGCTAATCTTGGATACAGAGAAACCAAGCTAGCAGGTTTTTTTTTTAAAAAAAAAATCAAACAAAGAAACCGAATCGTTGGTTGAACTTTGAACGCACAATAGATTTGCTTCTGTAGTTCTGGTGGTGATTTCTAGATTCCCAGGGAGAAGCCGATTTGTTTTCTACTCCAAGAGCTGGCTTTGTGTGTTACCTGCCTTCCTGCAACCACCTGCCATGGCCTCTCGCCTGGCGCTCTGGGACCAGCTGACCTCCAGATGCTCCGGCATGTGTGCGAGAGCAGGAAATCCAGATGTTTGCTGGGTGCCTCTGCTAAACGGTGTCCTTTCCCTTCTTTCCCCAAAGCCACCTGGACAACCACACGCTGTGGGAGCCAAAGACATTCGCCATCCGCTGCTTTAAGATCATCATGTACTCGATCCAGGTGAGAGTCGCCGCGGGGAGAGGGCGTCTCCTTCCCGCGCTGAAAGTGTTAGAGATTTCAAAGTGCCTACGTGCAGAAAGTCAGCTATCTACCTTTTGGCAATTAACTGTTGGCTGAAAGCCAAGATCTGCTCTCTCTCCAGACCCTTAGCAACAACTTGTGATTGGTTAAGGAGTTCCTAAAGAATGAGCTCTGTGTGAGAGCTGTGTGTGGTGTGTGTAGTTTTGGTTAATGAAGGTTGAGAGAGAGAGAGAGAGAGAGAGAGAGAGAGAGACAGAGAGGAGAGGTTTTCCGCAAGACTTTTCGTCTTGCGGAAATTTTTTGCGAGGCACCGTTCCCATAGGAACACATTAAAATTTTTATTTCCAAAGTCGTTTTGTACATAGTAGTGCCGGCTTACTTATCGCCAGGATTCGTCTTACTAGACGAAGTTCGCGAGTCAACTAAAAACTCAATAAATACTGTATATAGTTATCCAAGTGAGTTGCTGAGTTCCTGCGTTGTGCTGTCCAGTCAATGCTCTACAGCCAGAAGCTTCCAGAAAACCTGCGTTCACTCTGCTGTGTCCAGGACTATGTTATTTCCTGACACTAAATCTTAAGAGAAAGGAAAGCGGGTCCAGGTTGCACTTTGCCGAGGGGCAAAACACCCGTCGTTCCAACCCTGCAGGGTCCTGCAAATCCACCTGCATCCTGTAGGGACTAGTTTTAGTAAACTATTGTTCATCAGGATTGACTCAGCTGATGCGGTTGTTCTGAAAGAATTGCCAGTTAGGAAGGAATGCCCAGAAGCAGAAACAAAGGTTATAGAGGGGTTTCAAACATCCTAAACACCCTTCCACGTACATCAAGAGAAGTTGCACATCATGGGATGTAAACATGCATGCATAGCTCCACACTGATATCAACTTGCCCTCATTTACCTTAGGTTGCCCCAAACCATTTGGTCTCAGCTATCGCACTCTAGTAGTAGTAGTAGCAGTAGTAATATTATCATTACAACAACAACAACAACAACAGTAATAATATATTTATACCCTGCCCATGTGGCTGGGTTTCCCCAGCCACTCTGGGCGGCTTCCAACAGAATGTTAAAATACAATAATCTATTAAACATTTAAAGCTTCCCTAAATGTGCCATGCATGTCCGTCAGTAAATCAAAAACCTCATTAACATCCTTTCCACGAATTTCAATTCCGTTAATTTCCAGAACTCCATCACCTTCATGCAACAGCCCACTCTTCTCTGCAGTACCTCCCTTCACTATTCGACTAATGGTGACAGGATCCATTTCATTGCGTACTGTGGCGCCCAATGGAATATCTCTAGCCTTTTCAATGCAAACTATTCTCACTGCCTCTCCTCCATACAGATTGTTTAAAACAAAATCGAAAATTCTTTCCAGTAGCACCTTAGAGACCAACTGAGTTTGTTCCTGGTATGAGCTTTCGTGTGCATGCACACTTCTTCAGATAGTTGTTGTTGTTGTTGTTGTTGTTGTTCAGTCGTTCAGTCGTGTCCGACTCTTTGTGACCCCATGGACCAGAGCACGCCAGGCACGCCTATCTTTCACTGCCTCCCGCAGTTTGGCCAAACTCATGCTAGTCGCTTCGAGAACACTGTCCAACCATCTCATCCTCTGTCGTCCCCTTCTCCTTGTGCCCTCCATCTTTCCCAACATCAGGGTCTTTTCCAGGGAGTCTTCTCTTCTCATGAGGTGGCCAAAGTATTGGAGCCTCAGCTTCAGGATCTGTCCTTCCAGTGAGCACTCAGGGCTGATTTCTTTAAGGATGGATAGGTTTGATCTTCTTGCAGTCCATGGGACTCTCAAGAGTCTCCTCCAGCACCATAATTCAAAAGCATCAATTCTTCGGCGATCAGCCTTCTTTATGGTCCAGCTCTCACTTCCATACATTACTACTGGGAAAACCATAGCTTTAACTATACGGACCTTTGTCGGCAAGGTGATGTCTCTGCTTTTTAAGATGCTGTCTAGGTTTGACATTCCTTTTCTCCCAAAAGAATACAGACCTACATTCTCGTAAATCTTTTCATCCGTCACTGGTTTGGGTTGCATTTCCTGCTCAGCAACTCTATCATGAGCCAACAGCAGTGCCTGAATATGAGGGCTTTCAATAAAGAATTAAGTTCCAATCCATCTTTCTGATGGCTTGGCTATTATATATTTATTTGCCGTATTTTTCGCTCCATAAGACACACTTTTTCCCTCCTAAAAAGTAAGGGGAAATGTCTGTGCGTCTTATGGAGCGAATGCATGGTCCCTGGATTGCCTAGGGGCCAAAAGCAGATCGTGCTCTTTTTTTTACAAAGAGAGAAGGGGGTGTTGAAAGGAAGCCGCTGAACAGCTGTTCAGCAAGTGATGGGGAGAGAGATAAGGCTCCCTTTCCAGCCCCGCCCCCTTGCCCAGGCCTCCATTGTTGAATGCAGAGGGAGGCTGTTTGTTTCCCCAGCGACATGTGACTGGCTGATTAGATTATCTGTCTGGAAACTGTAGAAATGGCTGTAGGACTAGAAGCTGCAGACTGTAGACCCCATAAAAACGGGGCTTTTCCTCTTTGCAAAAAAAGCTGAACTGTGAGGGCTTTTCCCTTTGCAAAAAAAGCTGCACCTTTCAGCTGATCCTAAAAACAGGGCTTTTCCCTTTGCAAAAAAAGCTGCACCACTTTCAGCTGATCCTCAAAAAACAGGGCTTTTCCCTTTGCAAAAAAAGCTGCACCACTTTCAGCTGATCCTCAAAAAAACAGGGCTTTCCCCCTTTCCTCCTCTAAAAACTAGGTGCGTCTTATGTTCAGGTGCGTCTTATGGAGCAAAAAATACAGTATATCCTGCCCATCTGGCTGCGTTTCCCCAGCCACTCTGGATGGCTCTCCCAGCAGAATAGTAAAAATATGGTAAAACATCGAATATTAAAAACTTCCCTAAACAGGGGCTGCCTTCAGATGTCTTCTAAAAGTCAGATAGTTGTTTATTTCCTTGACATCTGATGGGAGGGCGTTCCACAGGGCAGGTGCCACTACCGAGAAGGCCCTCTGCCTGGTTCCCTGTAGCTTTGCTTCTCGCAGTGAGGGAACCGCCAGAAGGCCCTCGGCGCTGGATCTCAGTGTCCGGGCTGAACGATGGGGGTGGAGACGCTCCTTCAGGTATACAGGACTGAGGCCGTTTAGGGCTTTAAAGGTCAGCACCAACACTTTGGATGGTGCTCAGAAACGTAAACCCGGTTACATTGGCAAACTGTGTGGATTGTGATCAGATTGGCGCTTGCAAGCCACATCATTTCTGCAAAGGTTAGAGAAACAGCGCTGGCAAGCCACACTAAAACTTGGAGGGTTGGAGACGCAGCGCTGGCAAGCCACGCTGACAGGAGCACCAGGATGGGGATGCACCTGTTCAGCAAGGACAGGAGAACAAAGGAATGGCTGGGAAAGTACCGTATTTTTCGCTCTATAGGGCGCACCGGACCATAGGGCGCACCTCGTTTTTAGAGGAGGAAACAAGAAAAAAAAATTTTTCTGGTTTTCCTCCTCTAAAAGCCCTGTTTTTTGAGGATCAGCTAAAAGTTTTGCAGCTTTTTTTGCAAAGGGAAAAGCCCTGTTTTTTTGAGGATCAAGCTAAAAGTTTTGCAGCTTTTTTGCAAAGGGAAAAGCCCTGTTTTTTTGAGGATCAGCTAAAGTTTTGCAGCTTTTTTTGCAAAGGGAAAAGCCCTGGTTTTTTTGAGGATCAGCTAAAAGTTTTGCAGCTTTTTTTGCAAAGGGGGAAAAGCAAAGCTCCTTTTGCAAAGGGGGAAAAGCAAAGAGGAAAAGCCCTGTTTTTATGGGGTTCAACTCACATTTCTGCAGCTTCTAAAGGAAAGGGAGCCTTTTCTACAGTTTCCAGACAGATAATCTAATCAGCCAGTCACATGTCGCTGGGGAAACAAACAACCTCCCTCTGCAGCACATTCAACAATGGAGGGCGGGGCTGAAAGGGAGCCGGGACTCTTATCTCTCTCCCGATCTCTTGCTGATCAGCTGCTGAGCGGGGTCCTTTCAACACCCCCTTTTCTCTTTGTAAAATAAAAAGCATGATCTGCTTTTGGCCCCTGGGCAATTCGGCTCCAGGGACCACCATTCGCTCCATAAGATGCACAGATATTTCCCCTTACTTTTTAGGAGGAAAAAAGTGCGTCTTATGGAGTGAAAAATACAGTACTGGAAAGTCACAAGATGAGCAGCGGGAGGGACGCATGCAGAGAGAGGCATGGAGGAAAAGCACATACGCAATGGAGGAGTTGGGGGTGTCACCAAAGGAACCCATGGCAGGAGCATCTCCTTATATGGTGTGGGTGTCCCACCTTTGGGTGAGGGGTTTCCTTATTTGGTTCGTGAAACTGTTTCTGTATAACTAATCATTAACCTGCGTGAAATTGCCAATAAAAGGGAGCCCGCGGGCGCTGCTCGTGGTTGCCTTCCTGTTGACACCATCCTGTCCGCCGCGTCGTTCTTTGCCAGCGCAACAGCAAACAGGCCTTCCACAGGGGCTGTTGACATTCCATTCCCATATCTTACTTTCCTGTCCCCGGAACATCTCGAGGAGATGGTGGATTTGAACTCTAGCCTTAACTCAAAGCAGACATAGGGAAACATACTGGCTGGACATTGGTGCCAGGTAAGATTACATGTTCACATGAGGAAAGTGTAAGGGTTACACAATGCAGGCATGCAGGAATCCTTCATCAATGCCTTCTGCCTAGAAGATCGAATGCAATTAATATTGAAACCGTTAGGACAAAATCTGACATCAACATGTTACTTTCTTTTCTCGCCTCTTCCAGCCCCAGCACTCTCACCTCGTGATCCAGCAGCTTCTGAGCCACTTGGACGCCAACAGCAGGAGCGCGGCCACGGTCCGGGCCGGGATAGTGGAGGTCCTGTCGGAGGCGGCCGTCATCGCAGCCTCCGGATCGGTTGGTAAGGAGCCAGGGTGGGACCCCCGAGAAGGTGCCGTCCGAGGACCGAGCGTTGCCCGCTCCCAGCAGATAAATCTCTAGCCACTCGCCCGCTCCAAAGTATAGCAGTGTTGGAAGAATCGCGACAGGCCAAAGAAAGCCGTTCTTTGCGTGTCTGAACTGTGGGACTCGCTGCTGCAGGAGGCAGCGATGGTCACCAGGCTAGATGGCTTTGAAAGGGGAGCGGAGAAATTCCTGGAGGAGGAGACACTAACAGGATGGGTCTACTCTGTCTCCACACTTGGGAAACTACTGATCCAGCAGGCTATTCTCATGATATTATCACTGGCAAGACACTGATGAGTCAGAGATCAATCCTAGACAAATCAATGGGAAATATTGATGGGGAGTTTAGCCTGGAGAGGCATTTATAGTTATTTTTTATTATTCATTTATTGCATATCCACCCCAGCTATTTTTCCAAGGATCTCAAGGTGGTGGGTTCGGTTCTCCCCACCCCTCCTCAGTGAATCCCCACAACACCCCTGCGAGGTAGTTTAGCCTGAGAGCTCGGTGACTTGCTTGAGGTCACCCCCAGTGAGGTTGTGGGGGGGGATCATTTGAACTCCGACACTCTAACCACTGCACCACGCTCCCTCATAAGAACAGAAACTGGGCTAAAAGTAAGGAACTGCTGTCTCAGGTCCAAACTGGACCTTTAAGCATTTGGGGATTGTTTCTTGGCTGCAAAGGGACCATTGAGGGCTGTTGGATCCATTTTTTGTCAGTTGTATCAGGCTTTATGATTTATGTGTGTATAATAATAATAATAATAATTTATCATTTGTAACCCACCCATCTGGCTGGGTTTCCCCAGCCACTCAGTTCTGTAACAAGAAAATATAGATAGATGATAGATAGATAGTCTGTTGTTGTTCAGTCGTTCAGTCGTGTCCGACTCTTCGTGACCCCATGGACCAGAGCATGCCAGGCACGCCTATCCTTCACTGCCTCCCGCAGTTTGGCCAAACTCATGCCAGTCGCTTCGAGAACACTGTCCAACCATCTCATCCTCTGTCGTCCCCTTCTCCTTGTGCCCTCCATCTTTCCCAACATCAGGGTCTTTTCTACGGAGTCTTCTCTTCTCATGAGGTGGCCAAAATAGTTTAAAACTCGCATCAACCTTCCAAAGGGAAAGCATGATGAAAGATGGAGTTCTTAAAAATGTGGAACGGGTATTACGCAGCACCTGTAGCAGTGCTAGTTCCACAGATCAGGGCAGTTGAGTGAGCCTATCACAGACCTGTAGAATTGGAAGGGACCCCCGAGGGTCCTCTAGTCTGACCCCCTGCGCTGCGGGATTTGCGGATAAGACTCTGACGCTCTGTGCGCTTCTTCCAGGGCCAACCGTCCTGGAGGTCTTCAACACCCTCCTGAGGCAGCTGCGCCTGAGCATCGATTACGCCCTGACGGGCAGCTACGATTGCGCCATCGCCGGGGGCAACAAGATCATCAAGGAGCACGAAGAGAGGATGTTCCAGGAGGCCGTGATCAAGACCACAGGTATGCAGGGCGGAGGGAAGCTCCAAGCCTTTTCCTCCTCCTCCCTCTTAGCAGAAAGATCATAGCTCAGGGTCCATTGCATGCAGGAGACCCCAGGTTCAATTCCCAGCGTCGCCAGATATTCCTCTGCCCGAAATCCTGGAGAGTGGCTGCCAGCCAGTGTAGTCAGCACTGTCCTGGATGGACCAATGGTCTGGCTCTGTGAAAAAAGCAGGTTCCCCGTGTGTACATTTCCCCCAATTTTTGTGCATATTTTTGATTGGGGAAGCAGTGCAGTGTGAAAGGCCCATGTCTGTGTATTGTTTCAGGAAGTTTGAATCGAGTAGATCTAATGCATTTCTATGCAAGCAGAACCAGAACAGGAAGAATAAACATTAGGAAGAACTTTCCGACAGCGAGAGCTGTTTCACCGCGGGACAGACTCTTTCATGGGAGGTTTCTAAACAGAGGTCAGAGGGCCAACAGTCAGGGACTCTTTCTTTTTCGTTGTTTAAATTTTTTGTTAAGGTTTTCCCAAATGCAGTAAGATGTAGAAAACAGATATAAATTTAAAAGAAACAGAGACGTAAACAGCGACAGAAGATAAAAGGGGAAAGAGAAAAGGAAGAGAGAGAAAGAAGCAGGAAGAGCAAATTAAGAAAGAGAGAGAGAGAGAAGAACAGGAAAAGAAACAGAAGACAGAACAGGAAAAGAAGAAATAAAGAAAAAATAAGGACTTCTGATTTTCCATCTGTCGGCTACATAGAAAAAGGTTATTTAAGACATTCAGTCCATGATAACATCCCTCTTATACACTTTCTTTTAAACAAAATTTCTTAATATAAAGTCAGGGATTCGTTAGCTAAGCGTTTTCATTGCAGGGGGTTGGACTAAATGACCACCGGGGATCCCTTCCGAATCTATAATAATAATAATAATAATATTTATTATTTGTACCCTGCCCATCTGGCTGGATTTCCCCAGCCACTCTGGGCGGCTTCCAACAAAAATCAAATACATTAAAATATCACACATTAAAAACTTCCCTAAACAGGGCTGCCTTCAGTATTTTCTGAATGTCAGGTAGTTGTTTATTCCCTTGACCTCTGATGGGAATAACAATACTGTTATTCTATTGATTTCTCTGCCATCTGTGCTTATGAGCCACCTGTGGGCGGGGGGGGGGGAGAGGGCTAGCAGTAAGATCAAGAGCCAATCTATTAATTAATTAATTAATTAATTAATTAATTATTAATAATAATAGTAACTAAGAACACAGACAAAGCGAATGAAACAGTCAATGCATCATCAAGGCTGAAAGGACTTGAGTAAAACCCAACTGAACAGCAGGACAAAGGATGAAGAATGTACTGTAAAGTGAAAATCACTATTAAACTGTTTGTTGAGCTGCCTGCTTGGAAACCTTGTAGAAAAATGAGCCAGTTTGCTCCTACGAGGTTTCGAGAGATGAATCCTTAACTGACAGGTCAGAATCTGTCCCCAGAGGCACAAGGGTGAATCAGCTTTCCCCTCGTGTCTTTCCGTATTAGCTGGGGTGCAGTGATTTTAATGGGTCTACTCCAGGACTGGGGACCGCTCTTGTGTTCGAATCCTGCTTGTGGGTTCCCCATAATGGACATCTGGTTGGCCACTGTGGGAACAGGATGCTGGACCAGATGGGCCCCTGGCCTGATCCAGCAGACTCTTCTCATCTCCTTAACACTTCCCTCTCTCCATAAATCCCTCGGGAGCAAATGGGATGGGAGTTTCTAACGCTGGGGGCAGATAGGAAGGAAGGAAAGCAGAGTTTGCTTTCATGCTGCCAGCAGAGGTCAGGATAAGCTCAGGAATTGCCCAAGTCAATGCAGATGAGAGACAGAGAGAGAATGGAAAGAAATGGGGGGGGGGGAATTGCCACTGGAGAATCAAAGAATTGTAGAACTGGAAGGGAATGCGAGGCTCATCTAGTCCAACCCCCGGCAATGGTGGAATCTTTTGCCCAATGCGGGACTCGAACCCACAACCCCGAGATTAAGAATCTCATGGATTCTTTTGCATTTTAAGCAGATAGGCTTTGCAGGGAGAAGAGTACTCTTGAGTGCCCCTGCTAAAAAATGGGAGGGGGGCTTTGTCCAGCATGTCTGCCCTGGTGGGGATTGAACCTGGAACCATCTGAAAGTTGTAGTGGAGAGTTATGGGATGGGGTTTCCCATCTGGCAACCAATGTGCTCCTCGGGTTTCAGATAGTACCTGGGTAAAGGTAAAGGGACCCCTGACAGTTAGGTCTAGTCGCGGATGACTCTGGGCTTGCGGCGCTCATCTCACTTTATTGGCCAAGGGAGCCGGCGTACAGCTTCCGGGTCATGTGGCCAGCATGACAAAGCCGCTTCTGGCGAACCAGAGCAGTGCACAGAAACGCCATTTACCTTCCCGCTGGAGTGGTACCTATTTATCTACTTGCACTTTGACGTGCTTTCAAACTGCTAGGTGGGCAGGAGCTGGGACCGAGCAACGGGAGCTCACCCCCGTGGGGATTCGAACCGCCGACCTTCTGATCGGCAAGCCCTAGGCTCTGTGGTTTAACCCACAGTGCCACCCGCGTCCAGTACCTGGGTAGATGAGTCTAAAAAGCCCTCTAGTGGCTATAGTGCCTCATTGATCAGAAGGAATGTTCAGTCGTACCTCGGAAGTCGAACGGAATCCGTTCCGGAAGTCCGTTCGACTTCCAAAATGTTCGGAAACCAAAGTGCGGCTTCTGATTGGCTGCTGTCAGACGTTCGGCTTCCAAAATTAGTTTGCAAACTGGAACGCTCACTTCCGGGTTTGCGGCGCCTGGGAGCCAAAACATTCGAGGACTAATCTGTTTGAAAACCAAGGAATGGCTGTATTTTGCATTAGCTCCGGAAGTGTGGCTTCGATTCTGACCAAACTTAGCCTCCTTTGTGTCGGAAATGCGAGGGGCGCCTTGTTTGCCAGATGTGGAGTATATTGGCATTATTTTCCGCTCTCCTACCCCTCTGCAACCAATCTGGGGGACCTCTCTAAGCAGATGCCTTTGCTTGCTTGGCTCCAGACCAGCACCCATTCCTGCTGACATGGTTGAAAACTGGGCCGGTTCTTGGGGTGACGCAGGGTTTGGCAAACGGAAGTTTGCTTCTGGCGCTCCTACAAACAGCTTCCTTTGCTCCAAAGGAACCTCATACAGCCTCCAGGTTAAAGCACCACATACGGGAGCTATTTTTCATGGCAAAGTTAGCGGCGCAAGTTTGGACCGGGACCGTCGCTATTCCAGCATTGCAGGGGGTTGGACTAGATGACCCCCAGGGGTCCCTTCCAACTCGACAGTTCTGTGATTCTATGATCCTATTCCCCATGGATGGCGGGAGAGCAGGAAAGCGTCTCGACATCTTGGTGAAATGTTTCTGGCCTGAAAAGAGAGTGCCCCCCCTTCTTGCCTCGGGCCTTTGCACCCTCTCTGCCTGCCTGACTGTCCGTTCACCCCATCTCCCCACCCCCCGAAGCTGGACCGTCTTGCATGCTCTCTTCCTGCTGTCTTTCTTTAGGTTCGTTTGCCAGCACCCTGCCCACCTATCAGAGGTCGGAGGTCATGCTCTTTATCATGAGCAAGGTCCCTCTTCCTTCTCTGCATCACCCTCTAGACACGGGCAAAGCTGGGTGAGGACACTTTTCTCCTTCCCCCTTTACTCCCCTCTCCCCTTTACCCCTTTTCCTTCCGACTGTTTTACTCTCTCCTTTGCCTTCCCCACCAGCCCCACCCCAAATCCTCTTCCCGCAGCCTGTGACTCCGCTGTTGCAGGGGGTTGGACTAGATGACCCTCAGTGGTCCCATCCAACTTGGCAATTCTCTTGACTCCCGCAGTTTCCAGCTACTGGCATTCGGGAGCGTTGCTGCCTCCGACCTTGGAGACAGAGCATAACCATTATGGCCAGTATCTCCCAAGGGTGCCATTTTGTGGGCGCTAAGAGACCACCTTTGGGACAAATTAGAAGCCCGTTTCGCTAAGTGCTTGCAGGTGCCTGGAGAGATTCTCTGCTCTGTCCACCAAAATGTTAACTTTTAAGCACCACATTTTGTGACGTTTCCTCAAGATGTCTCAGCTCTGTCTGGTGCCAGGAAGCACTTAGCAAAATGGTCCCGATTCTCATTTCTGTTTAAAAATAAACAGCTCTTAAAGGTAAAGGTAAAGGGACCCCTGACCATCAGGTCCAGTCGTGTCCGACTCTGGGGTTGCGGCGCTCATCTCGCTCTATAGGCCGAGGGAGCCGGCGTTTGTCCGCAGACAGCTTCCGGGTCATGTGGCCAGCATGACAAAGCCGCTTCTGGCGAACCAGAGCAGCGCACGGAAACGCCGTTTACCTTCCTGCTGGAGCGGTACCTATTTATCTACTTGCATTTTGATGTGCTTTGATGTGCTTTCGAACTGCTAGGTGGGCAGGAGCAGGGACCGAGCAACGGGAGCAATGGGGATTCGAACCGCCGACCTTCTGAACAGCAAGCCCTAGACTGTGTGGTTTAACCCACAGCACCACCTGGGTCCCTTACCTTGGACTAATAGGAGATGTCTATTTAAATCTCCACCTGGGAGCTGGGAAAATGAGAGGCGACCCTTCAGGGAATTAATTAAAGGCGACAGATGTTTTGATGGGAAGGTGGAAAGAACAGCCGCATCTCTCTATAAAAGGCTGGAGCCTTAGCAAGTCTTTGGGTTGCTGAAACTAGCCGAGTTGGGGGGGGGGGACTTTCTGAATATTGGAGGGTGGGGAAAGAGTATTATTGACAGGGTGAGGGGGGGGCGTCTCCCCAGCCGCTCACTCCTCCAACTCAAGATTCAAATTATTTGCAATTACTTTGGAAAATAAGAATCAGCATTTAAAAACCAAGCCAATTGTTTGGAAACGGCTCCACGAGCACAGTTAACCTGCAGACTTTGTGGCGTTAGTTTTAAAGAATTTACTGAAAAGGCTGTTTCTTAATTTGTCCGTCAGTGCTGGGAAGTTTCCTTGTAACTGTTGCAGCAGACATGCCGCCTGAGAAATAGCAAAATTGCAGAGGGGGTGTGTGTACTTTTTTAGATTGTGCGGCATAGGCACCATCACTGCAAAAGAGAAAATGAGAAAGGCGGCACATATTTCCTTTGTCACCTTTCACCCTTCAGCTAAGGAAATTCTGTTTCCGTCGCTCCCTGATTTTGAGTTAGCTTCTCAGTGCGAACGTCACCAATGCCGGTCTTTAATCTCAACTTTTGCCTCTTTAGGGAGAATCGGAATCGGCTGACGCAGATCATGCTGCTGAAATCCCTCCTCCAGGTAACGCAATATGGTGTGGTTTTTCTTTTTGCGGGGGATCGTGGTGGATCGTGACATGCATTAATCCCAGAATCTGGGAAAGCTTCCCTACAGCATGTGTTGCAGCTGAGCTGCAGTGGAGCGCCCTTCCGACTCTGTGATTCTTTTAAAAAATAATAATAATAATAATAATTAAAATTACCTTTATTATTCATCAATTTACATATAACTCCGACAATACACACCACAACATAGACACACCATAGACATCATAGACACTAACTTCCGATTCTTCTCGTTGTGCTATTTTACACTTTGTTAAGCTATACACATTTCATTATTATTATTATTATTATTATTATTATTATTATTATTTTACTTTCCCATTTTATATCCGTAAACTTTTACTATGTACATTCTATATATTTCAAGATTCATTCTAGGTCTGCCAGGAGATTAACATTGTCCCTGTAATTTTCAAAACAATTTTTATTTTGTTTTGACTATGGCAGACCAACACGGCTACCTACCTGTAACTGTAATTTTTAAGATATCCTTTAAATACCATCCAGTCTTTATTCACTTTCTGTATTGAATTCTGTATTGTTCTGTATCGTTTTCGCTTGCCAGTCTGTTTTTGTGGGGATGTTCTCACCTTTCCAATTCCTTGCTATTCAAATCCTAGACCAGGCATGGGCAAACTCTGGCCCTCCAGATGTTTTGAGACTACAATTCCCATCATCCCTGACCACTGGTCCTGTTAGCTAGGGATGATGGGAATTGTAGTTCCAAAACATCTGGAGGGCCGGAATTTGCCTATGCCTGTCCTAGCCGCTGTGGTTGCGTACATAAAGAAGGGTCAATGGTTTTCCTTAATTTCCATGGACATAATACCTAACAGGAAGGCTCTGTGATTCTGTGAGGTTGGCGCCGGTTAACGGAGATCTCTGTGGACCCCGCAGGTCTCCACCGGCTTCCAGTGCAGCAACATGCTGACGGCTCTCCCCAGCTCTTTCCTGGACCGGCTCCTGTCGGCGGCTCTGATGGAGGACGCAGAGATCCGCCTCTTTGTCCTCCAGATCCTCATCAGCTTCATCGACCGCCACGGGAACAAGCACAAATTCCAGACCATCAGGTGCACAGGCCTTGCCCTCCTTTTTCTCAGGGGGGGCATGCATAGTCCTCCCCCCTCCTCATTTAACCCCCACAAGAGCCCTATGAGGTAGGTTAGGCTGAGAGCCAGCGCCTGGTGCGAGGTCACGCCCAGTCGAGCCTCGTGGCTGAGTGGGGACGTCAACCTTGGTCTCCCGGGTCCAGCGCTGCAACCACTATGCCACGCTGCCTCTCGTTTCATCCTTTGCCATTTCCCCGCACAGCACCATCAGCGACATCTCCATCCTGAAGCTGAAAGTGGACAAGTGCTCCCGCCAGGATACTGTCTTCATGAAAAAGGTACGGGGGGGGGGGAAGGCGCTTGTGGGTTTGCAAGACTTGCAGGTAGAAGGATGCGAGCCAGCCAGGTAGACAGGTAGACATCAACAGGGGGAAAAACATCATTTCTAGCACCTTCCATGTACAACACCATTTTTTATTAATAATAATAATAATAATTTGTTACTTAAACCCGCCCATCTGGCCGGGCCTCCCCAGCCACTCTGGACGGCTTCCAACAGAATATTAAAAACACAATAAAACATCAAACATTAAAAACTTCCCTAAACAGGGCTGCCTTCAGATGTCTTCTAAAAGTCAGATAGTTGTTTATTTCCTTGACATCTGATGGGAGGGCGTTCCACAGGCGGGCGCCACCACCGAGAAGGCCCTCTGCCTGGTTCCCTGTAACCTCACTTCTCACAGGGAGGGAACCGCCAGAAGGCCTTCAGATCTGGACCTCCGTGTCCGGGCTAAACAATGGGCTGATGCTCCTTCAGGTATACTGGGCCGAGGCACTATTGAGAATCGGTGCTGCTCTTGTGATCCCAGGCAAGAACGCCCCCACCTGGCTAAGGTTAAACGTCATAAAGAACACAGGGAGAGCTTGCTGGATCAGGCCAGTGGCCCATCTAGGGCAGCATCCTGTTCTCACAGTGGCCAACCAAATGCCCATTATGGCAAACCCCCAAGCAGGATTTGCACCCAAAGCCGACCATCTCCCCTCCTGTGGTTTCCAACAACTGGTATTCAGAAGCACGAATGCCTCCAACCGTGGAGGCAGAACATGGTCCCCCGGCTGGTAGCCACCAATAGTCCTCTTCTCCTCTGCCAATTTGTCCAGTTCTCTTTTAAAGCCACCCAGGCTGGTGGGCATCAGAGTCTCCTGTGGCAGGGAGTTCCACTGTTTAACTCCGCGCCATTAAAATCATTGCAGCCCAGCTAATATTTTTGTTGGGTCTACTCTGGGTCAGGCCAGCATTGGAGACAGTCCAGAGCCTTCTGCTGGGCTGGAGTTGTTTGGTCTCCAGAAAGACACAAGGTCAAAGCTGATTCACCCTTGTGCCGCTGGGGACCCATTAATGATTCCTCTCTCGATAACTCAGAGGAGCAAACTAGCTCATTTTTCTGTAAGCGATTCCCAAAAGCAAACTGTCAACCCTCCCTGCTGTTTCCCAATGCTATAATAAGGGAATTTTCCGCAAAAAAGGGGGGGGGGAAGGTTGACAGCTATGCGATCCAGGTTTCCAAGTGGGCAGCTTAACAAACAGTTTAATACTGATTTTTCAGTATTCTGCGCTGCATGAAGAAGTCATTTCTTTTATTCACCTGAATCTTCCAACATTTGTTGCATGTTCACAGATTCTAGTGTTATGAGAGGGAGAAAAACTCTTATTAATTAATTAATTAATTAATTATTGAATTTATTTATTTACCGCCCTATACCTAGGGGTCTCAGGGTGGTTCACAGCATAAAATCAAGATATAAAACCACAAAGTGCATAATAAAAATAAAAACCGCAACCCAATAACACTCCTCACACACACACACACACACACACACATACACACACAAAACACATTTTAAAAGGGCATAGGATCTCAATCAAATCAACCAAAGGCCTGGTTAAAAGGGAACATTTTTGCCCGGTGCCTAAAGGTGTATAATGAAGGCGCCGGGCGAACTTCCCTGGGGAGAGCATTCCACAGATGGGGAGCCACTGCAGAGAAGGCCCCGCTCTCGTGTTGCCACCCTGCGGACCTCTCGAGGAGGAGGCATACAAAGGACGGCTTCAGAAATTGCTTCTCTACCCATACCTTGCATAATATTATAAACTTCTGTCATGTTACCTATTAACAAAAAAAAACAAACCCAAGGCTGCAACCTTTTCTCTTAGGCGAGTCTCTCCATTCCCTTGATTATTTTGGCTGCCCCTTCCGAGGCAACCAGGACTGTGCCGTATTCCAAATTTGGCCGCACCCAAGATTTCTGTACTGTAGAACTGTTGGGCTTTTGGTTTTAACTGGAAAAGCCTCAAAACCAGTTTAGCACTTGGAGTGGTGTCCAGCTACGCTTCCTCTGCGTTTTCCTGCTTCTCCAGTGCTTTTGCAGAGTTTTTCAGACTTCTTACTTCTCCTTCTTGCGCAACGGTATGTGTGCCTTGTGCCAGCAATAAATTCCACAACGCCTGGGTTGTTTCAAAGCAAGTACGCTTTATTTACAAGCATATAAATCACAGAGCTTGTCCCGGAGATTCGGACGACATCTCCGGCCTCTCCGGTCCGCTCAAAAGCGAAAGTAAGACTGACTCAGAAAATAAACGGTGCATCACATAAATCACAAAGACATCGCATACAGCAAATACCCGGATATATGACACATCTTCCTCCCTGTGGGAGGGGCGAACTCTTGAGCTTCTTTAACCCTGAAAGCTCCAAACCTCACAAGAACCTATGATGTTGGCAGTTTACTTTTCGGAGGCATGGAAGTATAAAAGTCCTCCGGCGACGCCTCTCTCACAAATGCCGCCTCTCTGCTTCCCCGCAGCACTCGCAACAGCTGTATCGCCACATGTATTTGACATGCAAGGAGGAGAGCAATGGGCGGGCGCATTACGAGGCCATCTACAGCCTGCTGGCTCTCACCAGCATCGAGCTGGCCAACGAGGAGGTGGTGGTGGACCTGATTCGCCTGGCGCTGGCCATGCAGGTAGGGGCTGGGCCAGGGGGCTGCGGGGGGTGGGGTCTGCCAATACCCTGCGGGTCTTGGCTGGGAGACGGCTGATTGATTCCCTTATTTCTGGGGGGGTCAGGAGGAGAGAGAACGGGGTGCAATATATGAGCAACCTCTGGCAGAGTTTGATCTCAGGAAGCACATTACAGAGGAAAGAAGCTAATCGTATGGTGTAAGCAATGGGCCCCGCCTGCTAGCCTGCTCCCTAAAATATCCCGGGTTTGCTCCTTTCTATATATAGGGTACCGACATTCTGCATGGACGGGTTGCATGGCTTTAGATACCTATGAGGTCCATAAATTACCGTATAGCATATATTCAACATAGGAAACAGCGACAATTTGTTGTTGACAAAGGACAGCCGGACATGGAAAGGGCCACATTACCTTCAGGAGCTTAGGGCCTCATCCAACCTAAATCCAGCCCTGCAAGCGATATAAGATTTGGAGGGTTCGGGTCAAGGATGTTGAGTTTTTTTCAGGGAGGAGGTAAAATGTTGAGCTGTTTTTAGGGGAGCCACAGTTGTTCAGCTTCTTTGGGGGGAGCCAGTGATCTACCACAGACATCCGGTGATCTACCGGTAGGTCGCGATCTACCTGTTGGACATGCCTGGCTTAAAATAACCCCAGTTCAACCCAACAAGGCGATAGAGAAGCAGAGCCAGCAGAGGAGAACCAGGCATTTCCCATGTCTCTCAAGTTCCTCAGTTGGCATTCATACCAGGCTGCCCGGACCCATAACCTCCCGACCCTCTTTTTGCAGGAGCTGGCCCAGGTCAACGAGGACAACCTGCCGTTATACAGTCGCTGTGCCCTCTATGCTCTCGGCGCCGCATACCTGAACCTCATCAGCCAGCTGACCACGGTGCCCGCCTTCTGCCAGCACATCCATGAGGTCTGCCATTCCTCTTGCCTTGCCCCCTTCCCTCCCTTCTCTGAAGAATGTGAGCCCCGATGGATCAGGACCAAAGGCTGGTCTAGTGGACAACCAGAGGCCTGTAGGACTGCTGCTGCCACCCCAAAAAAACCCTGGGAAGCAGCGTCATAACTCCCCTCTGCTACTGTGCCCAGGTTTCTGCTCATCAGAGGACTTCTGCCTGTGTGTGGCATTTTTTGCAGTTGCTTCCTAGGGACGCGGGTGGCGCTGTGGTCTCAACCACAGAGCCTAGGGCTTGCCGATCAGAAGGTCGGTGGTTCGAATCCCCGTGAACGGGGTGAGCTCCCGTTGCTCGGTCCCTGCTCCTGCCAACCTAGCAGTTCGAAAGCACGTCAAAGTGCAAGTAGATAAATAGGTACCACTCGGCGGGAAGGTAAACGGCGTTTCCGTGCGCTGCTCTGGTTCGCCAGAAGCGGCTTAGTCATGCTGGCCACATGACCCAGAAGCTGAAAGCCGGCTCCCTCGGCCAGTTAAGCGAGATGAGCGCACAACCCCAGAGTAATCCGCGACTAGACCTAATGGTCAGGGGTCCCTACCTTTACCTGGGACCTGGCAAAATAAACAAAATAAAAATAGCCGACAGCCGCATCGGAGGTTTGGCTTCCAAAAATTGTTCGAAAACTGGAACACTTACTTCTGTGTTTTCGGTGTTTGAGAACCAAGGTACCACTGAATATGGCATAGTAATTGTTCCTTCGGATAGAGTAAACCAGTCTTAATATTGGGGGCCCTAACTCTGTCAGTGTGCGCCAAGCAGGGTGTGGGCGCTGGTTGTGGTCGAGGGGTCCCCCGAGGAACTCAGCTGGCTGAGCAAGTCTTGCCCCCCACCTCTTTTCCAGGTGATTGAGATGAGGCAGAAGGAGGCGCCCTACCTGCTCCCCGAAGGCGTGTTTGCAGAGAAGCCCAGGTAAGCCAGCCCAGGAGCCGCTGACTTGGAACCTAAGCCTTTCCTCATCCGGTGACATGCACACTCCTTTTGTGCTGATGCCTTCCTGTGGCCCTTCCTCCGCAGGAGGGCATGCTCTGAGCAGCAAGGTGGGGGGGGGCAGGAGAGAATACAGAGGCTTTGCCCCCCCCCCCTCATTTCTTCTCCCAATTCCCTTCCATAGGCTGTCGAGGAACCTAGACCGACTGGGCCCCGAGATCCTCTTTCGGCAGAGCAAGATCAGCGAGGTGCTGGGGGGCAGCGGCTACAATTCGGACCGGCTCAGCACCCCTTATATCCCCCAGCTGACAGGTAGGGGGGCTGAGCGTGCCCTCCGATGCCGGGGGAGGGAGGGGGAAGGCAAAGTGGTCGAAATTGCACCTCTAAACCCCTGCTACCCTCTTCGTACACCCCGATAGGTAGTCCTGCACTTCAGGAAGCGCCAATTTAGAACAACTCCACATTCCTCATACCATTTCATTTTTTAAAGTAATAATAGTTTTTATTAAGCTTTATAGAAAAATCATCTAAATTAAGACTTTGATCGCGATACAATAAAAGCATAAAAGGGGGGGGGAGGAAGGAAGGAAGGGTAAAATGGAGGTTAAAAGAGAAAGACAGAAAGATAAGACTCTTCATCTGTCTGCTATATAAAAGCAATATGCACTTTATCCAGTCCAAGAACCAACAAAGTCACTTTCCATAAACAAAAATTATCTAAGTTACAGGTAGGTAGCCGTGTTGGTCTGCCGTAGTCAAAACAAACGAACAAACAAAAAAAATTCCTTCCAGTAGCACCTTAGAGACCAACTAAGTTTGTTCTTGGTATGAGCTTTCGTGTGCATGCACACTTCTTCAGATACACTGAAACAGAAGTCACCAGACCCTTATATATAGTGAGGGAGTGGGGAGGGGTATTACTCAGAAGGGTGGTGGGAATGGGGGATCGGCTGATGGGTGTGGAAAACCTGTTGATGACTGTTAACGACTGCAATTAGTCCTAAAGGAAAAAGCAAGGGTGAGATGGCTAAAGATAGCTTTGAATTGTGCCAGTAACGTAACCCCAGTTACATTGGTCTGAACAAAGACATTGGATTCTTATCTCATTATACATGACAAAGCTATCTTTAGCCATCTCACGAAAGCTCATAGCAAGAACAAACTTAGTTGGTCTCTAAGGTGCTACTGGAAAAAACAAAATCAAAAATTCTTTCCAGTAGCACCTTAGAGACCAACTGAGTTTGTTCTTGGTATGAGCTTTCGTGTGCATGCACACTTCTTCAGTATCTGAAGAAGTGTGCATGCACACGAAAGCTCATACCAAGAACAAACTCAGTTGGTCTCTAAGGTGCTACTGGAAAGAATTTTTGATTTTGTTTTGACTATGGCAGACCAACACGGCTACCCACCTGTAAGTGCTACTGGAAGGAATTTATTTATTAAAAATGATATTGAATCCTGAAATCCAAATATCTTTCCCCCCCACGCAAAAGTCTGTAAGAGGTTTCCAGCCTTTAATAAACACTAACAATAACTTTTCTCTGATTTAAACCTGTCAGTTTCCCCATCTCGTTCTGAATTCTATATTGGTAGTCAAACCAAAGAGAGAGCAATGCAAAAAGTGTAACAAAGAAGCCACAAACAGAAAACTCATTCAAGTTAGTGCAACAGGACAAGTCTTTAAATTTCTTTAGCCAGGCTCCTGTAGATATTGATGAAAACAGGTCCAGTCAGATGAAATATCAATGATGATATGCACAGATGTTAAATGATGAAGGCAAGTCCATTCAGATGAAATATTGAAGATGTTACACACAAAAGTTAGACAGGGTGCCGGCGTTTGCCCCCTGTTTCGCCCATGGGCAGTTTTGGACTTCTTCAGTAAATTCTTTCCCAGGGTTTACTGTATTTTCATACATACACTGGTGGGATAAGTCAAACCTTATTAAAATTAAAACATACAGTGCAAAGGGGACAAACGCCGGCACCCTGTCTAACTTTTGTGCGTAACATCCTCAATATTTCATCTGATTGGATTTTCATCAATATCTACAGGAGCCTGGCTAAAGAAATTTAAAGACTGAAATTGTCCTGTTGCACTAACTTGAATGAGTTTTCTGTTTGTGGCTTCTTTGTTAGACTTCTTGTATTGCTCTCTCTTTGGTTGGACTACCAATATAGAATTCAGAATGTGGAATGGTTTGGTAGATTTGTGTGTGCCGTTTTCGTGCTGCTTATTGTATACTTATTTACCATGAGAATTGGCAGCATAGGTTTTTTTTTCCAGTTTCCCCATCTCGGCTAAAAGTCTGTCAGTTTTAACAGCCGTTCCTCCCATGTTGGCAATTTCCCCTTCCCTTTCAGATGAAGACCGGCTGTCAAAGAGGAAGAGCATTGGCGAGACCATCTCCCTGCAGGTGGAAGTGGAGTCCAGAAATAGCCCCGAAAAAGAGGAGGTACGGCCTCTTTGCGCGGTTTGGGCAGTGCCCTGCCATGGACTGTTTGTCATGAGCCGCCGGGAGATTTCGTGGAAGTCGGAGTTTGGGAGATGGGGGACCCAAGAGGCTTCGTAGGGAAGGAGACGGCATTTCAGCTCTTGGGCCTGAGCTGTTTAGGGCTGGTGGGATTTTTGGTTCTGGAGATCTTCCCCACCCCAATCATTTGCTGGCGGCCCTGTTTGCCTCTCAAGTAGGATTTCTGCCCAGACAACAATGACGTCTTAAGACTCCAGGTTTCTAACATTTCTCTTCTCTTCTCTCCTTCTTTCACTGTCCGCTCAAACGCAAAACAGAGAGCTCCTGCTGAAGAGATCACGTACGAAACCTTGAAGAACGCAATCGGTAAGTGCCTTTGGGGACCAGAGGCATCCAGCGGGGTCCCCGGCCCCTTTAGTGCCCCACTTTGGGCAGAAAGGAAGGGACCATTGACAACTCTCTCTCTTTTTAATAATATTTTTATTACATTTTTAACAAAAAGTAACAAAAGATAACAACACAATAACGAATACAATAACAACCACACACAAAAAAATTGTACTCAAAAACAATGTCAAAACCATAAAATGGGATTCTCCGAACCCCGTGATTTCCCTCCCTCCCCACTCCCCGGTTCCGAAAGTTTCCTTTTCAACTGCATATCATTTCTACTCCAAATTATTTTTTTACCTCAGATTTCCTGCACTATTTCTAAAATTACAAGTGTTTTTTAAAATCCTGCAGGGAGTTCCAAAGGGCAGTCGCTGCCCCACCAACCGATCCAGCTGTTACAAATGCAGAACGGGGGTCACGTGATCCCTGCCCTGGTGCCCCTTCCGCAGACGGAAGCGGTCAAGAGGGCACAGGAGGGGTCAAGCGATCTGGCAGGTCAGGTGGTCCCAAGGGCTTTGTATGCTGGTAGGAACATCTTGAAGTTGCCTCTTGCTGTCGTGTCCAACGAACGTCCGTGGTCTTCTTCTTTTTTAGTAGACAGCGTTGCGGTGGAGGAACAGGAGCGGGAGAGGAGGAGGCAAGTGGTGGAAAAGTTCCAGAAAGCTCCCTTCGAAGAAATCGCGGCCCACTGTGGCGCCCGGGTGAGTGGCGGATTGGTGCCTCGCCCCTCCACCCTCCTAACCCTGAATGTCTCTCTATCTGGAGAGATGATGGTGATTCATTTCATTTTCATAACACTTTATATTGTTAGGGTGGCGCTGTGGGTGAAACCACAGAGCCTAGGGCTTGCGGATCAGAAGGTCGGTGGTTTGAATCCCCGCGACGGGGCGAGCTCCCGTTGCTCGGTCCCTGCTCCTGCCAACCTAACATAGAATCATAGAATCCTAGAGTTGGAAGAGACCCCAAGGGCCATCCAGTCCAACCCCCTGCCAAGCAGGAAACACCATCAAAGCATTCCTGACAGATGGCTGTCAAGCCTCCGCTTCAAGACCTCCAAAGAAGGAGACTCCACCACACTCCTTGGCAGCAAATTCCACTGTCCAACAGCTCTCACTGTCAGGAAGTTCTTCCTAATGTTTAGGTGGAATCTTCTTTCTTGTAGTTTGAATCCCGCCAAGATAGCAGTTTGAAAGCACGTCAAAGTGCAAGTAGATCAATAGGTACCACTCTGGTGGGAAGGTAAACGGCGTTTCCGTGCACTGCTCTGGTTTGCCAGAAGCGGCTTTGTCGTGCTGGCCACATGACCTGGAAGCTGTACGCCAGCTCCCTCGGCCAATAAAGCGAGATGAGCACCGCAGCCCCAGAGTCGTCCGCGACTGGACCTAACGGTCAGGGGTCCCTTTACCCTCTACCTTTATATTTTTAAGCAAAAATATCTCAAAGCTGCTTACAATACAGTCGTACCTTGTCTTTCGAACAGCTTAGTTCTCGGACATTTTGGCTCCCAAACGATTGAAACGATCCTAAGAGTTGCTAGACATGTGGAATTCAGTGGGCCCATAACTTGTTCCCCACCGTGTGATCAGCAGAGTATGCACAGCTCCAGCAGAACCTCAGAGTTTTCCTGCTGTCCAGCCTTTTCCAGATGATGGCCAGGGATGGTGGGAATTGAAGTCTCAAAACATCTGGAGGGCCGAGTTTGCCTGTGCCTGCTCATCCTTTGCACTGAGCATAATCTATAAATTTTCAAAAAGCAAAAGAATACCAATATAGCACCATTTCCCAGTTTGCATTCTCTTGAGATTAAAATTAGGCCCTCACCCCCACTTCCGTGCTTCCCTCGAATGATCCATTAGTGCCGCACATGCCTTCGTTCCTCCCCGTTTGCAATTCCCGTGCTCACAGTCGTTCTCTTCTTGTTGCAGGCCACGCTTCTGCAGAGCAAGCTCAACCAGATATTTGAAATCACCATACGGTAAGGGGGCGGAAGGGGGAGAGAGATCGGGGGGCTTCGGGTGGGGGCAGCGCACCGGAGAAACCCCTCTCCCCACACGAGCCTTGCGCAAGAGAACTTCTCCCGCTTGCTTCGGGCAGAGCGCCTTCCGTTCGTGCCACTCCCCCCCCCCACCGTGCTGTCAGTGGCTGGACTGAGGAGGAATGGTGGGAGCCGCCCCCCCCCCCGCACCTTCCCGGGAAAAGGAGGAGGAGAGTATAGATTTAGAACAGTGGTTTGGTTCAGAGGCTGACGAGGGTAAAAGCTGGGATATATTGGGGGAGGGCAGCGGGAAGGAGAAGCATTGGGGGAGAGACAGATAACAGATTCAGTGTCTCTTGAAAGCATTCCTGACCCCCTCCACCCAGAACCAGGCCTAGGACCCTCGTACTTACGGGACCACCTCTCCTGTTATGTCCCGCAGAGGACTCTAAGGTCCATGAATAAGAATAGCTTAAGGGTCCCGGGCCCTAAAGAAGCCAGATTATCCTCCACCAGGGCCAGGGCCTTTTCAGTGATGGCCTCCGACCTGGTGGAATGCTCTGTCCCACGAGACTAGGGCCCTGCAGGACTTGATCTCCTTCCGCAGGGCCTGTAAGACAGAGCTATTCCACCTGGCCTTCAATTTAGCCTGATCCTTCATTCCTTTTTCTATGAAGAAACCCTTCTGAGACCCCACATTGAAACTCTTCCCTGGTCTCCTTGCTGGCCCTAGCAGGACTAACTTGGACAGTTAGCCCTGGCGATGCCACATTTATGTTCCATTTTACGCTGTTTTTAAAGTCATTTTTAATCAATGTTTTATATTTGTTGTTAGCCGCCCTGAGCCCGGTTTTTAAATCGGGAAGGGTGGGGTATAAATGATTATTATTATTATTATTATTATTATTATTATTATTATTATATTATGCTAGATGGTTCTTTTAAAATGCTAGATGGTTCAGAAGTATTACAAACACAAGTAGATTCAGAAGTAGATTACAAAGATTTTAGTGGGTGAGACAGATTACAGATTTTATTCTGAACAGCAAGTAACCAAATACATAACCAAACAGCACTTCAATCTGCCACTGAGAATAATAATAATAATAATAATAATAATAATAATAATAATAATAATAATTTGTTTATTTGTACCCCGCCCTCCCTGACCGGAGCCGGGCTCAGAGCGGCTAACATCATATCAATAATACAATATGCATAAAAACAAGCAAGCAATCGATTAAAATGCATCCCAAAATTAATTCAAATAAATTAACATTAAAACTGGACAAGCCCTGAAGAAGTGGGCAAGTGACCCCCCAGGCAGCTTTCGATGCACAGCTCTGGGGCCAACAGCCTGTGCGCGAACCTCTGACTGCTATATTCAAAAGCAAAATATTTTATAGATGGCTGTGCCTTGTTGTGGCCAGTACAGGCTCCGGTACGAGCCACTCTACATCAGAGACACAACAGCCAGGCCACACATCAAAGGCTTTTACAAGGGACAGAGAAAGCAATGAAACATAGATAACCAGAGCCAGGAAGAGTTGACTATGTCAGATCAATAATTCCCTCGAAATCACAATAATCTTCCGGAATAAGTAACAGGTAGGTAGCTGTGTTGGTCTGCTGTAGTCGAAACAAAATTAAAAAAATTCCTTCCAGTAGCACCTTAGAGACCAACTAAGTTTGTTCTTGGTATGAGCTTTCGTGTGCATGCACACTTCTTCAGATACACTGAAACAGAAGTCACCAGACCCTTATATATAGTGAGAGAGTGGGGAGGGGTATTACTCAGAAGGGTGGTGGGAATGGGTGATTGGCTGATAGGTGTGGAAAACCTGTTGACGACTGTTAACGACTGCAATTGGTCTTACAGGAAAAAGCAAGGGGTGAGATGGCTAAAAATAGCTTTGTCATGTATAATGAGATAAGAATCCAATGTCTCTATTCAGACCAGGTCTCTCCATGGTTTTAAGTTTGGTAAAGTTGCAATTCAGCAACTTCTCTTTCCAGTCTATTTCTGAAATTCCTTTTGTAATAAGACAGCTACTTTGAGATCTTGTATAGAATGTCCTGGGAGATTGAAGTGTGTTCTCCTACTGCTGTTCTTATGTGCCCTTATCAATCACCCATTCCCACCACCCTTCTGAGTCATACCCCTCCCCACCCTCTCACTATATATATAAGGGTCTGGTGACTTCTGTTTCAGTGTATCTGAAGAAGTGTGCATGCACACGAAAGCTCATACCAAGAACAAACTTAGTTGATCTCTAAGTTGCTACTGGAAGGAATTTTTTTAAATTTATTTTCTTTCGAATTCCGGAATAAGTTTCCCATACAACTTGCCGTGAGAGTAGCCAAACAGAAACCTCAGAGGCAGAAAACACTGACTAGCCAGTGCAAGGGTGACGTAGATTAGGAGGGACTGGAGGGGTGGGACTCTACTTGCTAGAGACAGTGTTCCTTTGTCTCTCTCTGGGAATACCGAATTAATGACATGGTAAGAACTCTCTTCGGTTATCTGCCACCGGGGGAGGGATTGCAATTCCCTGAAGCCTTGACAGAGCCTTGACAGGCACGTTCTAGAGTGGCATGGGCCAGCCGTGTCTCAAAGTCCTTTCCTCATCTTCTCTTGACCGCAGCCCTCCTCCAAGCCCCTCGGGGACCATCACGGCCACGTATGGCCAGCCTCAGAGCCACTCCATCCCGGTCTACGAGATGAAGTTCCCGGACCTGTGCGTGTACTGAGGGGTCCCGACTTCAGCTTCGAGCCATCACCTGGGACCAGGCGGATCGCGATCCTGCCACCTCCGTGAGCCTGAGGGGGAGGGCACCCCCCCCTTGGACCACCTTCCAAGCGAGGGGCACAGAAGATGCACCCCCTTACAGTCCCACACACACCCCCAAGGCTCCTTCCTCTTCCTTCCCCTCCTTTGTGCTTGACTCGATTTCCCGTCATGCGGAAGAGAGCACCCGGGCAGCCTTTGACGGACAGTCGCAAGAGGCGGGGCACCATTTTCGGCCTCCCTTTTTTAAGAAGATGTTTTAAAAAAGTCTTTTTTGATGGGTCGGGTGTTTCCTCTCTCTCTCTCTCCACTGAACGCGTGTGTTGATAATCCATCGCATAAAGTCAATCTATTCTCTGTGGGTCTGCGTCGTTTCTGCTGGTGGTTCCTGGCTCCGAATATTTTTCTGGCCAAAAATTCCCCCATCCCCACCCCATAATGTACATTGGAATCCTTTGGGACAGAGATAGATAAATATATATTTAAATGCAATAACGCCTGCACTGCGGAGGGTTGGACAAGATGACTCTTGGGGCCCCATCCAACTCTTCGGTGCTATGAGTCTTATTGATAAGGTATAAATCTGCCTAGATATAAATCTACCTGTATAGATAGATAGATTTAGAGTTATGAAACAAAGCAACAATAAAATGTTCCTATCACAGCACCTTCTCAGTTTGGGAGTTGAGTATGTTTAGGCTGGAGAGAAGACTGAGAGGTGATATGCTACAGGTAAGTAGCTGTGTTGGTCTGCCATAGTCGAAACACAATATATATATAAAGAAAAAATGACAAACCTAGACAGCATCTTAAAAAGCAAAGACATCACCTTGCCGACAAAGGTCCGTATAGTTAAAGCTATGGTTTTCCCAGTAGTGATGTATGGAAGTGAGAGCTGGACCATAAAGAAGGCTGATCGCCGAAGAATTGATGCTTTTGAATTATGGTGCTGGAGGAGACTCTTGAGAGTCCCATGGACTGCAAGAAGATCAAAGAAATCAGCCCTGAGTGCTCACTGGAAGGACAGATCCTGAAGTTGAGGCTCCAGTACTTTGGCCACCTCATGAGAAGAGAAGACTCCCTGGAAAAGACCCTGATGTTGGGAAAGATGGAGGGCACAAGGAGAAGGGGACGACAGAGGATGAGATGGTTGGACAGTGTTCTCGAAGCGACTAGCATGAGTTTGGCCAAACTGCGGGAGGCAGGCAGTGGAGGATAGGAGTGCCTGGCGTGCTCTGGTCCATGGGGTCACGAAGAGTTGGACACAACTGAATGGCTGAACAACAACAACAACATGATAGCCATCTTCAAATATCTCAAGGGCTGTCACAGGAAAGATAGAGCAAGCTGAATGGCTGAACAACAACAACAACATGATAGCCATCTTCAAGTAAATATCTCAAGGGCTGTCACAGGAAAGATAGAGCAAGACACGATGATTCCTTTCTGAATAACTTTCTGCTCCGGAGCACAAGACTCGAACCAATGGCTTCAAATTAAAGACACGAGATTCCTATTAAACAGCAGGAATAACTTTCTGACACTACAGTGGAACAGTCTCCCTCAGGAGGTGGTGGACTCTCCTTCCTTGGGGGTTTCTAAGCATCTGTCCTGGATGCTTTAGCTGTGATTCCTGCATTGCAGGGGGTTGGACTAGATGACCCTTGGGGGTCCCTTTCAACTCCACGGTTCTATCGTTCTACGATAACTCTTTACAGTATTTTAAAACTGGCTTTTAATTCGCAAGTAGATGGGCCTGGATAAAGTCTATTGTGCAAAAAGAAAATGAATATATTTATCCTTCCATTGCATCTGAGGGCATGACTATTCAAGCCATGTCGTCCTGGTATTTGAGGAACACAATAATGCGCCGTGTGGAGGTGCAAACAAGTCACTGTTGATCTTCAAAAGGTCACATATTGTTGTGGGATGCTGAGTTGATCTGTGTTTGAACAGTTATCTGGGTGGCCTTTTCAAACAAGCGTTAATGTCACAGGCTCAGACTGGACTGTCTTTAAGAAAACATTTTGTTTTCTTGAAAGGGTTTGTTTGTTTGTTTGTTTGTTTGTTTGTTATGCATTTGACAGCTGCAACAGAAGGTTAACAGAGCCACCATCGGGACTCATTTGGTTTCCTCTGCGTTTAAAGCTTGCATTGCACAATCGCTAGAGGAGAGTCCCCAGTTCGAATCCCGTCTCTGCCGTGCGGACTTACAAGGCGGACTTAGCGAAGTTGGCCTTCTATGCCTCTGTTTCTCCATCTGCAGATATGATGGGCTTAGGGCAGGCATAGGCAAACTCCAGCCCTCCAGATGTTTTGGAACTACAATTCCCATCATCCCTAGCTAACAGGACCAGTGGTCAGGGATGGTGCCATTCTCAGTTAATGTTAGAAACCACAACTGAAAGACCTGAGATAGCTCAGTCGGTAGAGCATGAGATTCTTAATCCTAGAGTCATGGGTTCGAGTCCCACGTTGGGCAAAAGATTCTTGCATTGCAGGGGGTTGGACTCGATGATCCTTACGGTCCCTTCCTACTCTCTGACTCTTTATACCTTTTACTGAGGCAGATGGATGGATAGATTTAAAGTGTATTTATCTAGGGTTGTCCTATGCCCAGGAAAACCCGGACATGTCCTCTTTTGGGGGGCCAAGTGGATTTTTACATTTTAAAGGAAATGTCCAGGTTTGGAGGGGTGATGTTTTTTGTGGAGGCTTGGATTGGGGGGGCACAGACATACTTGGGGTTCGCTATGCCCCAGAAGCAGAAGTGCCACAATGGAGCGAGACCCGCGGTGGCAAAGATCAGGTAGGATCTGGGGTCCTGCCTCCGCTTAGGCTGGCAGCTGCTCGGGCTCAGGCTGCTCTGCACACCACTGCCAACCCGAGTTGGGAAAAGAGGGGGGCAGCAGTGGCAGCCCCACAGGCCCAAGCAGCAGCGGCTCAGGACTATCCTCTTTTTTGCTCTTCAGGATATGGCTACCCTAATTCACCCCACTCTTCAGTCAAATGAGACTCCCGGTTAGCTCAGCTGGTTCGAACGTGGTGCTGATAACTTCAAGGTTGCGGGTTCGAGACCACTGCATATCCCTGCTCTGCAGGGGGTTGGACTGGATGGTCTCCAGGGTCCCTTCCAACTCTACAATTCTATGATTCCCAGAGAGGCATGCAATTGCCATTGTTCTGTGGTCCAGCAAAACGGTCAGCCATGACCAGGCTGACTCTAGAGGGCTGTTGCTGGAGATCTCTGAAGTAACTGGAGGTAAAAAGGTAGAGGTCAAGGACTCCTGCAAGGTTAAGTCCAGTCAAAGGCGACTCTGGGGTTGTAGCGCTCATCTCACTTTCAGGCCGAGGGAGACAGCGTTTGTCCAGAGACATGTGGCCAGCAGGACTACAGTGGTACCTCGGGTTACATACGCTTCAGGTTACAGACTCCGCTAACCCAGAAATAACGCTTCAGGTTAAGAACTTTGCTTCAGGATAAGAACAGAAATTGTGCTCTGGCGGCGCAGCAGCAGCAGGAGGTCCCATTAGCTAAAGTGGTGCTTCAGGTTAAGAACAGTTTCAGGTTAAGAACGGACCTCCGGAACAAATTAAGTACGTAACCAGAGGTGCCACCGTACACTGCTTCTGGCGCAACGGAACACTGTGACAGAAAGCAGAGAGCATGGAAACGCTGTTTACCTTCCTGCCACAGCGGTACCTATTTATCTACTTGCACTTTGATGTGCTTTCGAACTGCTACGTTGGCAGGAGCAGAGAGCTCACCCCGTTGCGGGGATTCAAACTGCCAACCTTCTGATTGGCAAGCCCAAGATGCTCGTTTGTTTAGGCCACAGTGCCACCCACATCCCTGACTGGAGGTAACGACAGCCAACAAACAGGGACTCTTTAATTCTTTGGCGAATCCTGAGGGGGTGGGGAGAAAATATTACAGAGGGTGGGGCAGCTGGTACTGGGAATAACAAGTTCCCTCAGAGGGTAGTGGACTCTCCTTCACTGGATGTTTTGAAGCAGAGGTTGGATAGCCTCTGTCAGGGATGCTTTGGCTGGGATTCCTGCAATGACCTTTAGGATGCCCTCCAACTATTCAGTTCAATGGTTCTGCGATAGTTAAAGCCGACTGTAACAGATTGTTATATGATTTGTCTCTAGCAACAGTGTTTGGGTACCACAAGCTGAACATGAGAACAGTGTAATGTAGCCAGAGCCGTCTCATCCATTTACTCTGGTGGCGCGGCGCACCAGGGCGCAATGGCCTGGAGGGCGCCTCCGCCCTCCAGCCCCGCTGGCAGCGCCTGCCGGCAGCGCCCTCTGACTGCCCAGCAGAGCACAGGAGCGCGAGCCGGCCGCCCGCCCGATGGAGCGCGAGCTGGCCAGCCGCGCCGCGCCATCCGGCTGCGCGCGGGAGCGCAAGCTGGTCGGCCGCGCCATCCGCCTGCGCACGGGAGCGCGAGCTGGCTGGCTGCGCGCGGGAGCGCAAGCTGGCCGGCTGTGCCGCGCCATCCGGCTGCGCGTGGGAGCGCGAGCCGGCCGCCCTCGCCTCCCGTCCCGGAAGCGCTGGAAGGGCGCGCAGAGCCCCCCGCCGCTCCAGCGCCACGCCCCTTATCCCCCGCTCGCTCACCCCCCTCCCAAGGGGCGGCAAGCGCGGGAGGGAGGCGGCGGAGAGGCGGCATGGCGGGGGGCGCCGGAGGGATAGCCGCGCCAGGGCGGCAGATCCCCTTAAGACGGCTCTGAATGTAGCAGCAAAAAAAAGAAAAGCCTAATGCTATTCTAGGCTGCAACAATGGAAGTCGGGTGTCCAGGTCAAGGGAAGTCATAGTACCACTCTATTCTGCCTGGAATACTGTGTCCAGTTCTGGGCACCACAATTTAGGAAGGAGGTCGACAAGTTGGAAGGTGTGCAAAGGAGGGTGGCTAAGATAATCAAGGGTCTGGAAACTAAGCCTTAAGTACAGGGGTCAGCAAACTTATCACGCCTCGGGCCAGTGTCTCCAGCATCAATTGCTCAGAGGGCGTGAGAGCGCACGCCCATATGCGTGCACACACACTATTTCCGGCACACTTCCAGATCGGAGGAGCACCGGAAATACCGGTAGCTTGTGTGCATGTGCACGGGCCTCCTCCGACCCAGATGTGCACCGGAAATAACGCTTGCGCATGCGCACAAGCTTATTTCCGGTGCTCCTCTGACCCAGAAGTGGGCAGCCGCGCAGCGCCGGTAAGAGCGGGCAGCGGCAACGGGCAGTGGGGATTGTCACGGGTCAGATAAACAAGTCCCTCATCCAGCCCATGGGCCTTAGTTTGGGGACCCTTGCCTTAAGAGGAACAGTTGAAGGAGCTGGGTGTGTTTAGCCTGGAGAAGATGGAGAGGTCTTATCTATCTGACTATATCTGCTCCAAGAAAGGGGATTCCAACTGAACATTAGGAAGAACTTTCTGATTGTAAGAGTTCTTTGGCAGTGGAACGGTCTCCCTCAGGAGGTTGTGGGTTGCCTCCCTCCATTGGAGGTCCTTAAGCAGAGGTTGGATGGCCATGTCTCAGGGATTCTCTAGCTGCAATTCCTGCATTGCAGGGGTTGGACAAGATGTTCCCTTTCAACTCTATGGTCCCTCCCAACTTTGTGATTCTATGGTGTGGCTCTAGGGGGTCCATCTGGGTGATGGCCCGAGTCTCTCCCAATTCTTGGGGTCCTGTGAGGGTTAGAATCTTAGAGAGGTGGCGGCAATGACCTTAGCGGGCCACGAGTGCCCTCATCCGCATCCCCCCAAAATGAGCCAGGTTGTGAGAGCTACCATTAAGGAGTGGGTGCCCTCCAGGCTCATGGGGGGTCCTTGCCTCCACTTTGTCACCTACCTGCTAGGTAGGAGAACAGTTTTGCGGGGTGAACTGAGCTGAAAGCAGATTTGAAGCTGGAGACACAGAGACCTGCTTGCTGTGTGCTGGATCCAAAGCAGAAACTAATGGAGAAGCAAGATCTGCTGGGGTGTTGATGCTGGGAGCCCCCCTGTCTTAGTCTCAGGTTGTCTATTTGTGTAGGTAAAACCACATATCCTAAAGACACAACACTCTCCACTGATCTCCATTCCAAGGAAACTGAACTCTGGGTCTGCAAGCCCTGGAGCCTCACTAAACTCAGAGATTGGGACGGAGCATACGAATATGGAGGGGCTCAACTCTGCCTGGAAGCCTCATGTAGTCAGCTGTGGGTTGTGCAAGCACTGGGCCCAGACACTGGCTATGCAGTAACGGGCAGTAGCTAACAATTGGGAATGCACTTTGCACATGTTCTGAGGCATTGCTTTATTGTTGCTTTGCGTGTTCCCAGGGGCAGAAATGGAGGAGTGCAGTTTCCCGGCAGAGTCTTGCTTATGGGCTGTGCTTTTGACGCACGAACTCCTACTGTTTCCCCGCACCTTTGCCCAGATTATAATTCTTCATTCTGTCTGAAATTTTGACGCCGATCCAACTTGCAACTTTAACTGAAGCAGGGAAGGAAGACGCTGCCACACATGCCCAAAGACGTCTCGGAGACCACACTTAGCTTGCAAAAAAATGTATTATTGTTATTCTCAGAATTATTATTCTATAACTTTTAACCCTTTCATTTACAGTATTGTACAGCTGGTTTGAAATACGAAAATACTCTGCCCCTCCAAAAGATAAGGCTTCCTTCCTGCTTCATTCCGCAGACGCCACAGATGTGAGATTAAGCCAGGCTCGGCCGTCCCTGCGCCCTGCGGAGGTTTCCGACTACAACTCCCATCATCCATGCTGGCTGGAGCTGATGGGACTTGTAGTCCAAAACCTCTGGAGGGCACCCGGATTGGCCAATCCTGGCTTAATCTTTTTGCCAAACACACCTTTCCTCCCTGCCCCCAAAACACAATAACATGAACATCCAAAACCAGAATGCAAACACGAATGTTTATCCTAAGCAGCGAGTTCCACAGTTACCCAGAGAAAGTGAGGACAGCGAAAAGAAATGATCGTCATTAACAGGGTCTAAATGAGACATGTGCCAAAGGGGATCTAGATCCGAGGTCTCTGCCATCACCCCCACCCCTACCATATAGGGGGTGATTTTTGTCCCTGGTCTCTCTCTCTCTCCCTTCCCCTCCCCTCTCCTCTCCTCTCCCCACCCCCTATTGGCCTTTCTTGTAGGCTGTTTTGACGATGGCGTTCTTAAAAAGAGTCACTAGGGGCGTGTGGCTGCGCTCGGGGTTCATGAAGCCGCCGTAGCGCTTCTTCTTGGGAGGTGCGGGGACGTTCCACCGGAAGTGGCGCATCTTGTAGGCCGTGCCGTCCTTCTTGGCCTCCCAGGGCCGTGGGCCACCCTCCTCCTCCTCCTCCTCCTCGGACCGGGTGCCCTCGCCGTTCTCCTCGGGGGAGCCGAGTTCAGGGTTTGCCTCCCAGGAGAGGTCCCTGCGGAACTCCTGGGGGTAGCTCTCGGCCAGCTCCTCCTCTCCGTCCTCCGCCGTCGGGTAGACCTTGACGGGCCTCCTCTTCCTCCCCACCGGCTTCCCCCAGCGGAAGTGCTCCATGGCGTACGACCGCTTGCCTTCCTGCCTCTCGAGGGACTCCGGGTCGCCCTGCCCGGCGGCTTCCCAGCTGCCTCGGGCTGGCGGGGAAGCCGGAAGGGCATCCATGGCGGGGCCGCGAGGAAACTCTTCCCGCTTGTGGCCCAGGTCGGTGCCGTTGCCCTTCCCGAACTCGTTCCAGCGGAAATGGCTCATGACGTACTTGCGGATGCTCTCGGACAGCGGCTGCAGGTGGCCGTTTCCGGGGAACACGGGGGTTTCTTCCGAGAGGTCGGTCCTGCAGGCCCTGAGGCAATCCTGCAACGAAGAAAGGGGCCGGGGGGGACGGAGACCCTTGCGGTTAGCTGCCAGGTCATTGTTGAGCTTTATTTGGCAAAGTTGTTAAGCTTTTTTCTGGAAAAATCTCCAAAAGAATGAAGTTTTGGGTGAATTTGCCCAGAAAAAAAATCAACACAACACTTCCAATGTTTTTTACCAACTTCCGAAAATTCAAGCTAGACGCCATTTTTGACGTACGAATCATGGCAATGTCTGGGAAATTCCAGATATATGGCAGCCCTACTAAGATAAAAAGGTAAAGGGCCCCTGGACAGTTAAGTCCAGTCAAAGGTGAGTATGTTCATCTCGCTTTCAGGCCGAGGGAACTGGCGGTCGACCGCAGACAGCTTTTCTGGGTCATGTGGCCAGTATGACTAAACTGCTTCTGGCACGACAGAACACCATGACGGAAGCTAGAGCGCATGAAAATGCCATTTACCTTCCTGCCACAGTGGTACCTATTTATCTACTTGCACTGGTATGCTTTCAAACTGCTAGGTTGGCAGAAGATGGGACAGAGCAACGGGAGCTCACCCCGTTGCGGGGATTTGAACCGCCAACCTTCTGATCAGCAAGCCCAAGATCTTCAGTGGTTTAGACCACAGCACCACCCGCGTCCCCTTTACATATTTATTTATGCAATGGCATATCCTCCAACATTCCTCGGCTGAAAGTAGGGACATTCTATTCCACACCAGTAGCATGGCTGGAGTATTTCCTTCTGGTCTAGTACAAAAGACAGCAGAGGAAATGCACCAAACTCTGGTATTTTAAGCACAGGAATACTGATACTGGTTCATTGGAAAGATGTTTTATCTCGTTGTTTTATTGTTCTAACTTCCCTTAAACTCTGAGGCTGCATGAAGCTGGGCTGGGCTGAGCACTTTGCCAGGCAGTGCCGAACGCAAGGACATGTCCAAGTTTACAAGATACAAGTTATAAATTAAGGAAGAGAAACATCCTAATTATCAGAGCTGCTGGTGAGCCCAAGTGGCAGCTACAGCGAGGATTTTATTACTTAAGTACAGGAGACTCTCCACTTACACGGGGGTCATGTTCTAGCACCCTGCATGCAGGAGTGAAAATGGCAAAAGTAGGGAGAACCCTCTAAACCAGAGGTCAGCAAACTCTAAAGCAGGGGGCCGGTCCACTGTCCCTCAGACCTTGTGGGGGGGGGTCTTTACTATATTTGGGGTGGAGGAGAATGAATGAATTCCTATGCCCCACAAATAACCCAGAGATGCATTTTAAATAAAAACACATTCTACTCATGTAAAAAACACGCTGGTTCCCAGATCATCCACGGGCCGGATTTAGAAGGCGATTGGGCCGGATCTGGGCCCCAGGCCTTAGTTTGCCTACCCATGCTTTAAACACCCTTTTAATGCCCTCCCTGCCGCTCTCTCTGCGATCTGTGCCAAAAATATCCACAACTGGGATTGAAGCTCTGGGGCCGGCAGGAGCATGAGCAGAAAAGCTGCTGCTGCTGCTGTGCTACCCCATACATCGGCTGTTAGGCGGGGAGACTGAGCAGCCTAAACAAAGCCCTGCAGTAAGTTGGGTCTCTCGGGGGTTTCCTCCGTCCTCGCCAATGCCCTCTTCGGGCTCCAGGGAGGGTCTACTTGTGAGGAACTAGGACTCTCCAGCACTCTCCGGCCATTTCCATATATGAACCATTTACCGCATTTTTCTGTGTATAAGACTGTATTTCCCCCGACTTTTTCCAGTTTAAAATTGGGGGGGGGGGTCATCTTACACACAGATAGTGCATATGGGGGACTGGCAGTTGGTTGCTGTCGCGAGCAGGAGATTATAAGCAGCGGTTGGGCCGGCGATTGGTGCCTGCGGCCATGCCTGCAGTTGATTGGCAGCTGCTGCGGCAATTGGGAGGGCGATAGCAGGCTGCTGGCGGTGAGTCTGCAGATGATTGGTGGGCTCGGTGACACGTCGGCCAGGAGGGTGAGCAATTTTGGGCAACCTCCCCCCCCCACAACCATGGGCAAACCCCCCCCCTTAAAAAGCTCAACAACTCTGGGCAATCTCCCCCCATTTTCTTTATTTGGAGTCCCAAAAAATAGGGGTCGTGTCATACACAGGGACATGTTATACATGGAAAAATACGGTAATTATTTCCCGGCGATGCGCAAATATGCAACCACACAAGAGTCGATTGCACGCAGGTCGGGGGGGGGGTGCCTGTACCTGTACAGTGGTACCTTGGTTCTCGAATGTAATCCGTTCGACTCCCGAAACCATTCAAAAACCAAAGTGTGGCTTCCGATTGGCTGCAGGAACTTCCTGCACTCAAGCAGAAGCCACGTCAGACGTTCAGCTTCTGAAAAATGTTCACAAACCGGAACACTTCTGGGTTTGCGGCGTTCAGGAGCCGATTTGTTTGGCAACTAAGCCATTCAGGAACCAAGGTTCCAATGTATTAGGTATTGTATCACAATTTCAAGTATTTTTTTCTTCTCTCCTTTCCTTTCTTTCCCAACTGAGAATTCTCAATTAACTCTAAATATTTTTTTAAACAAGCACAGGAAATCTTTGAATTTACAGATTGCATTTAGGGAAGCCTTTACAGTGGTACCTCTGGTTACGAACGGGATACATTCCGGAGCCCCGTTCGTAACCTGTAAGGTCTGCATCCTGAAGTGCCGCTTCTGCGCATGCGCGTGATGTCATTTTGCACATCTGCGCATGCGCGAACCACCAAGCTCAAAAGTAACCCGTTCCGGTACTTCTAGGTTCCGCGGGTTCGTAACCCATGACAAATGCAACACACAGCGTTCGTAACACAAGGTTCCTGGGCCGCGCCTAGGCTTTCAAAGCGGCTGCTATTGCTGGGCCATCATGTCCCTTTCCAAAAATTAAGCCCTGTCCCAGTGTTCAGAGTCACATGCAGTGCAAAGGAGGCCTTATAAAATTCAGGTTGGGCCTGCGAGGTCGGGTCAAAAGTGCAGCATATTGCTTCCCAGAAAAGAGATATGAGAGACATCTTCAAATACCTTAAGGGTTGTTCCGTGGAACAGGGAATAAGCTTGTTTCCTCCTGGGCAGGACCTGAACCCATGGCTTCGAGTTACAAGAAAGGAGATTGCAACTAAACATCAGGAAGAACTTTGGCAGAAAGAGCCGCTCAGCAGTGGAACAGACTCCCTCAGGAGGTGGCCGACACTTTCCTTTTAAGCAGAGGCTGGGCGGTCATCCGTCTTGGATGCTTTAGCTGAGATTCCTGTATTGCAGGGGGTCAGACTAGATGACCCACGGGATCCCTTCCAACTCTACAATTCTGATTCCAGCAGGGGACAGCCAAGAGCAAGGCATGAAAGAACTAGCCCATTCCCCTGTTTCTCAACAAGCAAGGGGAAGGCTGTAGCTCAGTGGCAGAGCATCTGCTTGGCATGCAGAAGGAAACTGTCTCCATGTAAGACTGGGAAAGACTTCTGCCTGAAACCCTGGAGACTCACTGCTAGGGCTCATCCCCATGTGCCTTTTGCCCCATGCTTTTTTAGGCACAGACCCGAGTTTTAAAGCGTAGTGCCCAAGTGCAATTTTGTTTTGTTTTGCCCCACCAATTTCCCCAGCAAAACCGGCTCTTTATTGCTGAATCGGCACAAACAGCACTTCGACTTTTCTGCAGGTGGCCATGTGCTTAGTTTAAGAATACTGAATAAAGTAGTCTTCCATTGGCCCTCTTCATTCTCTTCTGCCTTTCCTGTCTCAATAAACTCTGCGAGTTTTCTCCCTAATGCAGTAAGGGAGCAGGTTTTCTCAGGTCAAACATGGGGACAAAAATAAATGGGAAAGCGCTCAGACACGGAGCTTTAAAACGATGCCTAGAAACGTGGTGCAAAAGGAAGTCTGGGTGAGCCCCTCGTCAGTGTAGCCAATACTGAGTTAGGGTTAGGTGGAGCAATGGTTTGACTCGGTGCAAGGCACCTTCCTGGGCTCCCAACTGGTTTTTAGAGGTAAACTGCCACTGAGCAGGGAGGCTCCCCTTTGCTATCGCTGCTGATGGGTCTTTCCTCCTCCACAAATGTGCCTCGCCCACCCCCCTTTCAAAGGCACCCAAGCCAAGCGGGTCATCGCCGTATCTTGTGGCAGGGAGTTCCAAGTACTTCTCCAAGTCCCGCGACAGCCCCCTCCCCTCCGCCCTGCCCACTTACCTTGACCTCCGCTTCCGTCTCCATGTCTCGGCACCAGCCGCTGTCCAGGCAGTTGTTGGGTGCTCCCCCCACCAAGTGGATGAGCAGGACGCCCAGGGCAGCCCAAAGACTGCTTCCTTGGAGTCTCAGCATCTTTGGGGGGGAAGAGTGGAGGGGGGGGTCTGCCAAGACAGAAAATAGGGGTGCCATATTAAGCCTAACAGCAGCGAATCCTGGTTACATTTCACGGTTAAGCATGCGAGTGAGTGAGTGTGTGCGTGCTCCATCTCTCTCTCTCTCTCTGTATAATAATTTTCCCTGGAGACACCACAAAGATGCACTATGAAAGCCTGTATCCCTGTACATACAATAATACAGCACATCCGTAATACATGAGTTTCTAAAGCAGAGGTTGGGTGGCCATCTGTCAAGGACGCTTTAGCTGAGATTCCTGCACTGCAGAGGGTTGGACTGGATGACCCTCGGGGTCCCTTCCAATATGTAAAATTCTACGATTCTGTGTTCTCGTTAAGGGATCCACAAGTGGGTGCGCTGGTCTTTGGTTTTCTGCAGAATTTGTGAATGGAATGAAGCTCCACCAAATCGCCAGCAACAGGGCTTTGCTACTGCGAGCCCTAATTTTTTATTATTATTATTATTATTATTATTATTATTATTATTATTATTTATCATTCTGAGGCTCCAGTACTTTGGCCACCTCATGAGAAGAGAAGACTCCCTGGAAAAGACCCTGATGTTGGGAAAGATGGAGGGCACAAGGAGAAGGGGACGACAGAGGATGAGATGGTTGGACAGTGTTCTCGAAGCGACTGGCATGAGTTTGGCCAAACTGCGGGAGGCAGTGAAGGATAGGCGTGCCTGGCGTGCTCTGGTCCATGAGGTCATGAAGAGTCGGACACGACTGAACAACTGAACAACAACAACTATTAGTAGGACTTAGAATCATAGAAATTTTAAGGGATTTTCCCCTCCCCCTGCCATCTAGTCCAACCCCACTGGGTTACCTCCTTTTCCTCAGTGAATTTGATCCCTTTCAATATATCTCACTACAGAACAAAAAAGAGCACCATTACAAATGTTTTATTCCCCCCTCACATACAGATTAAAACATTATTATTATTATTATTATTATTATTATTATTATTATTATTCTGCTTTTCCTACCTTGAGCACCTTATGTTCTTAAAATTAGATGTGAAGCTGGAAGAAGGGGGGGAGGATTAAAGCTGTTCTAATGAGGCACAAACAGGTTTTATCCCTTTTAAGTTGTGTCATAGCTTTAAAAGGGTGTACCTAGGAAACAGCAATCTTCTGCCTTCTTTAGTTTCAAATGAATAAATCTGCAGTAATAATAATGCCTTTGAGGATCACATCTGCAACTACAGATGTGGATAAATCTTTACTCAGCCATGTTTGTGAGGGAGTGAGAGAAACAGTAAATGTGAGAGAGAAAGAATTCAGTCGGGCGGGAAAGGGCTTTTCACCTCTTGAGCAACCCAAAAATAAAGTTTGTGTCTGTGCATCATGTCTGTGCAAAGGTGTAAATTAATATGAATTCACTCTTACAGAGAGCTCCCTTTTCAGCTGAATGGGGGAGTGCAGGAGAGAACTAACTTCCTGGTGGATTGGGCCCATTGAAAATGCACCCATTCCTCTAAACAATAAAGCTGGAAAGGGACCCTTTTGAGCTGCCATATGGAAGATGAAGCAATCTTGTTTTCTCCTACTCTGGAGGGTGGGACTCGAACTCATAGCTTCAAGCTACTAGAAAGGAGATGCCGACTTAACATCGAAGAAAACTTTCTGACAGTGAGAGCCAACGGACTCCCTCGGGAGGTTGCGGACTCTCCTTCCTTGCAGGTTTTTAAGCAGAAGTTGGATGGCCATCCGTCATGGACGCTTTAGCTGAGATTCCTGCATTGCAGGGGGGTTTGGCTAGATGACCCTCGGGGGTCCCTTCCAACTCCACAATCATACAACACTCGGATTCTGTGATTCTGCTTCTTTCCCCAACTCCTCCTGTCTTAAAACTTTCCCCCTCGTGCATTTAAAATGCATTGCTCCTCCTCACAGAACAGGCGAACAGAAAGAAAGAAAGAAAAACCTCCCTTCTGCCACCTTTGGGAGATCATCTCTCCACCTCCTTCGAGGCTGGTCAAGGTGAGTGAGAGGTTCAGAGGGGAGAACGCACCTGTTGGAGAGTATCACCTGTCCTTTCTTCAGGCGGGCATCCAAGTGGCTGGGCGGTAGAGGAGCCTCGGGATGCTGCCTTACCTGGCGCTGCGATGCCTCGTGGTCTGCGATGCCTCCCTCCTCCTCCTCCTCCTTGCGCCGCGTCTGCGAGGTTTCAGCTGCAGCCCAGAGCCCCTTTTATATCACGCCCGCGCGTCTCCGGAGCCCGAGCAGCCTTCCGGAGAGACCTTTTGAAGCCGCAAGGGAAAGGGGAGGTGGCCTCGAAGCCTCCAGGTGTGCAAGGGAACGGGGGGGGGGGGGTTGGAGGATTAGCAGGTGCTTGCCAAAGAGAAAGAGGTAGAGAGGAGTTATTTCTGGGCACCGGTGGCAATTGGAGGTGTGGGTGGATTAGTGCCTCTGTGTGAAGAAGATCGCCAGGTGAGGGGCGAGGAAAACCGCCGCCCCCCTCCATCCTCGACCCTTCTAGCTTCTTAATTGGTTCTGCAAGCTCAGAGGATAACAGGTGACTTTTAAAAAATAATACAGAGGGAAATCAGAGACTTTTATCAAGAAAGGCACGCAGGTTCTTTCTGATTTATCACGCTCTCGCTTGCATATGTCAGGCGCCAATTAAACTTTGCCCTTTTGTTGGGCTGCGTGGGGAACAAAACACTCGCAGCTGGTGGTCCAGATGGTCACACGGGGCGGGACAAGAGCATCATCCGTGGTGGGGTTGCGGACAGGACGCGTGCGCCTAAACACAGCGCAACAAGCTTGGCAATTTCTACAGTAACTCATAGAATGGTAAGGGACCCCCAAGGGTCATCCAGTCCAACCCCCTGCAATGACAGAATATGCAGGTGTCCTCATGAAGTGCAGAGATCTAAAATGTCAGGGGCGTTTGAGCAGGCATGGTGCTAGAGCTTCCATGATGGCCCCACGTTTCTCAAAACCTATGGGCATCCTTGATTTGAACCCAGCATTTCAAAGATGCCCCTTTTCCAAAAAGATTCCTTTTCGCTGTAGAATCCTAGAATCATAGAGTTGGAAGAGACCCCAAGGGCTATCCAGTCCAACCCCCTGCCAAGCAGGAAACACCATCAAAGCATTCCTGACAGATGGCTGTCAAGCCTCCACTTAAAGACCTCCAAAGAAGGAGACTCCACCACACTCCTTGGCAGCAAATTCCACTGTCGAACAGCTCTTACTGTCAGGAAGTTCTTCCTAATGTTTAGGTGGAATCTTCTTTCTTGTAGTTTGAATCCATTGCCCCGTGTCCGCTTCTCTGGAGCAGCAGAAAACAACCTTTCTCCCTCCTCTATATGACATCCTTTGATATATTTGAACATGGCTATCATATCACCCCTTAACCTTCTCTTCTCCAGGCTAAACATACCCAGCTCCCTAAGCCGTTCCTCATAAGGCATCGTTTCCAGGCCTTTGACCATTTTGGTTGCCCTCCTCTGGACACGTTCCAGCTTGTCAGTATCCTTCTTGAACTGTGGTGCCCAGAACTGGACACAGTATTCCAGGTGAGGTCTGACCAGAGCAGAATATAGTGGTACTATTACTTCCCTTGATCTAGACGCTATACTCCTATTGATGCAGCCCAGAATTGCATTGGCTTTTTTAGCTGCTGCATCACACTGTTGACTCATGTCAAGTTTATGGTCTACCAAGACTCCTAGATCCTTTTCACATGTACTGCTCTCAAGCCAGGTGTCACCCATCCTGTATTTGTGCCTTTCATTTTTTTTTTGCCCAAGTGTAGTATAATAATAAAAATAATAATTTTATTATTTATACCCCACCCATCTGGCTGGGTTTCCCCAGCCACTCTGGGCAGCTTCCAACAAAATATTAAAATACAATAGTCCGTCAAACATTAAAAGCTTCCCTAAACAGGGCTGCCTTCAGATGTCTTCTAAAGGTCTGGTAGTTGTTTTTTCTTTGACATCTGGTGGGAGGGCGTTCCACAGGGCGGGCCACCACCGAGAAGGCCCTCTGCCTGGTTCCCTGTAACTTGGCTTCTCGCAGTGAGGGAACCGACAGAAGGACCTCGGCGCTGGACCTCAGCTGTGTGCAAGAACGTGAAGAACATGAAGATTGCTAAGGAACACACCAGACTCACATTGAGTTCCCTTCCACCATCAGTCATTTTTCTCCCGGAGTGTCCCCTTGTTCTTTTTAATAATGATGATAATGATAGGAATAATAATAACAGGAATAGCTGGAAGAGTTGAGTATGTTTCACCCGGAAAAGAGAAGACTGAGAGGCGATAACTGAGTGGTTATACAATACTGCTGGACTTGTGTCCTGCTTGCCATCTTACCCTAATGGGCATCTGTCTGGCCACCGTGAGAACAGGATGTTGGACTACATGGGACACTGACCTGGTGCATCAGGAGTTGTCCCAAACTTTTTGGGCCCTCCTCCCCTTTGGTTTCATACAATCCTCTCTAGTGCCCCAAATCCTAACCTCTTTTATTCGGAACAGAAGTTTCCACGAACAAGCCTTTTCTGTGGTGGCTCCCCCTTTGTGGAATGCTCTCCCCAGGGAGGTTCACCTGGCACCTTCATTACTGTATATATATATTTTAGACGCCAGACAAGCATTTGGGCTGATTAATATCCTACAGCCTTTTAAATGTATCTGTGGGAAGTGGGGCCTGTTATGTTTTGTTGTTTTTTTTCTTGCAACCGGCATTTTATCTCGTATTTTTTTCTGTGAACCCCCTTGATGAAGGGCGTTATATGAATATATATATATATATATATATATATATATATATATAATATATATAAAAATGAACAAGACCCACTAAGGAAGATTATAACGCATTGGAATTCAAAGCGGTGACAATTAGTCGCGCGTGTATTCAAAATCCAATCAAAACTATGCAGCTGCGTCAATTCAACACAAGTGATGCCAGCTTTTCAAAGTCTTTCCCAGCAGCCTGCTGCCGCCGCTGTGCCTCTTGACACCCCACCCCCCCCAGGTAATCCCACTGCCCCATCACCCCCCCCAACTTGGGAACTGTTTTCAGCCCAAGAGTCCACCTACCCAAAGCAAATCAGGACACCCTTCTGCTACTCACCTGGAATACTGTGTCCAGTTCTGGGCACCACAGTTCAAGAAGGATACTGACAAGCTGGAACGTGTCCAGAGGAGGGCAACCAAAATGGTCCAAAGGCCTGGAAACGATGCCTTATGAGGAACGGCTTAGGGAGCTGGGTATGTTTAGCCTGGAGAAGAGAAGGTTAAGGGGTGATATGATAGCCATGTTCAAATATATCAAAGGATGTCATATAGAGGAGGGTGAAAGGTTGTTTTCTGCTGCTCCAGAGAAGCGGACACGGAGCAATGGATTCAAACTACAAGAAAGAAGATTCCACCTAAACATTAGGAAGAACTTCCTGACAGTAAGAGCTGTTCGACAGTGGAATTTGCTGCCAAGGAGTGTGGTGGAGTCTCCTTCTTTGGAGGTCTTTAAGCAGAGGCTTGACAGCCATCTGTCAGGAATGCTTTGATGGTGTTTCCTGCTTGGCAGGGGGTTGGACTGGATGGCCCTTGGGGTCTCTTCCAACTCGAGGATTCTATGATTCTACTTGCGATTATGACTTATTGCCAAGCGGTGTAATAATAGCAAGAGCTAGCCCTGTTTCCTCATTTTCATGTTATATTTAATTACTATGCTAATTAGTCGAGGTGAGCTAAATATTCTTCTCCAGATGCACAGGCACCCCTGTCAGAACGTCACCTGTAATAAGCGAGCTCTGGGGGAAATAGCACTGGCCCTTCCCCGATCCCATTAATCTTGACGGCGAGTGCCTTATTGAGCCTGCGAAGATGTGTTTAGCACCGGAATGAAAATGGGCATTCCGACCCTCTGACTAAATCATGTCAAGAGGAGGAACTGCACTCATTTCTTGCAGGGAAATCAAGAGAGTCTTGCAGCATCTTCACACCTAAAGAAATGATTATGTCTTAAGCTTGTTTGGACTCCAGACTGGTCCACTTCCTTTTTTTTCTTTTTTGTATATAATTTTATTAAGTTTTTTGTTTTACCATTTAAAATACTCATTTTACATCCTTCAGATATCAATGACTTCCCTTCTTCTCTTTCCACGGTTCATTTTACTAATAATAATAATAATAATAATAATAATAATAATAATAATATTTATTATTTGTACCCCGCCCATCTGGCTGGATTTCCCCAGCCACTCTGGGCGGCTTCCAACAAAAATCAAATACAAAAATATCACACATTAAAAACTTCCCTAAAAAGTCTCTGCGTATTTTACAAAAATTGTACCATTCAGTATTCCATTATTGCATTCATCAAAACTTATCTACACTGTTGAATTTATCTCAGTGCTGCCAGTGTTTTCAGCTGCACACAATTATTTCCCATATATTCAGCAAACCTTTTCCAGCCTTCTTTAAATGTATGTTCTTCTTGTTCTCTTACTCTATATGTTAAGTCTGCGAGTTGTACAGCAGCCTGCTCCACTTCCAGTTGCTGGAAGCCTCAGGAGCCGGAGAGGAATCTTGTGCTTGGATCCTGCATGCAGATTTCCCACAGGCATCTGGCTGGCCTTTGTGGGAACAGGATGCTGGACTAGATGGGCCACTTTGGGCCTGATCCTGCAGAGCTCTTCTCATGCTCACTTTGCTGGATGCAGATGTTGTTGTTGTTTAGTCATTTAGTCATGTCCGCCTCTTCGTGACCCCATGGACCAGAGCATGCCAGGCACTCCTGTCTTCCACTGCCTCCCACAGCTTGGTCAAACTCATGCTAGTGCTTCAAGAACACTGTCCAACCATCTCATCCTCTGTCGTCCCCTTCTCCTTGTGCCCTCCATCTTTCCCAACATCAGGGTCTTTTCCAGGGAGTCTTCTCTTCTCATGAGGTGGCCAAAGTATTGGAGCCTCAGCTTCAGGATCTGTCCTTCCAGTGAGCACTCAGGGCTGATTTCCTTAAGAATGGATAGGTTTGATCTTCTTGCAGTCCATGGGACTCTCAAGAGTCTCCTCCAGCACCAGAATTCAAAAGCATCAATTCTTCGGCCACCAGCCTTCCTTATGGTCCAGATGGACCATATGGATGCAGATGGGGTTATTCTAAATTCATGGATTTATTTGTTCCAAATTTATGGCTTTAACACAGGTTTGGGAAAAGAGTTGAAACAGCAAAGTCAGGTGGAAAGGAAATGCAGAAAAATGGACAACAGATAAAGCAGTTATGTTTACAACAGACATCCTGGCACTGGTAAAACAACTGACACACGAAGTATGATGATTTTAAGAAATCCATTGCGCCAATTCAGTCTGGATGTGGCAGCACTGAACCTCTTGATACATTGAAATCCAGTGGTTTCATTTTGTCTTCTTCTTTTTCAGTTGCTTCTTCCAAGGACGGCCACCTGACGGGTGTCCTTGAAAGGTTGAAATGTTCCCCGCCCCACAGCTTTCTATTTCCCAGTTGCTGGTGTCAGATTTCTGCCCGTTTATTCTTTTGCGCAGAGACCAGGGCTGCAGGAGGAAATGTAAGGTTGTTTGCGTTTGAGGACAGACCTGCATGATTTGTGCTTTCTGAAAACATGCACATGAACCGAAGCACAGAACTCCATCCTTCGACACGCACACTCACCCAAATTTTGGCAATGCAGTTCTCCATCTGAGTAACGGTGCGAAAATGATCTGTAGACCTTATAAACAGTTTATGAAGCGTGCACGCCATTGCATATATTAGTGGGGGGAAAGCCATAGAACGGGGGTCTGCAACCCGCGGCTCCGGAGCCGCATGCGGCTCTTTCACACCTTTGCCGCGGCTCCGCCGGCTGCGCCCGTGCCCTCCTCTTCTTCTCCAGCTGGCCGGCGGCCCGCCCTCCAGCTGGCCAGCCGGCTGCGCCCTCCTCTTCTTCTCCAGCTGGCCGGTGGTGGCCCGCCCTCCAGCTGGCCAGCGGCCCGCCCCCAAGGCTGAGGCTCATGCGCCGTGCCTCGTTTATGCCAGCGCAGGCGCAGCAGCAGACAGCAGCAGCTTCCCTCCTTGGCGCCTGTCCCAGAGGTGTGGCTGCTGCTGCTGGCGAGGAGCTGCTGCTGCTGGTGTGGAGCTGCTGCTGGCTCGAGGCGACAACGACGAAGGTAGGCAGCTGCGGGCTGGGCCAGGGGCGGCGGGCTGCGGGCGGGCGAGGAGGAACAAGCCCTCTTTTAAAAAATTGTAGAGGAAGCGGGGCCTGCCTGGATGTGTGTGTGTGTTGGGGGGGGGGATGAAGTGGAAAATCAGAGTAAAGCCAGCAAATGGTCTGGAGGAGAGGTGTACGTGTGTGTGTTGGGAGCCGGTCGTTGTCTTTGGTGAGCTCTTCGGGATTAAGGGCAACAGGCGTCCCCCCCTCAACCTCGTTTATTTCATAATCATTGGGGAGAAGTGCGCGTGGAGGAGGCCCCAAATAAATCTGTAGCGATGAAACAAAAAGCAATTTGGGAGTCAGTTCCATTTATCAGCGGCTCTTACTCCTGAGTAGACGCGCCTAGCATTTTTCACTTCTGAGGGTGTTGCATCTTGAAGTTGTCTACTCAGAAGTAAGTCCCATGGGACTTACTTCCAGGTAAGTTTGCAGCCACATGTCTGAGGCAGGCAGATCTCACACATCACAAAATTACCAAATGGGTCTCTGCAGGGAAGGAGGGGTGAGGGATTTAATTGTTCCAGGAATTAAAGAAGATTACCATCTCAAAGGAATGGCCAGGCTACTGAGAAGAGGCATCAGATAAGGCCTTTTCTGGGTGATGAGCTTGGGTTACACCTCTTCCGTGATTGATGTTTCTGGGGGTGGGCTAGACTCCAGGAGGGATTTTAAAATGTCTTTATAATAAGCATGCTTGCTTTGCTTCTCAATCTTCTCTGGTTGGCCTCTGTTTTTTACTCCTACCAATGGAGAACCTGCAAAGGACTTTGCAAGGGCTCTTGTGTACCCCATAAAATAAGGGAATAAGGGCAGATTTTTCTTACAACAGCAGCATAACCGATTATGCAACCTGCAAAGGACTAAAGGCGTGTGTTGTTACTATTGAATATAGAATAAATCTTCATTGTCATTGTCCCCTTGTGTGAAACAACGAAATTGCTCTATTAAGCGCCATAGTGGGATTTGATGGTGTGTTGTTGTTGTTGTTTTTAAGGGGGCATGCACTGGCCTTGAGTGAAAAACGCACTCACCCTTTTGCTTATATTGTTAGAATCATAGAACTGTGGAGTTGGAAGGGACACCCGAGGGTCCTCTAGCCAACCCCCGGCAATACAAGTATCTCAACACGTGCTCTCCCATCCAGTTTGAAACCATACTGGGCCCTGCTTAGTTATTTAACTTAGTAGTTGCCTAACATGGGGGTTGGGGTGGGAGTCTCTGGGCAATTTGCCATCAAGCAAAAATTTTGCTGGTCCTCTTCCTTATATTATCACCGTTCTTAATGCTATTTATTAGTTGCCTAACACAGGGGAGTCTCCAGAAGCGAAAGGTTCGTTGAGACCTCTTACTTGTATTACTATTATTGGTAACATTAATATTGTTATTGTTATTTCATTTGTTGGTTGCTTGGGGGAGCCTCTGTGTGACTCAAGCAGCATCTGCATTGGGGTATACTGCATTTGGGAGGGACTGTGTTGTTTGCGAGTGTTGTTTGCTAGGGCTTTCAAAAAGGTGTTGAACAGCCAGATTTGCACATGGTTATGCATACCAGAAACAATATATGCAGTGTTATATTTGTTTTAAATGTCGCAATGGTTTTGCGGCTCCCAGTTTTTTTCCCCTTCGGAAACAGGTCCAAGTGGCTCTTTTTGCCTTAAAGGTTGCAGACCCCTGCCATAGAAAAATGTGTTTCACATGGGGAAATCGCTTTGCAGAAGTCTGCATGTTACAGGGAAAATTCACATCATCATCATTAAATTTATCTTCCAACATTGTGTATGCAATCAAATGCCAACAGTGCCCTTCAGCTCTCTATATTGGACAAACAGGCCAAACCCTACGCCAAAGGATAAATGGACATAAATCTGATATCAGGAATCACAAGACAGAGAAACCAGTAGGAGAACACTTCAGTCTCCCAGGACATTCTATACAAGATCTCAAAGTAGCTGTCTTAATACAAAGGAATTTCAGAAATAGACTGGAAAGAGAAGTGGCTGAATTGCAACTAATCACCAAACTTAAAACCATGGAGAAACCTGGTCTGAACAAAGACATTGGATTCTTATCTCATTATACATGACAAAGCTATCTTTAGCCATCTCACCCCTTGCCTTTCCCTGCAAGACCAATTGCAGCCGTTAAGAGTCGTCAACAGGTTTTCCACACCTATCAGCTGATCACCCATTCCCACCACCCTTCTGAGTAATACCCCTCCCCACTCCCTCACTATATTTAAGGGTCTGGTGACTTCCGTTTCAGTGTATCTGAAGAAGTGTGCATGCACACGAAAGCTCATACCAAGAACAAACTTAGTTGGTCTCTAAGGTGCTACTGGAAATAATTTTTTATTTTATTTTGATTAAATTTATTATTTATACCCTGCCCATCTGGCTGCATTTCCCCAACCACACTAGGCAGCTTCCAACCGAATATTTAAAACAATACAGCATCAAACATTAAAAACTTCCTTAAACAGAGCAGCCTTCAGTTGTCTTTTAAAAGTAAAATAGCTGCTTATTTCCTTGACATCTGATGGAAGGGCGTTCCACAGGGCGGGCGCCACTACCGAGAAGGCCCTCTGCCTGGTTCCCTGTAACTTCGCTTCTCGCAGCAAGGGAACCGCCAGAAGGCCCTCAGCGCTGGACCTCAGTGTCCGGGCTGAACGATGGGGGTGGAGACGCTCCTTCAGGTATACAGGACCGAGGCCATTTAGGGCTTTAAAGGTCAGCACCAACACTTTGAATTGTGCTCGGAAATGTACTGGGAGCCAATGTAGATCTTTCAGGACCGGTGTTATGTGGTCTCGGCAGCCGCTCCCAGTCAGTCTAGTCTGCCACTGCCACATTCTGGATTAATTGCAGTTTCCGGGTCACCTTCAAAGGTAGCCCCACATAGAGCGCATTGCAGTAGTCCAAGCGGGAGATAACTAGAGCATGCACCACTCTGGCGAGACAGTCCGCAGGCAGGTAGGGTCTCAGCCTGCGTACCAGATGGAGCTGGTAGACAGCCGCCCTGGACACAGAATTAACCTGTGCCTCCATGGACAGCTGTGAGTCCAAAATGACTCCCAGGCTGCGCACCTGGTCCTTCAGGGGCACAGTTACCCCATTCAGGACCAGGGAGTCCTCCACACCTGCCCTCCTCCTGTCCCCCCAAAAACAGTACTTCTGTCTTGTCAGGATTCAACCTCAATCTGTTAGCCTGCCATCCATCCTCCAACTGCCTCCAGACACTCACACAGGACCTTCACCGCCTTCACTGGTTCTGATTTGAAAGAGAGGTAGAGCTGGGTATCATCCGCATACTGATGAACACCCAGCCCAAACCCCCTGATGATCTCTCCCAGCAGCTTCATGTAGATGTTGAAAAGCATGGGGGAGAGGACAGAACCCTGAGGCACCCCACAAGTGAGAGCCCAGGGGTCTGAACACTCATCCCCCACCACCACTTTCTGAACACGGCCCAGGAGGAAGGAGCGGAACCACTGTATAACAGTGCCCCCAGCTCCCAACCCCTCTAGACGGTCCAGAAGGATGTTATGGTCGATGGTGTCAAAGGCCGCTGAGAGATCCAGCAGAACTAGGAAACAGCTCTCACCTTTGTCCCTAGCCCGCCGGAGATCATCGACCAGCGCGACCAAGGCAGTTTCAGTCCCATGATGAGGCCTGAATCCCGATTGGAAGGGATCCAAATGGTCCGCATCCTCCAGGCGTGCCTTGGAGTTGTTCAGCAACCACCCGCTCAATCACCTTGCCCAAGAATGGTAGATTTGAGACTGGGCGATAGTTGGCCATATTGGCCGGGTCTAAAGATGTTTTTTTAAGAAGCGGTTTAATGACCGCCTCTTTCAGCGGGCCTGGGAAGACTCCCTCACAGAGGGAAGCATTCACCCCCGCGCAGAGCCCATCGCCCAGCCCTTCCCGGCTAGCTTTTATCAGCCAGGATGGGCAAGGATCAAGAAGACAGGTGGTTGGTTTCACTCATCCAAGCAGCCTGTCCACATCCTTGGAGGTAACAGATTGGAATTGATCCCATATAACATGACTAGACAGGGCTCTAGCACTCTCCCGCCCCGGCCCTGCTCCCACGGTGGAGTCTACCTCCTTCCGAATCTGAGCGACTTTATCTGCAAAAAACTTTGCAAAAGCATTGCAGGAGATCTTGGTGTCCCAACCAGTCCCCAATGACGAAGGTGGTTCTGATAGATTGTGAACCACCTGAAAGAGTCTCCTGCTGCTGTTTCTGCAGATGCGATAGAGGCGGTGAAGAAGGTCCTCTTCGCCGTCGCCATTGCCACTTGGTAGGCTCAAAGCTGAGCTCTAGCCCGTGTCCAGTCTGTTTCAGAATGAGTTTTTCGCCACCGGTGCTCTAGCAGTCTCAGTGACTGTTTCATCACCCTTAGCTCCGGGGAAAACCACGGGGCTGTCCGGGCTCCATGCAATCGGAGAGGACACTTCGGAGCCAGACAGTCAATAGCCCTGGTTAACTCCACATTCCAGCGGGCCACCAGGGAATCAGCTGAAAGGCCATCAACATGGGATAAAACATCCCCTACCACTCTCTGGAAACCATTTGGATCCATTAAGTGGCGGGGGCAGACCATCCGAATTGGTCCCACCTCCCTGCAGAGGGGAAGGGTCGCAGAGAAGACCAGTTGCACCTGGAAGTGATCTGACCATGGCACTTCTTTTGTTTCTCTTTTACTTAGTGTCAGATCACCCACATCCATAGAGGCGAACACCAGATCTAAGACAGCCATCTGTCAGGAATGCTTTGATGGCGTTTCCTGCTTGGCAGGGGGTTGGACTGGATGGCCCTTGGGGTCTCTTCCAACTCTCGGATTCTAGGATTGTATGAATAGCCAAATAGCCGCTGACAATCTCCGGGTCGTGGCAGCAACCATTCCCACATCCCCCAGATGCTCTATCCATGTATAAGACGACATCCCCCTTTTTGTCATAATTTTCGAAGAAATAAATCTCATCTTATACACAGAAAAGTACAGTATGTTATGGAGATTCCGACTAAACAACAGAAAGAACTTTTTGGCTGCAAGAGCTGTTCGACATTTGAATGGTCTCCCTCGGGAGGTGTTGGTCTCTCCTGCAATGGAGGTTTTTAAGTAGAGGTTGGATGGCCGTCTGTCAGGGATGCCTGAGCTGAGATTCCTGCATTGCAGAGGGTTGGACTAGATGACCCTTGGGGATCCCTCTCAACTCTACACTTCTATGATTCTATGGCCGCTTTTTTTGGACTAATTGATGCAGTCATCCAAAACATCTGGGGAGCACCAGTCTGATTTAACCATAGAATTACCAGTAAGAAAAACTTTCACCAGGTCAAAGTAACAATATGCTAAAAGCAGGTGAGAACTTGAATCAACTTTCTAAATATCTAGGTAGGCTTGTCTGAGCAAAAATGTATTTAGCAGAGGGCAAAAGGAGTACAGCGAATTTATATCCACTTCAACTGTTGTTTTAATGTTGGATTTTGCCTGTCTTGCTTCTTGCGTTGAGATTTCAGCGGGAAAGAGTTCGGCACATGCTTAGCTCTCCTGCAAACTAAACTGGCACATAAAAGTGCTTAGGTCTGGATGGATTGGGACAGTTTTTATCCCCCCCCCACACACATTAAAAAAATAAATAGAAACCCTTTGGGATAAGTTGGGATTTAAAAATAAAATGCCAGCGCTGACCATAATTGACTTTGTAATCTCTACATATAGACACCAGCTTGGATGGTTCTCCCTTGGGGAGTTCATAGCGGAGGCAATGTCCATTTGGAGCATTGTCTGGCTCATATTTTAGTGGCCAGAAGGTTCCTGGGACATCCTTTCCTTTGACAGTCAGGAGATTCAGGAGGGCTTGATGGGCCCAATCAGAGGCTCCGACCTTCCCTTGAATTTGCCTTCCAAAGCTTCTTCCATCAGCATCTAGTGCTATTCGGAGCCTAGAATTGCAGCAAATCAATTTACATAAGATGATGATGGACACATTTGGAGTCGAGGCGCAGAGATGGAGCGCTGCTGTCTCGTTTCAAAACGATATTGACGATCCGGGGGGGGGCACTTGCTGGTCTCCTCCCCTCCACCTTTCTCCCCTGCTTTATCATCTCATGATCTCATCCTCACTTCTCACCGTCTGGTCCCTTCTACTCCCAAAGTTTGAGAGAGAGAGCACGCAGAGGCGTAGGAAGGTCAGGTGGTACCCAGTGCGGAATATTTCTTGTCACCCCCCCCCATTGATTCCCCTCCCCCTGCAAAAATGGTTTTACATTATGTTCATATTTTCTTACAAAGGAATAATAACAAGTAATAATAATAAAAAAGCTTTTATTTATATCCCACCCTCCCCGGCCAAAGTCGGGCTCAGGGTGGCTAACATCAGATACATAACATTGGTATAAAATCAAACAATAATTAAATTACCTCCTAAAAACATCTCAAAATCAAATTAAAGTCTAATTAGATGGCTTTCCACAGGGTTAGGGTTGGGAACAGTAAGTGCTCCCTGAACTGAAATTTCAGCCTTCATGACATAGGAAAACAGCCAAGTGAACAGCTATTTTGGTGGAGGAGGGTCAAGATATTAACCGATATGCATGAAATTTCATATATAGCTATATAATCCCTAGTATAGTAAGATAAGACCTTTGGAGCAGGCATTTTTACTTTTAGAATCATAGAATCCTAGAGTTGGAAGAGACCCCAAGGGCCATCCAGTCCAACCCCCTGCCAAGCAGGAAACACCATCAAAGCATTCCTGACAGATGGCTGTCAAGCCTCCGCTTAAAGACCTCCAAAGAAGGAGACTCCACCACACTCCTTGGCAGCAAATTCCACTGCTCTTACTGTCAGGAAGTTCTTCCTAATGTTTAGGTGGAATCTTCTTTCTTGTAGTTTGAATCCATTGCCCCGTGTCCGCTTCTCTGGAGCAGCAGAAAACAACCTTTCACCCTCCTCTATATGACATCCTTTTATATATTTGAACATGGCTATCATATCACCCCTTAACCTTCTCTTCTCCAGGCTAAACATACCCAGCTCCCTAAGCCGTTCCTCATAAGGCATCGTTTCCAGGCCTTTGACCATTTTGGTTGCCCTCCTCTGGACACGTTCCAGCTTGTCAGTATCCTTCCTTGAACTGTGGTGCCCAGAACTGGACACAGTATTCCAGGTGAGGTAAACTGGGCCGAGGCTGTTTAGGGCTTTAAAGGTCAGCACCAACTTTGAGCAAATTCTGAAATTCCCTCTTCCTCCTGTTTCATATCTCACAACCCTAGGAGAATGTATGTAGTGGCCCCGAGGACCCAGTTTTAGTATATCTTTATTTGGAAGGGACCCCAAGGGTCATCCAGTCCAACCCCCTGCAATGCAGGAATCTCAGCTAAACCATCCATGACAAGATGGCCATCTAACCTCTGCTTAATAACCTCCAAGGAAGGAGAGTCCACAGCCTCCCAAGGCAGACCGTTCTTCCATCAAACAGCTCTTACTGTCAGAAAGGGTATCTGAAGAAGTGTGCATGCACACGAAAGCTCATACCAAGAACAAACTTAGTTGGTCTCTAAGGTGCTACTGGAAGGAATTTTTTATTTTGTTTTGTTTTTGTCAGAAAGTTCTTCCTGATGATCAATTTCTTACAAGTGTGAAATGGGTATTACGTGGCTGCTGGAACAGTTGGTTTGAGGGGGCATAGGTAGAGGAAACCAATTTTGTTGGTAAAGCAGTCTTAAGTTGTTTGGTGCTTTATATGCTAAACACCTCGAACTTGGTTCGGTAGCAAATCAGCAACCTTTGCAGGTCTCTGAACTTGTATTCAGCCACAGCCACAGCCATCGCCCCCCACCCCACCCGCCAGCTCAAAGGTTGACACTGGCAGGCAGGTTTGGGTGTCAGAGTAAAAGCTCCTGTGTTGCTATCGCAGGTTTATGATTTGCAGGGGAGGGAATGAGTCACCCGTGGAAATTGTTGGCCTTTGGGAGAAAGGCAGCACGAATCTGAAGGACGCAACCGCACACCTCCAGGTAGAGGAGCTCCACACTCAGGTGCGAATGCGATGCCTGTAATACAACTCCAGCAGGTGCAAAATGAATGACTAAAGGGAAGGGGAGAGGGAATGGAAAACAGGTTGGCTGCCATCCTTCTGTCTAGAAAGACAATGGAAATTGGGTGTGTGTACTATTGTAGACATTGGGCAGGCAACTCCTAGGGGCCGAGGTCCCTTTCACACAAACACACCCGTAGTAAAATATTGGAGGGGGTTGGGCCCCGCAAAAAAAGTTGATTGGCATTGCCATTCAAATGGTGTGTGCCGTTTACCAGCCCGCCCAACGTTTTGTTCAAGTTACACCCCCCCTCCCCCCAATTGTAGATGCAAGTCTGGCGACATGGAAAGCCAACAGGGAGCCTCAGGTGATTCGTTTGCACACTTCCATTTGAGAGCCAGACTAGGACCTGGGTTCAAATCCCCACTCAGCAATGGAACGCAGTGTGTGTGTATGTGACCTTGGGCCGGACGCTGCCTCTTTCAGCCTCGCCTGCCTCGCAGGGTTGTCATGGGGATTAATTGAGGAGTGGGGGGGGGACCATGCAAGCCATCTTGAGCTCCTTGGAGAAGAGGGTGGTATATAAAAGTTGGATGTGTAATGGATGTTTCGGTCGGGTTGGACTAGATGACCCTTGAGGGTCCCTCTACAATTCTATGATTCTATGAATCTATGAAATGCTCTTGTGCTCCAATGCTGCTTACGGGTTTCCCATAGAAGGCATCTGGATGGCCACTGTGGGAACTGCCCCCTTGCCTCTTAGCACCCCTCTAGGTAGCCCCTCTGCCCCACAGGGGGTGTTGCCATCCAATTTGGAACCCACAGGGGTAGGTCCTCATCTACCTGGATGTTACCTGGATGTGGATTAACCTGCGGGTTGTGCTGCTTCGTTATCACTGTATTGCAACAGAAAAATATATTTCGCACTGTGTACGTGCGTTGCCTTTCAAATCACACTGCAACAGGGGATGATGCTGGAGAAACCCCTGCCGGTACTAACTGCAAACCACCGCCAAAGGAGGTAGGAGTTTTAAAGCTTTCTGGCAAACCATTTTCGAAAACCCTTTTGGCGCTCGGTTACATCTGCGACCATCTGACGTCGCAGGAGTGATGTAACAGCAGATGGAACAACATCTCTCTCGATTGGAAATATTCTAGCAAGATATTTTTGAGATAAAATATTGCACTTCATACGGGGGACGCGGGTGGTGCTGTGGGTTAAACCACAGAGCCTAGGGTTTGCCGATTGGAAGGTCGGCGGTTCAAATCCCCATGACGGTGTGAGCTCCCATTGCTTGGTCCCTGCTCCTGCCCACCTAGCAGTTCGAAAGCACATCAAAGTGCAAGTAGATAAATAGGTACCACTCTGGCAGGAGGTAAACGGCATTTCCATGCACTGCTCTGGTTCACCAGAAGCGGCTTTGTCATGCTGGCCACATGACCCAGAAGCTGTATGCTGGCTCTCTCAGCCAGTAAAGCGAGATGAGCGCCGCAACCCCAGAGTCGTCTGCGACTGGACCTAACGGCCAGGCGACCCTTTACATTTATTGCACTTCATGTTTCCCCCTGGGTTCAGTTGGCTGCAAACTCTAGGCGTTATTATTTCCTCCCTCTCTCTTTTGCAGTTTGGCTCACTCTCTTGAGTCATCCACAGTGGACGCTTTGTAAAACAAGAGGAATGAGAGGCCTTGCTTCTTAATCTCAGAAGTGGCATGCTGCATTTAATCCATGAGGCAGGTGTTCACTCTAAACATGCTCAGAGGCACTGTTAGTTGCTGCCCATTGGCACGTTGCAGAGATGATCTGTTGCTTGCGTCATCCCTTGATCTGCAGGACCTCGTGGCGCACGAATTCCCATGCATCTGGGACTGATGATCTGTCTCCAAACGGCATGTGAAAATGCTAGCCTTGGGAGCCATGTTTTCTTCACCTGCCCTCCTTTCGCTTTGAACGAGATGTTCCTGTTAGACCTTGCTTTGCCTTGATCTCCCACAAAGCAGGGTTGAGGCAGGAGCCTTTGAGGTCAACAGGACCTCATTTCTGAAAGTCAAGACAACGCGAAGAGCCTCGCTCCATCCATGTGCCTTGAACCTGCTTGGGAGAGTGTTGTGATTAAACCTGGCTCTCAAGTGCCTTGTTTGCCTGGCTTGTGGCTGGCAGAGGAATGATATATATATATTTATTTAAAAACACACACACACCCTACTCTCCTTTTCTTGTGCTTTGCAACAAGGAAGCGAAAGAAAGAGGCTTGTTGTGTTGAAGCAATTAATGCAGACCCGTTGCACATACAGGAGCCTGGGAGTCATTTTGGATGTCTATCTATGGAGGCGCAGGTTAATTCTGTATCCAGGGCAGCTGTCTACCAGCTCCATCTGGTACGCAGGCTGAGACCCTACCTGCCTGCAGACTGTCTCACCAGAGTGGTGCATGCTCTGGTTATCTCTTGCTTGGATTACTGTAATGAGAGCCAGCGTGGTGTAGTGGTTAAGAGCGGTAGACTTGTAATCTGGGGAACCGGGTTCGTGTCTCCACTCCTCCACATGCAGCTGCTGGGTGACCTTGGGCTAGTCACACTCTGAAGTCTCTCAGCCCCACTCACCTCACAGAGTGTTTGTTGTGGGGGAGGAAGGGAAAGGAGAATGTTAGCCGCTTTGAGACTCCTTCGGGTAGTGATAAAGCGGGATATCAAATCCAAACTCTTCTTCTTCTTCTTCTTCTTCTTCTTCTTCTTCTTCTTCTTCTTCTTCTTCTTCTTCTTCGCTCTATGTGGGGCTCCCTTTGAAGGTGACCTGGAAACTTCAACTAATCCAGAATGCGGCAGCTAGACTGGTGACTGAGAGTGGCCACCAAGACCACATAACACCGGTCTTGAAAGACTACATTGGTTCCCAGTACGTTTCCGAGCACAATTCAAAGTGTTGGTGCTGACCTTTAAAGCCCTAAACGGCCTCGGTCCTGTATACCTGAAGGAGCGTCTCCACCCCATCTCAGCCCGGACACTGAGGTCCAGCTCGAGGGCCTTCTGGGTTCCCTCACTGCGAGAAGCCAAGTTACAGGGAACCAGGCAGAGGGCCTTCTTGGTAGTGGCACCCTGTGGAACCCTCCCACCAGATGTCAAAGAGAAAAACAACTACCAGACATTTAGAAGACATCTGAAGGCAGCCCTGTTTAGGGAGGCTTTTAATGTTTAATAGATTATTGCATTTTAGTGTTCTGTTGGAAGCCGCCCAGAGTGGCTGGGGAAACCCAGCCAGATGGGCGGTATAAATAAATTATTATTATTATTATTATTATTATTATACGATTATTTATCAGCAGCGGATTTCTACTTCACTCTCTCCGATGTCAAGGCAAGAGAATGCAATTGGGGAGTTTAAAGTTTAATGTTGGGAGCTGTGATGGGGGGACCTATGGAGCTCTGGAGGTTTGGGGGCTACACCTCCCATCTTCCTGGACCATTGCTAATGCTGGCCGCAATGGCTGATGGGAGTTGTAGTCCCAGAACAGCTGGAAGAATCCAGGTTCCCCATCCCTGAACCAGACCTGCATTTATTGTCCCTAGCTAACTCGATCACAGCTCAGTCTTCTTTTAATGGAGCTCCGTGTTATAAAAGATACCAATCCTAATGTTTCACAAACTTAGAATACCGGTAATTGTGTATTCGTCTTGAGAGTTTAATCTTACCAGCATAAACCTTCTTGGGAGGGGGATTATTATTAGTAGAATTGCTGTTGGCATCCGTCTCAGCATATTAGTATTATTTATAAATTATATTATATATTTATTCATACCCCCACCTTTTCCCTTGACAGGACCCCAGGAGGCTTACATATTAAAATAATAATAATTTGGGGACAGTTTTATTAATACTGTATTCTCTTAGAATTGTGTTCTGCAACTAAAAAAAAAAAAAACTATGATAAAGGAGGGGTGAGATCTGCATTTGTTGTTGTTGTTCAGTCGAGTCCGACTCTTCGTGACCCCATGGACCAGAGCATGCCAGGCACGCCTATAGTTCACTGCCTCCCACAGTTTGGCCAAACTCATGCTAGTCGCTTCGTCCAACCATCTCATCCTCTGTCGTCCCCTTCTCCTTGTGCCCTCCATCTTTCCCAACATCAGGGTCTTTTCTAGGGAGTCTTCTCTTCTCATGAGGTGGCCAAAGTACTGGAGCCTCAACTTCAGGATCTGTCCTTCCAGTGAGCACTCAGGGCTGATTTCTTTAAGGATGGATAAGTTTGATCTTTTGCAGTCCATGGGACTCTCAAGAGTCTCCTCCAGCACCATAATTCAAAAGCATCAATTCTTCGGCGATCAGCCTTCTTTATGGTCCAGCTCTCACTTCCATACATTACTACTGGGAAAACCATAGCTTTAACTATACAGACCTTTGTCGGCAAGGTGATGTCTCTGCTTTTTAAGATGCTGTCTAGGTTTGTCATTGCTTTCCTCCCAAGAAGCAGGCGTCTTTTAATTTCGTGACTGCTGTCACCATCTGCAGTGATCATGGAGCCCAAGAAAGTAAAATCTCTCACTGCCTCCATTTCTTCCCCTTCTATTTGCCAGGAGGTGATGGGACCAGTGGCCATGATCTTAGTTTTTTTGATGTGGAGTTTCAGACCATATTTTGCACTCTCCTCTTTCACCCTCATTAAAAGGTTCTTTAATTCTGCATACTGCTACTTTAATAAATCAAATCAGTCAATCCACCCACTGCTGCTAATTTGTTACATTTCCCACACAGCCATTCCCGTATATTCGGAACTCGAGGATCTTCCCACCCTCTGAGTCTCGCAGTGCCTATAATTTACAGAGAGATGCATCTTGCCACCGTGGGCTGGGATTGTTCAGTCTGCTGCCAGCTCCTGGTGGCTGGCAGGCAACTTCATCATCCAGTCCAACCCCCTGCAATGCCGGAATCTCAGCTAAAGCACCCATGACAGATGGCCACCCAACCTCTGCTTAAAAACCTCCAAGGAAGGAGAGTCCACAACCTCCCAAGGGAGTCCATTCCACTGTCAAACAGCTCTTACTGTCAGAAAGCACTGGTGGAGGGAAGTCACAAAGGTGTATTATCACCCACCTATTTTAGGTACTTCTTTCTTACCTTAACTTTTTTCTTTCGTTTTTCCCCCCTTATCCTTTTGGTTGTTTTTGTTTGTTTGTTTGTTTGTTTGTTTTTGTTACTATGTTATTATGGTCGTAAGTGTATGTGTATTAATGTTTGCATGAATGTCTATAATAATAATAATAATAATAATAATAATAATAATAATAATAAAGATATTTGAAGATGGCTGTCATATCTCCTCTGGGCTGTTTGAACTGGATTCTTTAATTGAATAATGGATGTTTGTATTTTAACGTTTTAGTAATCGGATCGGATTCTCTGCTTTGCCCCTAGACATCAGACCATCACAAAACAAAAGTATGTAAGAGCATGAAAGTAACTCAAGGTGACGTCAACAGACGCTGACTCAGACCCAAATGAGCTGCAACGTTAAACTTAAAATGCAGGAGTTTTTTGTTTGTTTTTTTGCCACGGCGCTTGTTGCAGTCTCTGTCTATTCCATTGCCAGGCTACAGAACACCCACCTTCTCTCTCTCTCTCTCTCTCTCTCTCTCTCTCTCTCTCTCTCGTTTGCAAAAAGAGCAACTGTTGACATTAAAGATGAAGGGAGTTTATGCAAATGCTCTGAAAGGAGTCTGAGGTTGAAATGGCAATGACAAGGTCACCGGACGACAAACTTTTTAGCCTTTCTCTTTCTCCCAGGACCAAACATCAACAAAACAAGCCTTAATGAGTTTTGAGTACCAAATGACTCCGGCTTGAGCTGGCGGATGCAGGGACTCTGCTGTGGGACACAAATCTCCACAACACACACACACACACACACTCCAACCTTCCCCTGCATTGTGTCCTCCAGATGTTTCTGACAACTAGTGGGGACTGTTGGGAGTTGTAGTTCGGAGTATCAGGGAAGCACCCCGTTGCAGAAGGCTGCTGGCTCTCCAAGCATCCCACCCCCAAATTTAAGGTGAGCTCCAGCTCCCACCCTCTCCTTGCCCTTTAACATGGCCAAGGAGCAGGACCAGATTTAGGTTTGATGAGGCCCTAAGCTGCTGAAGCTAATGGACATTGTATGTCCAGCTGTCCTTTGTCAACAACAAATTGTTGCTGTTTTTTGTCTTGAATATATGCCATGCAACCAGTCCATGCAGAATGTAGGCACCCTATATACAGAAATGAGCAAACCGATGATATTTTAGGGAGCAGGATAGCAGGCAGGGCCCCTTACTTACACCATAGGTTCCAACACAACACAACACAACACAACACAACACAAAACACTGTTGCTGTTTGTAGGTTTCATTTTATTTGTTTTTTTTATCTTACATTTTGGAAATGTACATCCATGTTTTTCCCCTTTAATTTTTTTAGGGGGCCCCCAAGAGAGGCTTGCTTAGCTTATAGGTAAATCCGGCACTGCCAAGGAGCTCGGCGGCAAAACCTCTGCTCCTCAGTCCTGCCATTGCAAGTTACCCCACTGAATCTCCCTGCTAGAGGGCTGGGGTCTAGTCTCCAGACTGAGGTCCTTCCACTGGGCAGTGATTCCTTCAAAGATGGGACATGGCCTTACAGTGTGAGAACAGGATGCTGGACCAGATGGGCCATTGGTCTGATCCAGCAGGCTCCTCTTCCTCCTCTTCTCTATTAAAAAATACAGATTGTTACAATAAAAATAGTGTGGCACCAGCTCTTTCATTAAAAGCAGTCAGTTCCCCCAAGCTTATTGGAACAAGGAGAACTTGACCTGCTGGCAGAAGGACAACAAGGAGGGAGCCCATCTAACTTCTCCTAGAAGGGAGTTCCAAAATTGGTGGGAGCTACCACCACCAAAAAGGGATGTGGGTGGCGCTGTGGGTTAAACCACAAAGCCTAGGGATTGCCGATCAGAAGGTTGGTGGTTCGAATCCCTGCTGCGGGGTGGGCTCCCGTTGCTCAGTCCCTGATCCTGCCAACCTAGCAGTTCAAAAGCACATCAAAATGCAAGTAGATAAATTGGTACCACTCCAGAGGGAAGGTAAACAGCGTTTCCATGTGCTGCTCTGGTTTCGCCAGAAGTGGCTTAGTCATGCTGGCCACATGACCCAGAAGCTGTACGCCGGCTCCCTCGGCCAGTAAAGTGAGATGAGCACTGCAACCCCAGAGTCGGACACAACTAGATCTAATGGTCAGGGGTCCCTTTACCATTACCTCCACCGAAGTGAGAGCTGGACCATAAAGAAGTCTGATCGCCGAAGAATTGATGCTTTTGAATTATGGTGCTGGAGGAGACTCTTGAGAGTCCCATGGACTGCAAGAAGATCAAACCTATCCATCCTTAAAGGAAATCAGCCCTGAGTGCTCACTGGAAGGACAGATCCTGAAGCTGAGGCTCCAATACTTTGGCCACCTCATGAGAAGAGAAGACTCCCTGGAAAAGACCCTGATGTTGGGAAAGATGGAGGGCACAAGGAGAAGGGGATGACAGAGGATGAGATGGTTGGACAGTGTTCTCGAAGCTACTAACATGAGTTTGACCAAACTGTGGGAGGCAGTGGAAGACAGGAGTGCCTGGTGTGCTCTGGTCCATGGGGTCACGAAGAGTCGGACACGACTAAATGACAGAAGAAGAAGAAGAAAGAAGAAGAAGAAGAAGAAGAAGAAGAAGAAGAAGAAGAAGAAGGCCCTCTCCTGCGCCCCCACCCAAGTGTGCCTGTGAAGGTGGCGGAACTGAGAGAAGGGGGACCACTGAGTTATGACCACAGAGGTATGGCCCCTTCCAACAAACACAACCTGAGAGGGGCTCTGCTGATGTTTCAGAGGGGCTCTGGGATCCTGGGGGGCAGGAGGCTCTCTGCCACAATGAGGGCTAGAGGCTTGTCTGAGCATTGCGGAGCCTGGTTGTTTTGGATATGAGCAGTATGTCTCCATGGCAATTAAGTGAGACGCTGGGCCATTAAGTGAAAAGGTGAGGCAGTGAGGTTGAAAACAACTTATGGTCCTTGACCTTTCTGGAGGACTTTTCCATTTGATTAAAATTCTCAGAGGGCCATTATTGGCCAAAATCGGCCACTCAATTACATCGATTTCATTTATTTTCCTTCCCCGCCGAACGCCACCCAAACAACTTAGAGCATAATGGAAGGAAGGAGAAATATCCATTTCTGCCTCACTCAAGAGTTAGATTTGCTGGCTAAATCTAACTGGAGTGGTCGGTCAGCTGCGCAGAGTGCAGAAGAAGGGCCTTGAAGGCAAAGGAGCATTGTGAACTTTTAATTAAAAATAGGAGATGACTGGTGGGGGGGGGGCTAAGAGCCTCTCCGACTCCCATTGCCTCGTTTGTTTCCCATGATCGCAATGAAATTTCGTGAGCCTAATGGCGGGAAGGATAAAAGCTGGGGAGGGGGCGGGAGTGGAGGAGGAGACGCAGAGCAAGAGGTCAAATCCATTTTGAAGCCCAAATGATGACCCGGCAAATGTATCTCCTGCGTGGGATCCGTCCAAAGAAATGAGTTTCCTTGAAAGGAGACAGAGGCAATTCTAGGGTTTAAGCGAAAGGTGATGGTAATGGATTTCATTATACAAGGAAAACATGTTGACCTAACTACTTGTAGGTAATGGAAGATTATCATGAGCCAGAAATACCAGAATATCTCTGGGCCTATTAAGAGCGGTGCAGACTGAGATTGGGGGTGGGGGTGAAAGAGAGAGCTATCAGGGCAGCATGCAAAGAGAAAGACAGAAACTCTGCTTCAATTGTTTTCTTTCTTTCTTTCTTTCTTTCTTTCTTTCTTTCATCTTCTGCCCTATACCCACAGGTCTTGTAAAAACCAACAACCTCAAAGCAGTTTACAAAAAACAATAAAATTATCACTAAGGAAAATAACAACCGTCTAAGACTTTCAAAATCATAAAACCAGATGAAAACTCTCACTGACTATCTAAATGGCTGGGTAGGCTTGTCTAAGCAGAAATGTTTTTAGCAGGTGCCAAAAAGTGTCTGGTGAATTGCCCGAGGTCAAGAGGCAGGGAGTTCCAAAGTGTTTAAGTACCAGCACACTAAAACTTTTGCAAATGTGGAACGAGGATTGTGGTGGCACCGGTAAAAGGGCCCGTACCACAGATGTGGGTGGTGCTGTGGGTTAAACCACAGAGCCTAGGGCTTGCTGATCGGAAGGTTGGCGGTTTGAATCCCTGCGACAGGGTGAGCTCCCGTTGCTCTGTCCCAGCTCCTGCCCACCTAGCAGTTTGAAAGCACATCAAAGTGCAAGTAGATAAATAGGTACCGCTCTGGCGGGAAGGTAAACGGCGTTTCCGTTTCATCGTGCGCTGCTCTGGTTCACCAGAAGCGGCTTAGTCATGCTGGCCACATGACCCAGAAGCTGTACGCCGGCTCCCTCAGCCAGTAAAGTGAGATGAGCGCCACAACCCCAGAGTTGTCCGCGACTGGACCTAATGGTCAGGGGTCCCTTTACCTTTACCACAGATCAAGGGATTGCAAGGACCACGGATATGGGTGAGATCTATATCCTCGCTGCGGTTTTCATCAGGTCCCATTGAGCTACCGGGGTGTAACCATGCGTGTGCTGAGTCCTAATTCTGCACCAGAGCTGGACCTGGGCTTCTACACAGACAGCACATTCTACAAGACAAATGTGTTGACATTTACACACAAACAGGCAATTTACTTGTTGGGGGGGAAAGGTCAGAACTATCCATAATGGCAGGAAGAAGTGTGTGAAATCAGGAGGCCTCTGTTAAAACACAGGGAATCCAAATGAATTCCGAGCATTGATCGTAACTCAATGCTGGACCCCTTCTTTCAACTCAGTGCTTCTTCATTTTTTGGCGATCACTCGTAGCCAAGTAAGATTGTCTTCCATAAACACAGTTTTTACAGCGAGTCCATAAGTGACTGTGGAGACCAATTCTGCATCCACATGTCCTTCCACAGTGGGGACATAGGTTTCCGGGCAGGAGTTGATCACGGTGTGGATTTGCCAAGCATGCCTTCCTCTTAGCACGTTTCTCCCTTGCGTCCTGAGTTCGAGTGTCTTCAAAGCCCATGACACCTTTGGTAAAGGCTGTTCTCCAATTGGAGTGCTCGCAGGCCAGTGTTTCCCAGTTGTCGGTGTTTATACTACATTTTTTTAAGATTTGCCTTGAGAGAGTCTTTAAACCTCTTTTGTTGACCACCAGCATTACGCTTTCCATTTTTAAGTTTGGAATAGAGTAGTTGCTTTGGAAGACGATAATCAACATGACCAGTCCAATGAAGTTGATGTTGAAGAATCCTTGCTTCGACACTGGTGATCTTTGCTTCTTCCAGGACACTGGCATTAGTTCTCCTGTCTTCCCAGGTGATGTGTATGGGCGAGACTACAGTACCATCGCCAGACTCCACAATATCTATCATACCCCTTGTGGCAACTACACTCTTACATTGCAGACTGGCAAGACTACATTAATTATTTTCACATCTAACTTTTTCGTTCTTTGGGACCTTCATCTGAATTATGTGGGTTGCACGGGATTTGCTGACACTTGACGTTATAGATTTTCGGTAGAATGTCTGTGTATCCTTGCATATTTGTATTCCATTTCTATATTATATTGTATATCTTGTTGAAGTTATGTACATGTTTGGTGTGTTTTATATGTAAAAATCATGCAATATTGAGACTAATTTATCAGCCGGTTACGATTTTTTGTGTGGTTGGTGTATCTTCCAGTACACTGGCATTAGTTCTCCTGTCTTCCCAAGTGACATGTAAAATTATCCGGAGACACCGTAGATGGGATCTTTCCAGGAGTTGGAGATGGCGTTTATAAGTGGTCCACGTTTCACAAGCATACAGTAAGGTTGGCAGTACAATAGCTTTGTAAACTCAGTGCACCGAACTCAGCGCAACCTCCATGGGTTAAGCACCAGGTCCTTAAAAGCAGGGCTGGGGAAACCCAAGGGCCACATTTCCTTCTGCGAAATCTTCTGAAGGCCACGTTCAAAAGTGGGTAGAGCGGGAAATTGAGATTTTTGCCTTCGTACAGCAGCAGAAGCTGAACGCTGGCAGATTCAGAGCAGGTTTTTTTAAAAAGCCCTTCTTCACACAGCACATTGGTTAACCTGTGGAACTCCGTCCCACAGGAGGCAGGGATGGCCACCAACCTGGGTGCCTTTAAAAGCAGGTGAGGCAAATTCACAAAGGAGAGGGCTGCCGATGTCTACTATCCATGATGGCTTACTCTGCCTTCCTGAGCAATGCCTCCGGGTCCCAGCTGCTGGAAGCCACAGGAGGGGAGAGGGCTCAAATCCTGCTTGTGGGTTTGGCCGCTATGAGAACAGGATGAGGGACCAGATGGGGCCCTTTCTGAGCTACCCCCAGTTCTGCAAGATCCTTTTTCTAACCGCAGCTTAGGAACCAGGGTCTCTTTGTGTGGCTTCCCAATGTGGACATCAATGGATGCTGCCCTCGGTCCGTCAGCAAAGGGCAAAGAAGGAGCCTCGGCTGTCCTCTCATTCACAAATGTGGCCTTGCCTTTAAGTCTCCTCCTTCCCCCACCCACAGGGAATAAGAACAGCTTGACCCTTGCCAGCCTCCCATGTAATCTCCCGCACGCTGATAAAACTCCTGAAGGTCATGCAGGGCCTCTGCTACTGCCCTCCTTCTTGTGCATCGACTGAGAAGGCCCCTGAATGTTATTTTTAGTGCAGTGATAGGATCAGGTACAATAAGCCCTGGGAGTGTTCCCTTAAAGCACACTCTGCGTCCCCAGGCGTGTCGCTTAAGGATCCCGAGAGGCTGGTCCTTTTGCGGGTAAGTTTGGGCTTCTTCTTTTCAGGGGTCGTCTTTGTGGGGAATGAATGCCCTCCTCCCCCCGCTGTGCCCCCCATTCTCTCTGGGGTCTCTGCATCCGACCTGACTCAGGGCCTCTTGTCTAAGATGGCTCTAAGCACCTTGGGGTGTTGATTTGCTTTTAGGGAGAATTTCATAGGGTTGGAGGGCACCTCAGGCGTCATCTAGTCCAACCCCCTCTGCAATGCCGGGGTCACAGCTGAAGAATCCCTGACAAATGGCCACCCACCCTCTGTTGAAAAACCTCCAAATAAGGAGAGTCCGTCACCTTCCGAGAGAGCCTGTTCCACCGTCAAACAGAACTTGCCACCAGAAAGTTCTTCCTAACGTATAGTCCGAATCTCTTTGCTTATAATTTGAAGCCATCGGTTTGGGACCTGCCATCTGGAGCGGCAGAAAGCAAGCTCGCTCCATCTTCCACGCGACAGCCCTTGAGATATTTGAAGGTGGGTCCCTAAACGATGACGCCGTTTTCTCCAGCTGTGGAAAAGGCAGGCGAGCTCTCGTTTTAAGGGAAGGTGGGGGATCCACAGAGATGTGGCGGAAAGGTCAGAAGGCTTGCAACAACGACGTTTCCTCTAAGGAAATGTGTTTTATCGTGACCCATCCAGCTCCAGAAGACAGCTCAGCGTCACAAGTCAACAAAAGAGAATATTAACAATGTGTGTGCGCATCACAGTCGCATATACAGAGAGGGAACAGCAGCACAAACAGCTTGATATGGTCAAGTAGGGGTGCAGCTTGGGACTCATCCAGTTACAAGAAAGGAGATTCTGACTAAACACCAGGAAGACCTTTCTGGTGCTGAGAGCCATTCAGTGGTGGAACGGTCTTCCTCAGAAGGTTGTGGACTCTCCTTCCTTGGAGGTTTTTAAGCAGAGGTTGAGTGGTCATCTGTCATGAATTCTTTAGCTATGGTTCCTGTATTGCAAGGGGTTGGACTAGAGGACCCTCAGGTGTCCCTTCCAACTCGACCATTCTCCGATTCTCTGATTAATCGCATGTGGTTTTGGTTATCCTTTCAAGTCACATTTGCAACAGAATCCTTTAAAAAACAAACAAACCAAAAAAACCCACCTCGTTGGTTTTCTTCCATGCGTGGGGAGAGAAGGCTTGTTGTTTTAATGGGTTGGTATCCTGCCTTTCTCTCAATTTGGGATTTAAAGCAGCTTACAAATGCAAAGTGAAAGTTGAGAACGGTTAAAACGCTGCATTTCCTCAAATCTAATGCTCACCTCTCTTTTTTGGTCAAATTACGTTGCAAAAATTAAGGTGCACATTAGATTTGATGGTGCATTAGACCACAGTACACCAGAATGCATTTGGAGACAGCATAGTTCACCCCAAGATCTGGCAGTGGAGTGGTCAGCATCATCTGCACCTTAGTCTGAACAAAAAGGTCTTATCCTGCCGGCAGAAGAATAACAAGGAGGAAACCAGTCGAGTCTCTCTTCAGAGGGAATTCCACAATCATACGAAGTTCCAGGATCTCAGGTCCATCAGGCCTACACATGCAATTAAGAACACAATGGTGAATTGATGCCTGTCTTTTTAATAGTTTTTATTGTATGGTTTTAATAGTTTTATTGCTGTAAACCTCATTTATATATATATATATTTTAATGGCACAGCGGTATATAAATGTTTCTATACATAAGCAAATGGTGGGTTTTGAGGAGTAATTCAGAGGAAGGCAGTGCCATGCAGCAATCTCGGAAGTGGCTCCTGGAGAGACCATGGTTGCAACGCAAGTCAATATTTTTGACAGTGAAATTTAGGTATCTCTTCCTACCCTTTGCAAAACTAAGGACAATTTGGCAAGGGTGCCTTGAAACCACGCAAAATGTTTCCCCTGTAATATTTTTTTGTGGGCGTCCATGGGCCATGTGTTCTGGGACTTATGGGATTTGCTGCCACAAAACCCAGTTGGGAAAGACTGCCCTAAATATTAAGAAACTCACATCCTTTCATTTTCTGCTTTTTTCCAGTTGAAGGAAAGAGAACCAGGAAATGCCTAAAATAGTCAACTGTTTGTGATGGATGCATGGATAGCAGTCTCTGTGAGTTGTCTGTTTCTATCGGTTCCTCCTTTTGGGGCAAACGACTTGCTGTAGGACTTGTCCATGGTGCTGAAATCTTGGTGCCAGAAAGCCTCTCCTTTTAGCTGTCATCCTCCATAAAAAATGCACCAGTTGTAGGCAATCTGCTCAATTTAATCCAAGGAAACCCTGAGTCTAACCACACAGCCTCAAGGAGGTTTGGAGAAGACCTTGAGTCCTACATTGAGTTGGCATTATTCCATACAAGGCGGAATAACAGAGAGGAGTGAAATTCACCCTTGCCATCCTCTGGACCACATTTCCCGGGTTCTCAATCAATGCACACCTATAACCTTGTCTTCCTGGCAATCCTGATGGCAGCTCCACATTCAGCCTTAGGCTCTCCCTTGCGGTGGATCACTTCCTTCCCATGCCAATGCAAAGTTTGGGGTTTGCACCAAGGAGACTTCTCCATGCCGGTCACCCTCTGAACAAGTGGCTGTTCCATTGCCAGGTGGCCTTGGCCTGTGCTTGCACCATGAAGCTTGGGGTGCCTTCAGCACCCCAAAGGCTGGTGGCACAAACACTCCTCTTCCTGGCTTTCCTGAACCGCCGCTCCCTGCAGAGACCCCTGGCGGCCGATGGCGAAGGGATGAGCGGGGATGACGGGCACCAAGGGAGCCCTGGGCTCATCCAGTGTGGAGAATACAGCAACCAGGTCCTGCCCAATGGCAGGTGCAAGATCATTGCCACCTTGCCGCAACTGGACCAGCAGAGGTGCCCCGACATGTTCCGTTGCACCGACGAGGTCTCCTACTGGCTCCACGAGAACGAGGAGAGGAAGCAGCAGATCCTGGAGCTGCGGGAACTCATCTCAGAGCTCCAGGAGGAGCTGAGGAACCACCGTCACCGCATCAAGATTTTGGAGCTGCAGGTGAGTTTCTTAATGGGGAAAGCATGGGCACCAACTTGTGTCAGGGATAGGGAGACTTTGGGGACCATTGGGCTGGATCTGTCCCCACTCCCACGTTCCAACTTCAGTGCATGGTTGGGGCAACCCACCTGTCAGTCACATGATGCCATTGTGACGTTAGATTCATTCATTCATCCTTCCATCCATCCATTCATCCATCAAGACATCCCAGGGCAGTTTATGGAATAAAATACAAGATAAAACACAAGTAAATAATTAAACTAACACAACAAAATAATGACCACCCCACTTCCCACAGATACAATTAAAAGGATATAGGATATTAATCAGCCAAAGGCAGGATGTTGTTGTTGTTTAGTCGTTTACTTGTGTGCGCCTCTTCGTGACCCCATGGACCAGAGCACGCCAGGCACTCCTGTCTTCCACTGCCTCCCGCAGTTTGGTCAGACTCATGTTGGTAGCTTCGAGAACAGCATCCAACCATCTTGTCCTCTGTCATCCCCTTCTCCTCCCCTTCCCCTTTCATCCCCTCTCGTCAGGGTAGAGTGGTACTATTACTTCCTTTGACCTGGACACTATACCTCTGTTGATGCAGCCTAGAATAGAATTAGCATTTTCTGCTGCTGAATCACACTGTTGGCTCATGCCAAGCTTGTGGTATCCAAACAAATCATATAAGAATAGTCAGCTTTTACGATCACAGCATCATAGAACAGGAAAGTTGGAGTGGATCCTAAGGGTCTTCCACTTCAGCCCACTGCAATGCAGGGATCTCAGCTAAAGAGTCTCTAACAGATGGCCATTTAACATCTATTTAAAAAAAAAAAAAAAAACCTTCCAAGGAAGGACAGTCCATCATCTTCTGAGGGAGTCCATTCTACTGTTTGGTCAAACCACATCCCATATTTGGCCAAGCTATCTTGTCTGTGACAGAATAAATCAGATTTATTAGTGTTTATAAGGTGGCAACAGAATACCACTAGTTAGAGGAGATTGCTTGAGGTATTGGAACCCCAGAGCTGAGACCCCCATAAGGCAGGCTTCCTTAACCTCAGCCCTCCAGATGTTTTTGACCTACAACTCCCATGATCCCTGGACCAATGATCAGGGATGATGAGAATTGTAGTCTCAAAACATCTGGAGGGCCGAGGTTGAGGAAGCCTGCCATAAGGCAAATGGGAAGCCCAGGAAGGATTGAGAGAGCCTTTATCCAGAAAAAGGGTATTGTTGATTAGAATTAAATAACCCTTTTGCTCCTGTGTAGTGGGATAGACAGACTGCCACCCAGTTTATTTGATTAACCATCTGCTTTCTGATTGATTGATTGATTGATTAGTGTATTACAGGTAAATATTTGCACTCTTTCAAAAGCTTGACAGCTTTTGACAGTGTCTGGGATTCTGGAATTCTTTAAAACTAGCCTCTGAAACTAAACACATGCTTAACTCAGTACCATGCCAAATTTAATTGCCTCTCTATAATTTAATCAACTAAAAATGTGGACTTGTGTTCAATGTAGCAGTAAGCAACTCGTTCCATTAGTGTAAGGATTTCTGCTGGTGCAATGGAATTTTTCCCCTCCCAGCCCTCCATGCACCCTCTAAATCTGTTCTGCGGCTTCCCTAATGCTCTGGAGCAGATTTGGGGTGCAATGGGGAGGTAGGAGTCTGTCAAAACAAATGCATTAGCTGCCCCCCCCTTAGGCTGGGATCCTCACACCACTTACTTAGGAGCGAGCCCTTTCCAGTTCAACAGGACTTAACTTCCAAGTAGCAAGTTTAAGGTTGGCCTGTTAGTTGATTAATCTACCAAATAAAAATAGCTTCCCTGTTTGTTTGTTTGTTTGTTTGTTTGTTTGTTTGTTTGTTTGTTTGTTTGTTTGTTGTTTCGCTCCTGGATGTAAGAAGAGAACAGAGTGCAATATGCGCTTTAATATTTGCATAACTGGAGGTTATGTAAATGAAAAAGAAAACAGAGAATCGAGTAAGAGAAAGGATTGCTGTTCTCCAGGTATAAATTACAGAAGGAAAGGAGATTTGGCCCCTTAGGAAGAAACAATATTTCCTTATTTATTAAGACCCATAAATCTTTGCCATCCGACGGAGCTCAGAATTTGTTTATGGAGATCGCCTGACTGGAACAATTCTGCAATTTTGCATCCATCACCTGCACAAATCTGGTTGCTCTCTGAGCATTAGAGCACCTGCACTCCTGGTATTAATTAGTTGATCATCATCATGTTTTAACTTTGATTAACATCAGTTAATCACACCCAAAAATGTGGCAGCAAGGTAAACTGCTTCATACAGTTTACAAAACCAACAAGCAATAAATAGTAAGAGAAAGAAATGGCGACACAGCAATACAAACCAAGACATCCATATTTCCTTAGGTGGCATGAATGGATGGTGAACGTTGAGCATCTAGGCCAGGAATTTAGTAAATAAAATCCATACGGCTGACGTAAAAGCATTCTGAGTCTTCCACACAAACACACACCCTGGAAATACACAGCTTGTGTGCGATTTCCCCTCGCAATAGACAACGTCCACAAGTTATTATACCACCAAGCCAAATGCAGATTTTTCTTTCTCTCAAGGCTTTCCATTGTGGGGCTAAGCACCCACGTCCTAAATTCTTCAGCTGTTGTCTGGCTAAACACCAAGAAGAACTTTGTGATGGTAAGAGCTGTTTGACAGGGAAATGGTCTCCCTCGGGAGGTTGTGGACTCTCCTCCCTTGGAGGTATTTAAGCAGAGGTTGGAGGGCCACCTGTCATGGATGCTTCGGCTGAGATTCCTGCATTGCAGAGGGTTGGACTAGATGACCCCAGGACCCCTTCCAACTCTACATTTCTATGATTCCATGATTCACATATTCAGGAATGAGGGTTGCAGGGAAACCTGAACATGTGATTTACTTACTTTAGATATTTATTTTAGATACACTTGTGAGCAGAAGTATGAAACCTGGGGGAATCCCCGTCAAAATTGGAAGGAAGTCTCCCCCCCCCCCCGAGCCCACAGCCCCGCCTGTGATGACTGTGATGCAGTAGGAGAACACCTGCACAGATGTCCCCATTTCCTGGGGACAGTCCCCGGATTTACAAATCAGTCCCCATACAAAATCCATTGAAGTTGAAAAGTGTCCCTGGAAAAAATCAGTTGTTGTTGTTGTTGTTGTTGTTGTTGTTGTTGTTGTTCAGTCGTTCAGTCGTGTCCGACTCTTCGTGACCCCATGGACCAGAGCACGCCAGGCACGCCTATCTTTCACTGCCTCCGCAGTTTGGCCAAACTCATGTTAGTAGCTTCGAGAACACTGTCCAACCATCTCATCCTCTGTCGTCCCCTTCTCCTTGTGCCCTCCATCTTTCCCAACATCAGGGTCTTTTCCAGGGAGTCTTCTCTTCTCATGAGGTGGCCAAAGTACTGGAGCCTCAGCTTCAGGATCTGTCCTTCCAGTGAGCACTCAGGGCTGATTTCCTTCAAGAATGGATAGGTTTGATCTTCTTGCAGTCCATGGGACTCTCAAGAGTCTCCTCCAGCACCATAATTCAAAAGCATCAATTCTTCGGCGATCAGCCTTCTTTATGGTCCAGCTCTCACTTCCATACATTACTACTGGGAAAACCATAGCTTTAACTATACGGACCTTTGTTGGCAAGGTGATGTCTCTGCTTTTTAAGATGCTCTCTAGGTTTGTCATTGCTTTCCTCCCAAGAAGCAGTAACATAATAGCAATAACATAATAATAACATAAATAAATTTGAGCTCAGTTTCCTGATGATGTCTCTGGCGCAAGCCCCACTGCCAGGAAAGGGAAGCCTTGGCTCCCATAGTAGCTCAGCTAAGAGATCGATCGATTTCATTTTCTTCTTTGGAGATCTTTAAGCAGAGGCTTGACAGCCATCTGTCAGGAATGCTTTGATGGTGTTTCCTGCTTGGCAGGGGGTTGGACTGGATGGCCCTTGGGGTCTCTTCCAACTCTAGGATTCTAGGATTTCCTGTTAGTCTGCAGATTGTAGAACCAATGGATTTTAGAAGCAATCCACTAGGAAGATCTCCTGGAAACCACAGGAGGGGAGAGGCCTCTTGTGCTAAGATCCTGCTGCTAGCGGGCTTCCCACAGGCATCTGGTTAGTCGCTGTGAGACCAAGATGCCGGACTAGACAGGCCACGGGCCTGATCCAGCAGGCCTTTCTCATGTTCTTGTCTTCCTGCATGAGCCCCACTGCAATGGGGAGCTGCCCCTACTCATTTCAAGGAGCTTTGAGAAGGAGAAACCTCACGGAATTGCGTGCCCCGTTCATGCCCTTTATCAAACACACCTTTGCTTATTTCTCTGCTGAGCTTCCCGCTGTCACAAGGTTTCTCCGTGCGAGACGAGAGGATCACACGTTCTCTTCCTTTAATTCTCTGCAGAGGGTCCCTGCCCTTTGCCAGATAATCTTCTCTTGGGGGGGTTGGCTGATGACAGATCTGACCGATGAGCCAGAGATCTCAGTCACACCAGAGCCTACCTCAGCTCTTAAGGGGTTCAGCCACACAAGTCTTGTACAGTGTGTGTGTGTGTGTGTGTGTGTGTGTGTGTGTGTGTGTGTTAGGAATGTGCAGCATAGACCGCCTTATACTGGTAGTGCAACACCCCAGCACAATGTTTCCTCGGCAAGCTTGCTCACTGCATTTTGCCCATCCTTTAAAGCAGGGGTCAGCAAACTTTTTCAGCAGGGGGCCGGTCCACTGTCCCTCCGACCTTGTGGAGGGCCGGACTATATTTTGGAGGGCGGGAAATGAACGGATTCCTATGCCCCACAAATAACCCAGAGATGCATTTTAAATAAAAGGACACATTCTACTCATGTAAAAACACCAGGCAGGCCCCACAAATAACCCAGAGATGCATTTTAAATAAAAGGACACATTCTACTCATGTAAAAACACCAGGCAGGCCCCACAAATAACCCAGAGATGCATTTTAAATAAAAGGACACATTCTACTCATGTAAAAACACCAGGCAGGCCCCACAAATAACCCAGAGATGCATTTTAAATAAAAGGACACATTCTACTCATGTAAAAACACCAGGCAGGCCCCACAAATAACCCAGAGATGCATTTTAAATAAAAGGACACATTCTACTCATGTAAAAACACCAGGCAGGCCCCACAAATAACCCAGAGATGCATTTTAAATAAAAGCACATTCTACTCATGTAAAAACACCAGGCAGGCCCCACAAATAACCCAGAGATGCATTTTAAATAAAAGGACACATTCTACTCATGTAAAAACACCAGGCAGGCCCCACAAATAACCCAGAGATGCATTTTAAATAAAAGGACACATTCTACTCATGTAAAAACACCAGGCAGGCCCCACAAATAACCCAGAGGTGCATTTTAAATAAAAGCACACATTCTACTCATGTCAAAACACGCTGATTCCCAAACCATCCGTAGGCCAGATTTAGAAGGTGATTGGGCTGGATCCATGCTTTAAAATTGAAGCATAAGTAGAAAAGGGCATTCTTAGAATCATAATATTGTAGAGTTAGAAGGGACCCTGAGGATTGTCTAGCCCAACCCCCTGCAAAGAAGGAAAATTTAGCCATCCCATATGGGGGTCGAACATGTACCCTTGGTATTATCAGCAACACAACCAACTCACCTATCCAGACCATTCTTGATTATTTGTTTGTTTATTTGGCGCTCTTGGGATCTCACTTTTCAGCCAGAAAGGCTCCCAGTGCAGGTTGCATATAATAGGGACGCAGGTGGCGCTGTGGTCTAAAGCACTGAGCCTCTTGGGCTTGTGGATCAGAAGGTTGGCGGTTTGAATCCCCGTGAAGGGGTGAGCTCCCGTTGCTCTGTCCCAGCTCCTGCCAACCTAGCAGTTTGAAAGCACACCAGTGCAAGTAGATAAATAGGTACCACTGCAGAGGGAAGGTAAACGGGGTTTCTGTGCACTCTGGTTTCCATCAGGATGTCCTGTTGGCCACATGACCCGGAAAGCTGTCTGTGGACAAACGCCAGCTCCCTTGGCCTGAAAGCGAGATGAGCGCCACAACCCCATAGTCGCCTTTCACTGGACTTAACCGTCCAGGGGTCCTTTACCTTTACCTGCACACAACCAATTAAACAAAGCAGTCTGTGCCCCACAGGCTTACTATTGGGGGGGGACGCAACACAAAAAGGGAAAGGCACAGAGAGGGAAGAGGAACATCAAAATCCAAAATTGGGCACCAATTTTTAAAGAGTTGTTCGTCTATTGACCAGTTGGCCCAGTTCAGGAGGTGGGTAGAGTAGTGATGTTTGTTTCTGAAGCATCTCATCCCACTCTTGAATGCTTTGCCCGTCCTTCTTTATTTCACGCCTCCTCCTGGTCCGCATTCTGCTGTGAAGCATGAAGAGAAGTCCAGCCGCAACGCCACCGTGGAGCAGCGTGTTCAGGAGCTGGAGCAGCACTACCACGAGGCCAGTGCCCTGCAGCACATGCAGGCCACGCTCCTGTACGACATGCAGGCCCAGGTCCACAATGTCTCCCTGCTGATGGACTGGGTGCGGCACAACCCAGGCTGCCTGGTCCCGGTGGAGATGCGGCTCCAGCATGAGATGCACTACCCAGGTGAGTCCCCTGGAAGACGGGTTCGAGACCCACATTGGGCAAAAGACTCCTGCCCTGCTGGGGGTTGGACTAGATGACCCTTGGGGGCAGGGCCAGATTTAGGTTGGATGAGGCCTTAAGCTCCTGAAGGTAATGGGGCCCTTTATATGTCCATGGCTGTCAACCTTTCCCCATTTTTTGCGGGAAATTCCCTTATTATAGCAGTGGGGAACAGCAGGGAGGGTTGACAGCTATGTATATGTCCGGCTGTCCTTTGCCAACAACAAATTGTCGCTTTTTTGTGTTGAATATATGCTATATGGTAATTTATGGACCTAATAGGTATCTAAAGCCATTTGCACATGTTGCCAGGCAACCAGTCCATGCAGAATGTAGGCACCCTATATATAGAAAGGAGCAAACCAGTGATATTTTAGGGAGCAGGCTAGCAGGCGGGGCCCATGACTTACATCACAGGAGCCTACACAACACAAAACACTGTTGCTGGTATGTAGGTTTTATTTTCTTTGTTTTCTATATTATATTTTGGAAATGTACATCCAGAGTTTTGTTCTTTAATTTTTTGGGGGGCCCCAGGAGAGTGGGCCCCTAAGCTGTAGCTTGTTTAGCTTCTACACAAATCTGGCACTGCTTGGGGGTCTCTCCCAAGTCTACCAGTCTAGGATTGCAGGCTTCTTCTGGTGCCCACTTTTGAGTAATCTGCACCCAATAAACCCCAAGGATTTGGCTCTGGTTGTGTTAATGCAGCTAGAACTATCTATTTCTTCATTCAGTTATTTACTTATGTGTGGGTACCTAGATGTTCTAGTGGGGATACTGTTGAACTGGGCACCACAGTTCAAGAAGGATACTGACAAGCTGGAACGTGTCCAGAGGAGGGCAACCAAAATGGTCCAAAGGCCTGGAAACGATGCCTTATGAGGAACGGCTTAGGGAGCTGGGTATGTTTAGCCTGGAGAAGAGAAGGTTAAGGGGTGATATGATAGCCATGTTCAAATATATAAAAAGAAATGGATGTTTGCGATGGTGTTTTGTGATGTTGTTACTTCGGTCGAGGGCTTTGACCGCGTAACAACAACCGGGTCGCTGGAACCCTTCACATCTCTCCTCCAACAGGGATTATCTGATAAAGACTTTCACCCACTAGCCCAAATCCAGCCTGAGCCCCTGACGTAGGAGAAGGGAAAAGCACACCTCTGGGCTAGCAATCCTTTAAGCCGGCCAGTTCTGGATGCCGTGTGCTCGCTGTCCCCCTGACTTTAAGCGGGATGTAGACCAAGTCAGTCCTCCTCTGATCCCACTGCACACCGAGGCTACGTAAGCAGATTCACCTCGGGTGGCCCTGGGCCAATGGGAGAGGCATTCTGCAGCAAGATGGGGGACTCTGGTCACTGTGCTTGGCTGGGGTTGAATCACATGCCAACAATTGCAGGTGGAGGTAGGGCTGCCGTGAGTCTGGGGTTTCCTGGACATATCCGGGATTCGTCTGTTGGAAATAGCATCTGGGTGGAATATCAGAAAACCAGTAAAAATGTCCGGGGAAACCCAGGTGTATGGCAACCCATGTTGGAAGTGCTGCTTTTGGGGTGAATTTCCTTAAAAATATATTTAAAAACTTCAAAGTTTGGGGAGATTTCACAAAAAAAAGCTTAACAAAAGGAGGGAGGGAGGGAGGGAAGGAAGGAAGGAAGAGCTCAACAACTCTCCCCACCCCCACAAAAAGCTCAACTTTTGAGTCCAGATTTTCACTTCTTGAAATATTTATTAATTAATGTGTTTAATTATTAATTAATTAATTATTAATGTATTTTTATTAAAGATTTACTTGATTTACAAAGGTGTGTGCAATCTCTCTCTCTCGTATTATTTTTCCTGTAACATTTTTTACAAATCGGTTTCACTTGTTGAGACATTAGGAAGAAAAGGGGGAAAGAGGTGGAGGGGGGGAAGATGAGTGGGGTTGGGGTTGGGTGGTGATGTTTCTATTTCACTTAATATATGTGGAGGTTTGGTGTCAGCGTTGCTTGTGCAGGTTCTCTGCTGTTCGCTTGTGTTCCTTTGGTGGTGAGAAAGGTTGGGGTTGGCCTAGGGTGTGGTTGGCTGTGGTGGTCTTTGTTTTCATGTGTGAGTGGGGTGGGTGGGTGTTTTGGATCAGGTTAGCCATATTGATTTGTATGCTGTTGGTGGGTTTTTGTCATGGTCTTGTTGGGTTGAGTATGTGTTGTTGGTTTGTGGGCTCAGTCTCGATGATGATGCCTTGAAATGGTTTTTCTCTCCCCTCCACCCCGGCAGATGTGAAGCATGCCAAGAACTGCCCCATCGATTGTGCCTCCATATACTACAACGGGGTCCGGAGGTCGGGCATCTATAGCATCATGCCATCCGATGGAGGTTTGCCCATTGAAGTGCTGTGCGAGATGGATGTGGAAGGTATGGAAGGAGGCAATGGGACCGGGTCCTCCCGTGTGCTTCCTTACATGTTGAGATGCTTGGGTCAGACGCTGCTTCTTCCACAGAGAAGTTGCTGAAGTGCACCTCTCTGCTGAAGTGGCTCTTCCAGGATCCTGGACTAGATGTTAAGTATAATTGTTTAATTCACACTGAAATGGAGAATGCCTGTGTGTGTTTAACTGGAAGATTCCACTGAAGCTAAAGAAGAGCTCTCTAAGTACCTAGGATGGGTTGATAATTAACTGTTGGTGTTCTCTGCTAGCTAACATGTGAGTGTTTAACCTTAGATCACACGAGAGATGTTCAATTGCAAATTGCCGTTTTGAAGGGAGTTTCCTTTAGTTCTTTTGTTCCCAGCCAGAGTGGGAGTAAGATGTGATACTGAAGCTCTGCAGGAACTGCATAGCCTTAGTAAGGATGCAAGCTAATTTTGGCTGGAATTGGGGGGGGGGAGAGAGAGAGTTCTGCTAGAAGCAAAGTTATTCTTAACATGCTGAGCATGTGCTGGACATGCACAAGATACTGTACAACTGCGACTAGCTTTTAAGTGCTGCCTTCATAAAAACATAAGGACATCAGAAAATCCTGCTGGATGAGGCCAATAGCCCACCTGGTCCAGCATCCTCTTCTCACAGTGACCATGCAAATACTCATTATGCTTCTTTAACTGCTTTATTAATTCAATATTCTTTCTGCATATTGTTCCATTTAAAATTTTGTTTTCACATCATTCGAAATCTTCATTGTTAATAAAAAATTTGTGTATGTTTATTCAAATCCTGCCAGCGAATCTAAATCTATTTGTTGTTTTTTCAGATAATGTATAAATAATTCCCAATCTTCTTTAAAGTCCCGATTGTCCTTTTGGCACAATTTGTTAATTTTGCCAGTTCTGCATAATTCATCTTTTTTTTCTGGCCATTGTTCCTTTGTTGGTAGTTCTTCCTTCTTCCATCCTTGGGCTAGCAAAACTCTTGCTGCAGTTGTAGTGTACAGTACATAAATAAGTTCTTTAATTTCTTTGGAATATCTTGTCCTAAAATCCCTAATAGAAATGCTATTTTTTATTGTTTTTGTTTTTGTTTTCAATTGGGTTGTCAGTTCAGTGACATTTCTCGCCCCCATTGTGTGGCAGGTGGAGGCTGGACCATCATCCAGCGGCGTCAGGACGGCACGGTCAACTTCAACCGGACGTGGAACGAGTACAAAGACGGCTTTGGGGAGCTGAGCAGTGAATTCTGGATGGGCAACGAAAACATTCACAAGATCACCAGCCAAGGGGACTACTCCCTCCGCATCGACCTGGAAGACTGGAACAATAAGCACAAACATGCCTTTTACCAGCTGTTCAGGTAGGTCTTCAGGTGAGAGGGCACCTGGGTTACTGCCCAGCAAAATACCACCCATATTTTAGAACAGGTACCAAATTTGCACCTTCCAAAACAACCAGCCCACTGAAACACAGACTGCCTTCCCGATCCACAGCTCTCTGAATTTTGCAATGCCATTCTGCAGCAAAGCATATGCAGAAAAAAATGAATATACTAAAATGTCAGTTACAGGTAGGTAGCCGTGTTGGTCTGCCATAGTCAAAACAAAATAAAATAAAAAATTCCTTCCAGTAGCACCTTAGAGACCAACTAAGTTTGTTCTTGGTATGAGCTTTCGTGTGCATGCACACTTCTTCAGATACACTGAAACAGAAGTCACCAGACCCTTATATATAGTGAGAGGGGGGAGGGGTATTACTCAGAAGGGTGGTGGGAATGGGTGATTGGCTGATGGGTGTGGAAAACCTGTTGATGACTGTTAATGACTGCAATTAGTCCTAAAGGAAAAAGCAAGGGGTGAGATGGCTAAAGATAGCTTTGTCATGTATAATGAGATAAGAATCCAGTGTTCTTCCCTGTTGCCTTGCAGCATTGAGAACGAGGTGAATTACTACCGCCTCCACGTGGAGGGCTTCAGTGGGACGGTGGAGGATTCCTTCGCCTGGTACCACAACAAGAGGAGTTTCAGCACGCCCGACTCGGGGAATATCTGCGCCGCTATCTCCCACGGAGGCTGGTGGTACCACCAGTGCTTCTTCTCTAACCTCAACGGCGTTTACTACAAAGTAAGTCTGGCCACCCTCTTGGGTTTTCATTTTAATTTCAGCTTCAAGCAAGCTTGTGTGTGTGTGTGTGTGTGTGTGTGTGTATGCAATATGCTAAAAATTGCTAAATTTATAAGCTAAATTTGTATGCTAAATGTACAGTCATATCTCAAGTTGCGTCTGCTTCAGGTTACGTGTTTTCGTGTTGCATCTTGTGGGAACCCAGAAGTACCGGAATGGGTTACTTCCGGGTTTCGCGGCTCACACATGTGCAGAAGCGCTAAATTGCGCCACACGCGTGCACAGACACAACACTTCGGCTTGCGCCAGTTCCGTGTTACGGATGGGCCTTCAGAACGAGGTTCCACTGTATATGCTAAAGCTATTTTGGGTGATCTGCATACTATCCCCTGCTTTTTCCTGTAGGACTAATTGCAGTCGTCATCAACAGAATAAAAGAATTCCTACCAGGAGCACTTCAGAGAGCAACTAAGTTTGTTATTGGTATGAGCTTCCCTGTGCAAACAAGTTTACCATACCCATTGAGTCAATCACCCATCTCCTACTACCCTCCTGAGAAAAACCCACCCCACCCTCCCACTATATATAAGGGTCTGGTGACTTCTGTTTCAGTGTATCTGAAGAAGTGTGCATGCACACGAAAGCTTATACCCAGAACAAGCTCTAAGGTGCTACTGGACAATTTTTTTTAATTTTTTAAAATTTGTTTTGACTGCGTCAGACCAACACGGCTACCTACCTGAATCTAAACACAGGAAAGTAATTTAGGCCCTGGTGGGTTGCCAGGAAAGGTCATAGCATTTTCTGAATCTCCCCCTCCAAACAATTGGACTAGGGTGGCAGGGAGGTATCATCCTTGAAGCTGACTTGCAACCAATGAGAGAGTTTTTTTAACACCACAGAAGACAGGGAATAGTGGGGATTCGAATCCAGGTCACACCCAGTCCCATCTGACAGTGTTGTTGTTCAACCCCCATCACTCCCAGCTAACAGGGGTCAGTGGGAGATGGGAGTTAGAATCCAGAACCATCTGGGGAAAGGGACTAGGAGAGAAAGGCAGTGCGCTTCTCAGAGCTCTATGTGAAGTGAAATACAGCCATCTTTCCAAATTTGCTCTTTTCTGAATTTTGCAATGCAGTTTTCCTATGGGGGTGGGTGGGATGGGGAGTGAGCCTAAGAATGAATGTCTTAGTGAAAAGAGCAGGCAACATGCTTGCAAGAAATGTGTTGATTAGGGGAAATTGCATACTCAGTAATGTGCAGATTAGGGACGCGGGTAGTGCTGTGAGTTAAACCACAGAGCCTAGGGCTTGCCGATCAGAAGGTCGTTGCTTCGAATCCCCGCGATGGGGTGAGCTCCTGTTGCTCACTCCCAGTTCCTGCCCACCTAGCAGTTCAAAAGCACACAGTGCAAGTAGATAAATAGGTACTGCTGTGGTGGGGAGGTAAACGGTGTTTCCGTGCACTGCTCTGGTTTCCCCAGAAGCGACTTAGTCAAGCTGGCCACATGACCCGGAAGCTGTACACCGGCTTCCTCGGCCAATAAAGTGAGATGAGAACCGCAACCCCAGAGTCGTCCGCGACTGGACCTAGGTCCCTTTACCTTTACCTTTAATGTGCATATTAGGAGGAATTTACACCAGAATGCTCACGGTTTTCATGGAGATGTAAAAAAAAAAGTAGCAATCATAAACTGACGCAGGAATGAGAAACAGAGATTGATAGAATCACCCACCTTTAATTTAAAGGGCCTCGGGTCCTCCCATCCCACGTTAAGCACTAGGTGTCAGATTTCCACATCTGGCTTTAGCGAAAGGGTGCAAATTTACCCTCTGTTCTCTTCCCCAACTCTCTCCCTCTCTCCTCTCCTCCTGTGTTGCCCATGTGCGCAGGGTGGAAGATACTCTCTGAAGAACCGCAAGATTCTTGGCCCCGATGGAGTGGTCTGGTACACGTGGAAGGACACCGATTATTACTCCCTGAAGAAAGTCACAATGATGATCCGCCCCCGCATGTTCCGCCCCCACCTCTCCCCGTGAAGGAACCGGGGATTTCCTTTTCATCAAATCACATCTGGGCGATGGATGACCTCTGACCCTGGACGCCTGCATCGCAGTCCACCTGCCTGTCCTGAGGCATGGCCCCTCATGCCCGCCAGTCTGTCACGTGGACACTGCAAAGAGCAGTGGACAGAATCCGACCCTTGGGCGCTTTTGCCGGGGGGAGTGTCTGCGTTCTGGCAGCAAGGCTAGCTTGACGAACAAGGGGTGGTTGGTGCTCCCCCTAAATGTGGGCGCTTTGGTGGCTGCAAGCTGGGGAGATGGCAGCCCAGTGGAAGTCACGGCTTCTTGAGGAATGGCTGCGTCTTTGTCAGAACGAAAAGGAAACCAACGAAATGAGTTTGGAATATCAGTATATTTTTATGAAGACTGATGGGCGCCAGTTTGGAGGGGTGCAGTGCTGCCCTCTGTTGGAAGAAGCTGGTATTTGCGGAGGGCTGGACCTCAAAGTCCCACTTTCGCTTACTGTTTCCGACATTCAGACATCTTGCCTGTTCAGCCTTGAGGAGTCGCCATTGCCAACTGCTTGCCAAGCAAAAGGAACTGCTCTGCAAATGGGAGGCTCCTCGCTTGCTCTGGCAGTTCGGGGGCCTATTTCTGGAGCGTATCACAGAGAACCCTTGCGACAGGGACCTATATTTCCTTGAAGCTGAACTGTTTAGTGTAGTTGGAAGAAGAGGAGGAGAAAAGAGACAGCACCACTTTTACTTATTTCGTAAAATTTATATACAGCTTGATTTGTAAAAACAAAACCCTCAAGGTCTTAAAAATGGGGGAAAGGTCCCCTTTGCTTTCCTGACCTGGTGCTAGAGGTGCTTTTTTGCAAAGACTCAGTCCTTCTTTGGAATGGATTGTCTGAAAAATGAGAGACTTGTATTTTCAGAATTCCTGAAAGCAGAAGCTGGAATATTATCCATCCCCTGCTTCTGCCCACTGTGGAGGGGACCCTTCAGTTTGGAGTGGGGGGGGGGGTAGGATTGGCTGCAAAATCATAATTGCCAGGGACAACTTCAGAACTGCTTGAGGGAACTGAGAGCAACATCTGCAGCAGAGATCTGGACCAGGAGGTACAATTTCTCCTGCCAGGTCTGTGATTGGAATCTGTCTCCCATAAGCTCACACAACTTCTCCAAAGTGGTCTTGCCAACCAACTGCTCACCGGCAAAAGACCTCGGAGTGGGGTTTTGGGGGTAGAGGTGTCAGAAGGAGGATAAGCTTGCAAGGGATGCCAAGTAAATGTTTTGGGGTGGGGAGATCAGTGTGGAAGAATTGTTGGGAGCTCAGTAGAGCTGATGTCAAAGCTTTGTCCAAATCTTACCTGAATAAACGTCTTATGTGCTTTGAAGAAACTTTGCATGGGATTTACAACCTGCTTGCGGGCAGATTTCACAGGGAACCTGGCCTGTGCCACAAGCACCACAGCGCTGTGGGAATGTTGTGGGTAGCAGGAGAGGATATATTGATTAAATATTATCTTTCCTAACTCACGCTAGTGAGTTTATTCATACAGCAGAGTACATTCCCCTCTTTACACAGCAGGAAGCTAGTTGCAGATTCGAATATCTTAAGTTATATTATTCCTGGTAAGACCCCTTTGATTCCCTCCTAAAAGAATAAAGACACAACAGTCTTCTTTTAAAAGTAGAATCATAGAATCCTAGAGTTGGAAGAGACCACAAGGGCCATCCCGTCCAACCCCCTGCCAAGCAGGAAACGCCATCAAAGCATTCCTGACAAAGAAGGAGACTCCACCACACTCCTTGGCAGCAAATCCCACTGTCCAACAGCTCTTACTGTCAGGAAGTTCTTCCTAATGTTTAGGTGGAATCTTCTTTCTTGTAGTTTGAATCCATTGCCCCGTGTCCGCTTCTCTGGAGCAGCAGAAAACAACCTTTCTCCCTCCTCTAGATGACATCCTTTGATATATTTGAACATGGCTATCATATCACCCCTTAACCTTCTCTTCTCCAGGCTAAACATACCCAGCTCCCTAAGCCGTTCCTCATAAGGCATCGTTTCCAGGCCTTGGACCATTTTGGTTGCCCTCCTCTGGACACGTTCCAGCTTGTCAGTATCCTTATTGAAGTATACTCACATTCAGTTCACAGTTGGATCCCAGAAGGCAGACTTTAGCTTAGAGTTACAGAAGAGGGTTTGAGGTCATCCCATATGGGAACTGGTCCCACATGCAGTCCAAGAGAAGAAAGGGCATCAAAAGAGAGGAAGGTGGCTGCGTGACTGGACCTTTTGTGGGGTCTGGAAGGGTCATGCCCATCTACCTGGTCACATGCAAAGGAAGGATGCTCCAGACCAGGTGTAACAGGAAGTTCAACTGGCTGGACCAACATCCCCCTGTCTGTTTCCACTCTAGGCAAACAGGAAATGTTGTATTAGACTGCTTATCCCACAAGTGCTCAATGCCCACTGCCCTAATCCAGGGACCTGAGAGTGCCCCTTGTTCATTTTAGCCAAAAGGCAGGTCCCCCAAAGTTGCTTCTGCAAATCTGAACCTCCCAGATTCCATATGAAATTGCTGAGCAGAGGCGTCAGGTTGCCCCCCCCCAAGACTGAGGGGATGGGGCATGCACATGTGACATCATGTTGTCTGAAGGAGGTCAAGCGCTCTGGAGGAGCCAGCCACTGAAGCTGCGATGCGCAATGAATTACGCGCATGACATCATGGTGCGCGATGCACACCGGGGGGCCTCAACGTCGAGGAGAAAAGCAGGTTTCCATTCGGGGGGAATCATGATGTCACCCTGGACTGTGGAAATGTCTTGTGGTTCATATCCCTAAATAAATAATTTTAAAAAGAGAGAGAAATGGAAAAGTGCAACATGAATTTTGAGACAGTCTGGGTACCAGTATATCCCGAGTCTTCAAACTTCATCACAAAACTGGACCACTTGTTGGATTATATTGCCACCTGCTGGTATATTAGGTAGAAAGATGCATGACTGGAAGGATGGGTGATGTTTTAGAACAGTGTTTCTCAACCTTTTTCCAACCGTGGCCCCCATACAACCTTGTTTCCTTCCTGTACCCCCCTGTCCTACTGGTAGAAAGGTAGCTATGTTTTATTTATAATGTTTATAATCATATTAAAAGGTAAAGGGACCCCTGGCCATTAGGTCCAGTCGCGGATGACTCTGGGGTTGCAGCGCTCATCTCGCTTTACTGGCCGAGGGAGCCGGCGTACAGCTTCTGGGTCATGTGGCCAGCATGACTAAGCCGCTTCTGGCGAACCAGAGCAGCGCATGGAAACGCCGTTTACCTTCCCCGGAGCGGTACCTATTTATCTACTTGCACTTTGATGTGCTTTCAAACTGCTAGGTTGGCAGGAGCAGGGACCGAGCAACGGGAGCTCACCCCATTGCAGGGATTCGAACCGCCGACCTTCTGATTGGCAAGCCCTAGGCTCTGTGGTTTAGACCACAGTGCCACCTGCATCCCATACATAATAAGTATATAAACTCTGTTTACCTTCCCTGCTGGAGCAGTACCTATTTATCTACTTGCACTTTGACGTGCTTTCGAACTGCTAGGTTGGCAGGAGCAGGGACCGAGCAACGGGAGCTCACCCCATTGCAGGGATTCGAACCGCCGACCTTCTGATTGGCAAGCCCTAGGCTCTGTGGTTTAACCCACAGCGCCACCCACATATTATTTATATTATATTATATTATATTATATATTAAGTATAAAATTTCACCTGCAGCCCCCTTGGAATATCCAGGGGAGCAGGGGACCATATAGCCCCCGGTTGAGAAACACTGCTAAAGAAAATATGTGACTGTACTGTACAGGTCCCTGCCAGCAGGAGTTTACAATCAAAAATTTGACTCAGGAAAGTGGTGGCAGAGATAAACAGGGCATTATTCCGCCCTTAATGTTGAACATGTTCATGCTCAGGGTGCTTCTAGGTGTGGGCAATTTTGTAGCACCCTGTTATTGCTGTTCTGCTTTAAGCTGCCAGCGAAACAGCAACTTTGCTTCCCAACGATACCCTGTAGTGAAGTGGGCAGCCGTGCTTTCCCAGCCCTGTATGTGGAGGGGAGCAATTTTCAGTGGGACGATTGTGTGTGTGCAAAGGGTTAAATATCCTTTCCTTCATTCACTGCAGTGCATTGCCATCACTACAATTTAGTGTGTACTGGGGTGGGGGGGGGGAGAAAGCCAGTGCTGTTTGTAAAGGGAAGGGTTAAAGTGGGAGATGCTTTTGAATTCTGGTGCTGGAGGAGACTCTTGAGAGTCCCATGGACTGCAAGAAGATCAAACTTATCCATCCTTAAAGAAATCAGCCCTGAGTGCTCACTGGAAGGGCAGATCCTGAAGTTGAGGCTCCAGTACTTTGGCCACCTCATGAGAAGAGAAGACTCCCTGGAAAAGACCCTGATGTTGGGAAAGATGGAGGGCACAAGGAGAAGGGGACGACAGAGGATGAGATGGTTGGACAGTGTTCTCGAAGCTACTAACATGAGTTTGGCCAAACTGCGAGAGGCAGTGGAGGATAGGCGTGCCTGGCGTGCTCTGGTCCATGGGGTCACAAAGAGTCAGACACAACTGAACAACAACAACAAAGTGGGAGAGATGGTCCTTAGGTGAGACAGGCTACTGAGAAGGAAATGGCTACAGCAATCAAGGAAATGGTTAATGCAAACTATACAGGCTGTCATCAGTCAAAACAGCAGTGCAATGGGTCGTCTACACCTGGGGAAATGTTGGAGGAACTGGGTGTGGAAGAAGGGATTATTTTTTTCATGGGCACAAATCACCCCATATATGAGATAAGGAAACTGGTGCAAGGTCATCCAAGCCAGTTGCTATGGCAATGGCCCAGTGCCATCTATAGAAGTGATTAGGGCATGCCACTCAGTCAATGGAGTCTGTCCATTACACCTTGGAATTGCTGGAGCAATAGAGATACTTTTTACTTCTATATATCCGTGGCTGCGTCTGCAAAGCCTACAAGCTCTATGTGTATATCAGTGTCTGGAATTGTATTGCTGAAGTCTTATCTTCTGCAGCAGTAAACTATTTTGGGTGTTAAGCTGCCTCTGTGTGGTGACTGGAACCGGGGACAGCTTCCACTGACAAGTGGATATCTCACCTCAGGTCCCCAACAGGAAATTGCACAGATACTCCGTTGAGGGTTTTTGTTTTCTTTTTTAAGCTGTATATTTATTATTATTTATTGATTGTAAAATGCCATGTAGATGCCCTGTAAAAAAAAAAATACTTTGAAAATGAGTGAACCATAGTAAAAATACCCAATCTGAGTTACAGTAGGACAGAGGAAATTGAAATTGTGTCTTGAAAAAAGTTGGTTTTGAGGAAGGATTTGAATGAAGTTAGCCCGGTGGTGTGTTGCTGGAAGCCGCCCAGAGTGGACAACCCAGTCAGACGGGCAGCACATAATTAAAAAATTATGGCGATGCGGGCAATTAAAAATTCTTCATAATAATAATAATAATAATAATTATTTTATTATTTGTACCCCACCCATCTGGCTGAGTTTCCCCAGCCACTCTGGGCAGCTCCCAATTCGAGTGTTAAAAACAATACAGCATTAAATATTAAAAACTTCCCTAAACAGGGCTGCCTTCAGATGTCTTTTAAAAATAGGATAGCTGCTTATTTCCTTGACATCTGATGGAAGGGTGTTCCACAGGGTGGGCGCCACTACCGAGAAGGCCCTCTGCCTGGTTCCCTGTAACCTCACTTCTCGCAGTGAGGGAACCGCCAGAAGGCCCTCGGAGCTGGACCTCAGTGTCTGGGCAGAATGATGGGGGTGGAGACGCTCCTTCAGGTATACAGGACTGAGGCCATTTAGGGCTTTCAAGGTCAGCACCAACACTTTGAATTGTGCTTGGAAACGTACTGGGAGCCAATGTAGATCTCTCAGGTAATAGTTACTTGATAGTTTCTCATTTTAATTTGTATTTTAAAAAATAAAATCTATTTAAAGGGGAAAAGAAACTGGATGTACATTTCCAAAATATAAGATAGAAAACAAATAAAATAAAACCTACATACAGCAACAGTTTTTTGAGTTGTGTGGGCTCCTATGATGTAAGTCATGGGCCCCGCCTGCTAGCCTGCTCCCTAAAATTCTTAAGATTTAGTGTCAGGATATAACGTAGTCCTGGACACAGCAGAGTTAACCGCAGACTTTTCTGGAAGCTTCTGGCTGTTGTGTAATTAACTGGACAGCACAACAAAAATATCACTGGTTTGCTCATTTCTATATATAGGGTGCCGACATTCTGCATTCACTGGTTGCATGGCACAAAAAAAACAGTGACAATTTGTAGTTGACAAAGGACAGCTGGACATACAAAGGGCTCCATTACCTTCAGGAGCTTGGGGCCTCATCAAACCCTGGGAATGTGTTTGTGATGAAGATATAAAACCAGTTCTTTGGTCATAGAACTGCATTCCTTCCCTGCATCTCCAGTCCATCTCCCTGCTGCTTCAGCTCTTAGGTATCCAGGCCACCAGCCATTGCTAAGCAACAGCCTTAGGCCAATCAGGTTTGATCCGAGCATTTTCCGCTTTGTTTACTGCATCCTGCCGCTCAGCATCCCTCAGTGCAAATTTGGGATTTTGCAGCAGAGAGGGAAAGATATCTTCTGAGCAGGAACAGGGCAGCGGGGGGTGGGGGGTGGGATTCAACATGGTTCAAGTGTTAATGTGAACTCAGGTGTTAATGTGAACCTGCCCAATTCAGCCTCAACGGACCAAAACACAGCTATCTTTCACAATCCACACTTCTCTGAATTTTGCATTGTGATTCTCCAACCAATTCAAGTGTACCAAGATGCATCTGTTAGCTGGGAAGTGTGCATATGTTAGTGAAAGCAACATATGTAAGTATACCTTGTTAGGGTAAATTGCGTACGGAAATATATGTGTCGGGGGAAGTTACATACAATGAATTTTCATGAGGGCCTTTTAGAAAATAATAATTGCAAACTGATGCAGAAATGTAGACATCTGAACTGAAAGACTGGAAAACTGCAAAACTAAGAGGGACCTAAATTGGCAGGTGTGTTCATCCCTGCTGCTGAGTGACAAATACCAATATCCAAAGTTCTTGCAGGGGTATTGCAAAACCCTAACATAGGAGCATAGGAAGCTGACTTGAGGTCCCTCTATCTTAGTACCATGCTGACTGCCAGGGACGTTCCCAGAGTTTCAAGCAGGGATTCTCACAGCCCTCCCTGAAGATGCTGAAGATCAAATCTTGGACCTTTGTTCTCTCAAAGCAGATGTTGTACTGCTGAGCTCTTGTCCTTTCCCAGAAGCCCTTCCTCCGTTGGCTATGGGGTGTTGGGATGTGGGCACTGTGAACTGGTTTCCTCTTTGCTTTTTTTTGCCTTTGCAATTCCCTGATCTAATTCTAACAATCTATTTTAATCCTCTTGGTATGCAGCGGGAAGAGATGCATAGTCCATGGACAGCCATATTCAAATAGATCTCTAGGTCAGGGGCTCATTTATCTGGCCCCCGGCGACACCTGCCACCCGCTCTTACCAGCGCAGAGCAGTGCAGCTGCCCACTTTCGGGTCAATGGAGCGATGGAAATAGCTTGTGCGCATGCGCGTCATTTCCGGCGCACTTCCGGTTCTGCGATGCCAGTGTGCATGTGCACAAGCTATTTCCGGGGTTGCGCCGACTCGAAAATGCGCCTGAAATGACGCTTGCGCATGCGCACAAACGATTTCTGGCGCTCCGTCAACCCGAAAGTGTGCCGGAAATAGCGTCTGGGCCCGTGCTCTGGCCCGCTGTCTGATTGGCACTGGAGGAAGCGGCCCGAGGTCCAGTAAGTCTGGGGTCACCTGCTCTAGGGCTTGGCCAAACACTCTCCACTCTCCATTTGGGTGAAGTGGGGCTTTCACCTGAAAAAATATTTGGGCTGTGTAACGATTCACCTTCAGTGACAACAGCTACCTTGTTCGACACTACAGTTAAACCATGGCGCTCACTCCCACAGGAGGCAGGGGTGGTCTTTAAAAGAGGGTGAGGCGAATTCATAGAGGAGGAGAGAGCTAGCAGGGTTTGAAATCTTGCATCTGAAAATGCTTGTTGGTTCTGACAGATCTTTGTCTCCCGATTCCTCCCCCCCCCAAGTTTCTTGCTCTGCTTTGGTAAATAATCTTATGTTGTCTGTTGCATTTTATTTGCTTTTTAAGGAAAGTGTTGATGGCTTTTCGAGTGCAAATGGAAGCTGCAATGGGGAACTCACAGAGGCTGGAAAAGCGGGGTGTGTTTTTAAATATCAATGCATAATTTACATTTAAATCCCAACCCCACTAAAGTAACCCCCCCCAAAGAATTTGTCCCCCTCAAATACATGTGTGTGCCTTCTAATGCAGGCATCACAACGCTCATCTCTCAATCCCACCACCCTCCCAGGCATGCTTGGGGGTGCAGGAAAGGGCCTTCTTGGTGGTGGCTGCTTCCAGACAACTTTGGAACTCCCTTCTTAGTGAGGATGGAATGGCTCCCTTCTTGCTGTCATTCTACCAGCAGGTGAAGACAATTTTATTCCGCCAGACCTTTGGGAGCTGACAGTTTGTTTGGTTTTTAGAGAAAGGGCTGTTTATAGTTCTTTGCTGATTTTACTATATTTAAAATTCTATTACAGTCTCTTTTTTAATCAATGATTATCTTGTATATGTTTTTTTGTTTTTGTTTTTAGCTTTCTGTATTTTATCTGTCTTCTTTTAGTTTGAATAATCCGCCTTGAGTCCTGGCCTGGCGGGATATAAACAGATATAATAATACTAATGACACCACCACTCAGGAAAACAAACCCTTTCCCAAATGGTCAGAAAGAAAAGGAATGCCAACAGTTTTATTTACATCCATTGTGTACAAAAGTTGAGGACAGCCTCTTGCCACAACCAGAACTGCTCCAAAGAGTTCTTTCCCTTCCCCCTCTGCTCTTGGATCAATGTTTCCAGGTGATGGATGGCTCTCATCACAGCAATCCCCAGAGATGCTATTCTCACTCTGCCCCTCCTTATTTAATCAATAGCCTAAATACCTCATCCGGATGTCGGGGAGCCAAGGGCCCCAGCGGAGTTTTGCAATCAATACAGGATGGAGCTTTACAGCAAGAAGTTAGAAACCTCCTGAAATTCCTCTGTCTTTCTGCTTGCCAAAAGAGACCCCCCTTCCTTTTGCCCCCGCCCCCAGCCCTGCTTTGCTTGCTTAGCCTTCTTTCTGCTTTCCTGTTTTCTTGAGGGGCACCCAGGGATTCTGCCATTTCATAGAATCATAGAACCACAGTGATAGAAGGTATACCCAAGGGTCATTTAGTCTAACCCCCCAGCAATCCAGAAATTGCAGCTAAATTATCCCTGTCAGATGGCCATCTAACCTCTCTTTAAAAACCTTCAGTGAAGGAGAGTCCACTGCCGACCAGCTCTTACCACTATAAAGTTCTTCCTAGGATTTAGCTGGAGTTTCCTTTCTTTCTGATTTGAATCCACTGGTTTTTGGTCCCATCCCCCCCCCTACAGAGCAGCAGAAAACAAACTTTCTCCCTCTTCCATGTGACAGCTTTTCAGATACTGGAAGATGGCTCTTATGTCACCTCTCCATCTTCTCCCTTCCAGGCTACAGCGAGCTAAGCTGGGGTGGGAGGCCCTTCACACAGCCTAGGTTTAGCAAGTATTCAATACTGAGGTGCTGAACAAGTAGCATGAGGCAAACATGGTTTCTACATATGGTATGGGGGTGATGCTGGCAGACAAAGAAATCCCATTTGCCTCCTGGATCACACAAGGTGGCCCAGGTTTTGGCAGATGAAGAAATGTGTGGTGCTCAGAAGCTTGCAAATCCCTACCACGCCTCAAGTTTGTATCATCTGTTTCGTATTTTGGAATCCTCCTTGTCATTCAGAGGTACTCTGCTTCGGTCTCCGTAAAGGGACGATGGGAAAGTGCACTCTGCGCATGCATGCAGACACACTCGTTCCTTACCATTAGTTCACATGAGCCAGAGCACTGCAAGATATGTTGTCACCCCCAAGCAACTTGCCATGACACCCCTAAACAGAAAAGCAGCCACAGGCAGCCTTTGCTGGCCTGTAACTGTACATCTCAGCTGAGCGAAATTGGCAAAAAAGGGGGGGGGACCTGTGTGAACATGACTGGCTCAACAGCTAAAGCACCCAAGGTGTGCAGATGCCTGGGGGTGGGCTTACGCAGCCCGCAGTCCAACAGGTCGCATGCTTCAGGATCCCTAGCCACGTTTCAGAAGATGACAGGGTGCCACCCTTGGAGAGTGTATGACGGCTGCACACCCTCCAAATGTTGCATCCTGACATCCTCTGCATGCTGGTGGATGGACACTGGAAACCTCATGGAGGACGGGAAAGGGGGAGACAATGTAGGGACAGTTTGGAGTGGGAAATGGTAAGCAGTGAAAGAGTTAAACACAGAACACACAAACACACACACACAAACCCTCACCATTTCTTGGCTCTAAATCATCCCTTCCCAGAGCTGATTTTCTAGAATCAAAACAGTGTGTCACAATTTAAAACAACAACAACAACAACAACAACAACATGCATTTGTGGGTGATTTAACCCTGTCATGAAGACAATTTCTAAAGAAATAACCAGGCCAAATTCATTCCAGCTGCCCTGTGCCCCCCTTAAAATCTTTAAACCAAACAGCTCTCTTAACTGGGAAGGGAACTGCAACTGGAGAGAGGATATCAATCTGAATTTACAAGGAATTTTTAACTGGGAGGATTTGCTTAAGCATGTCCTCCTCCACACCCCAAAATTCTTATCTGCCTTTAATACCAGCTCTGCTGGTTTTATCTTCTAAAGTTGGAGGGCCCCTATAAACCAACTTCTCTCTCTATTTTTGCTCCATTCGTTTTTGTCCTTCTTTCTCTGGGAGGTGACCTGATCTCTTTCTTGGAGGCATCCCATCCAAATCAGGTGGTCTTAATTGTATTTTAGTCATCATAAGGTTTTATGCCTCACCCTTCGCCCAGAGCAGTTTCACATCATCATCCCAAGGAGCAGGGCATCAAACTGTACACCTCAAGAATTCCCAGCTTGACGGTGACCTTGCAAGAATTTCTGGACTCATGCGGCAATTAGGAAGTTTCCTCTCATCTACTCAGATTTCAAGGAGGGCAAGAAGGTACAAGGGAACTTTGCCTGTATCTGACAACAGCGAATCTCTGGCAAAATATTTTTTAGGAAATTATTATTTAAAAACAAAGGCCTGTGCGTTCAAAACCACAGCCACCACCAGTTAAATGGCATCAGGCTTGCAACACCTGGGAGTTAAGCAACAGGGAAGGAGGATTATGCAGGGAACTCAGAAATGGGGATGTTTCATTTCACAGTGGTGATCGACATTAATGGCAAAACACACAAGACAACACTCACCACAGAGGTGACTCTGCTCCCTCTGCTTGCTCTCGGTGGCCTGGGTCACCAGAGTCAGTCTACATCTCTTTCTTCTTTGCCCCCACCCCACCCCACAACCCTGCCTTCACATCCCCCCTTATACGAGTCTGCCATTCTGACCGCCCCCCCCCCTCCATCAGTTGGGTTCCATATTGGACACTGTAAGTGCAGGACGATGACAAAACATCCGCACCATTATATATATTTTTGTGGGGTATGTGTCTCCAGTTATCCATGCCCACCCCCTCCCCTCCCGCCCACCCCCAAAACACCCAGCTCTTCCTCCCAGCTCTTTCTTCCCGGTTCCCCCTCCCTCCCTGAAACACACGAGATGCTGTCACCAACCAATTCTTCACATTCACAAACAACGAAAGCAGAGGACAGTCCCGATCCGTCAGTCAACACGTTGCACTTGGAGGCAGCCGCCGCTGCCGCCATCGCCACCACCACCACTGCCACATCAGCTGCCTGCCATCGTCATCATCTTCTTCTTCTTTTGGAGCTGTCAGTCCAAAGTGTCATGTGCCCCCCCGGCGGGGAGTGGGGCTCCTTTACCTCGAGGCTTCTTCCTTCAGCTCCTTGTTCTTCCGGACCTCCTCAGCATGCTTGTCCTGTGGAGACACCGCCAAGGTGAGGCGATGGTCACTTGCTCAGGTGGCTTCCAAACTGGGTTAAACATATTCACAGAGGAGGGTGCAGACAGGTGCATTATGATCATATCTGGCACACTTTCAACTTGTGCAATTTTAACCATAGGCGGTTGAAGGGGGTTGAAATTGCACAAGTTAAATGCAAGCAAGGCAGAGAGAATGAAAGGTTTGTTTGCACCAGGTCTGCTTGGGGTTACTCAGCGCATAAAGAGCTTGTAAGCTCTCCGCCTTGCTTGGAGGGAGCAAGTTCTGCTCAGCACACCCATTCTGGGATGCTCTCGCGAGATCTCACGGAGCCATCTGAGCTCCCACGAGCTCTTGTGTGAGCATCCCTAGGCTTCTAGATCCAGTATATGGAGATGGCCTTGCCTGGCAAGCAAGGCAGAAAGCTTAAAAACTCTTTCCGTGCCAGATCTGCTTGGGTTACTCCATGTGAAAAATGCTGAAGCTCTCTCCTTTGCTTGCTGGGCAAGACCCACTCAGTGTGCAGGTTCTGGGAATGCTGGATGCAGAACCCTTGGAACCAAAACTCTGAGTCAGATGCAATTGTACTGTGTAATTTATTTCAAAAGTTGTTCTGATATTGTATCAGGGTGGCATCCAATGGGTTCGTTTTAGTGCAGGGATTGCCCACCTGGTTCAACATCCTCTTCTCACTGTGGCCAACTAGATGCCTGTTGGAAACCAGCAAGCAGGACCCGAGCTCAAGAGCCCTCTCCCCTCCTGAGGTTTCCAGCAACTGGGATTCAGAAGCAGCGCTGCCTCCATCCTGCAAATCTCTCTGACTTAGCCCAACCCACACCTCCCGCAGTGAGGTTGCAGCTGGGCCCTCCTCACCTTCTCCTGCAAGCGTTCCAACATAGCAGCTAGATGTGCCTCCCGGTTCTCCTTGTTGGACTCCATCTTCTGCATCAGCCTCTCCTTGGCCGTCTTGATGAAGTTGTTGTTCTCCTCGATGGCTTTCTGAATGACCTCTCTCTCGTGCTCTCGCTTCCCCGCCAGGTGCTTCAGCAGCTCTGCTTCCTGGTACTAAACGCACAAAGCAAGACAAGACATCAAGGACAGTCATCCTTTGACACAATCCCCACTGTTGGGAGGCGAGTATGGATCTTCCCGATTTCCCACATGTCAAAGACACTTCTAAGCCTCTCCCCAAGTGCTTACTGTGCATGTGAGGGGCAGGGGGCAAAAGAATTAAAGTTCTAATTCTGCTTATGTCTTGCTTCTAAACTGATTGAGGGCTGCGAAAGGGGGATCTGCAATGGCATTACAGCCTTCCTGCTCTTTTCTTGTCACCTGTGAAATGGCTTTGGAATCCACCCATCTCTTTCCCCTGCATGGAGTCCTATACATTTCTGAATAGCTCCCCCATATCAAATCTGAACATAAAAAATAGGAAAAGACTGTTGGATCAGGCCAATGACCCATCTAGTCCAGCCACCTGGCTGACCAAATGTGTGTGGGAAACCCACAAGCAGGATTTGAACACAAGATCCCTCTCCCCTCCTGTGGCTTCCAGAAACCTGGATTCAGAAGCACTGCTGTCTCTGACCATGGAGGCTGAACATGTGGCTAAGCCATCAATAGCTTTCTCCTAGAGGAGAACTCTCAAAGTGTTGGTGCCCTAAAGCCCTACGGCCTGGCCAGTATCCTGAAGGAGTCTCCACCCCCAATTCTGCCCGGACACTGAGGTCCAGCGCCAAGGGCCTTCTTGGCGGTTCCCTCACTGCGAGAAGCCAAGTTACAGGGAACCAGGCAGAGGGCCTTCTCGGTAGTGGCACCCGTCCTGTGGAACGCCCTCCCACCAGATGTCAAAGAGAAAACCAACTACCAGACTTTTAGGAGACATCTGAAAGCAGCCCTGTTTAGGGAAGCTTTTAATGTTTAATAGATTATTGTATTTTAACATTCTGTTGGAAGCCGCCCAGAGTGGCTGGGGAAACCCAGCCAGATGGGCGGGGTATAATTATTATTATTATTATTATTATTATTATTATTATTATTATCATTATCATTATCATTTATCCTTTTTCAAAGCCATCCAAGTTGCTGACCATCACTATCTGCTGTGTGAGTGAGTTCTGTAGGTTAACGATGCGCTGCTTGATGAAGGACTTCCTTTTCTCTGTCCATATAACCTTTCTGTAAGGAAATATGGTGGGGAAGCCTTGTCATTTCCACCAATGTGCTTTCCCCCTAATCACTTGATGATTTATTGTTGATTTTACAGACCCTGGGTTTCCTTCAGGGTCTCCCACCTTCCCTGCCTTTGCATGAATCCAACAGTGCTCATCTTCTTGGACCGTTTGAGCCAGCATCTGAGGTAGGCGGGCAGGCAGGCTGGGGAGTCTACCTTTCACTGACCTTTGTTTTCAGTTTGTAAACTGCCAATAAATTTGCAAGCTTTCAAGAAGGGCCATCGCTCAGTGGCACAGCATCTCCTTTGTGTGCAGAAGGTCCCAGCACTGCCAGGTGAGGCTGGGAAAGCCCGCAATCTGAAACCTTGGAGGAGGTGCTGGCTGTCAGTGGACGTCTATGTGGGAATGTTTGGGGATGCAGGAGAGGATATATTGTTTAAGATATCCTATTCCAACTTGTGTTTACAAGTCCCAGAAATTAGCAGAGTTCTCATTCCCCTTTTAAACACACACACGCAGCAGATAGCTTGCTCAGGTTTGTTAAAACCTCTGTAATAAATGTCCTGGTATTTTCCCCATTAATCCCTCTCAAAATAAGACAATACACAGTCTTCTATAAAAGCATAAAACGTTTACTCACCATTACAGCCGTTAAGAGTCGTCAACAGGTTTTCCACACCTATCAAACCATTCCCACCACCCTCTGAGACTACTGGTGACTTCTGTTTCAGTGTCAGTGTTCTATCAAAAGCATAGTTGGTCTCTAAGGTGCTACGTGACTTACTACCACGAGAAATCATCTGTTCACAATTGGATCCCAGACGGCAGACTTAAACTTAGTAAAAGTAACATTTACTCAGGAGACTGTTCCATAAGGGAAAACAGCCCCTTTGTCCTCTCTTGGCTGGAAGCCAAGAGAGCATCTTAGCAATACAGCTTGTTTGAGAGCGTCGTCCAAAAGAGAAAGATGGAGCCTGGTCCCTGTGGTTTTGTATTAACCTGCCCAGGTGAGACCACACCCATCTCCAGTTACATAGAGGAAGTCCATCCCAGCCCAGAATAAACAGGAAGTTCCGGCTGGTGGACTAAGATGCCTTTTGTGTCCACTCTAGCAATGTTGTGTTTGACTGCTCCTGCGTTTTACATCCCACAGTGTACTGGATCTGACCCATACTATAGGCAATCCCCTGCTGGATGAACTAGCGGCCTTACTCAGTGTGTAAGGTAGCTTTCCAGGTCTCTAAATTAGAATTATAGAATTGTAGAGTTGGAAAGGACCCCGGTCATCTAGTCCAACCCCCTGCAATGCAGGAATCTCAGCTAAAGCATCCATGACAGATGGCCACCCAACCTCTGCTTAAAAACCTCCAAGGAAGGAGAGTCCACCACCTCCCAAGGGAGACCGTTCCACTGTCAAACCACATAGATGTGGCTATGGTTGAAAGGGGGAATAACACAACTTGTGAGCAGTGGCTGGTTATAAATCTGGGTAAGATTGCTGAGTGGTTATCAAAGTGCATTTGCATCCAAGTGTGTTCAGCCCTGTGGGTGGGATTATAGGAAGCGAGCTACTGTATTCAGCATTGCAACGAAGTATTTCTAAATCTCTTTCCAGACAGGAAGCAGTGGGCAGCTACCACTTCCCACACATATGGAACAGCAAAGGGGTCGATGTTGGATCTGGTTACTCGGACTGGAAGGAAACAGAGCCATGGACAGGAATTCATTCATCTCTGACATCCGGTTGTTGTGGCTGGCAAGGTCCATTCTTGAGTATCTGCCAAGGTCAGGCAGGGAGACGGAGAGATGCCACCTAATGGCTGATCAATAATTCACAGGCTGGCAAACCACACACATTTCCTCATTATGGGAGCCTTCCTTGTATCATCAACACACGGTGCCTTGTTGACCTCAAAATGCTTTGGCAGCATTTTGGAGAGCTGCTTGACATTTTGCTGGGTTTGATGTCAGCCTCCTCCTTTGAAGCACCCCAGTTGGGAGGCTTCTTAAAGCACTTTTGCACACCTCACTTTGCAGGCGTCTTTACCTCCAGTTGCCCTTTTCCTGGCACATGGGGGAGACGGCAAGTTCCATACCCAGCCCCCTGTATGACCAAACCACATCCCGCCCCCTGAAAGGCCTGCCACGTTTGCCAACTGGGTGCTGAGCAGGCTCTCACCTTGCGTCTCTCCTCAGCTGCTTCCAGCTTCTTCTGGATCTCTTCCAGGGAGGGGTCTCGCCGCCGGGGCAGAGAGGCATTGAATTCTGGGATCCCATCAAAGGAGGGTGGCTTCAGGATGACCTCAAAGGACTGGCCGGAGGTGCGCTTGTTGAGCTCGATAACCTCCATGTCAGAAATGACGCACCAAGTGAGGTCTACGGTGTCTACTGGAAGAGAAGATGGAGGGAGAGGCTGGGATGTAATCATGCTAAGGAACAAATGTGTTAATGGAGGAAATGATGCTGGGAATAACTCAGGGCGTCCAGCTAGAGAAAGCACAGGAAGGGGTCTTATTCAGAGTCAGACAACTGGTCCATTGAGCTCTCCAGTGTTTCAGACAGAAAGTCTCCCCAGCACAACCTGGATATGCCACTGAGAACTGAACTTGGGAACTTCCCCGGTTGCCAAACACCTGCCAGACATCTGGCGATATAATCAAGTCCCCACATTGGATATGATTCCAATCAATCAACAGAGGAGGATTTAGGGCAGTGTGACCGGTTCCCCTGCACTGGGAGCTGAGCCAAGGGGGCGCTGCAGGGGGGTCACAACTATGGCATAGTGAATAGAGCAGAACGGAAGGCGAGAAGCAAGGGGTGACAAATTTTGGGCTCACACAGAGCGCCACTGAAATTTGAAAGAACAAAGTCTGCCCCTGCAACCAGGCTGCTATCAACATGAGTTCTGTCCTGTGATAACAGATTGTGCACTCTGGATCATGTTCCCAGAACCCTCGACAACTTCACAGACATGGAGGAGATCTTCACCAAACAAGCAAGTTTGGGAAAGGCTTCCAGACTGCAGAGCAGAAAGCATGAACCCCACAAGAACAAAGAAAGAGCCCCTCCTCAGCATCTGGGGAGCCTATTCTTCTCTCCACCCCACTATTTTTCATTATTATCATTGTATTTATTAAATTTATATTCCACCCAGGGCAGTTCACTACAGGAAGAGGCTATGATCCAGCTGCTTCTTTCTCTGTGGTCGCTAAATAAAAATGAAATAGGTATTTGGAGAGGGAATGGACCATGATGTTTCTCTCCTTGCCAGGAACAGGCACAAAGAGGTGGCAGAGGGCTCTCCTGCTGCAAGTGCTTGTAGCAGCTGTTGTCAGAACTAAACCACTAACCTAGATTACATTCGTAACAAGGCCAGGGTTGGCAGTGGATGCCTGGCTGCTTTGATCACTTGGGACCATCTCGACTACAGAGCAGCTTAAACCTAAGTGACATGTAAATGTCAAAAAAAAATTTTCCCACAAATTCAGTTTTATAAAAAATATATTTTTAATAAAAGAAAAGAAATTGAGCCTTTCCTGTGTTATTCGCAGGGTGCGGGCATGTCTGCTGGCATTGTCTAGAGTATAAGAATGCATAATGCATGTCTATTGGATTCATAATATATCATCATATATAATATATTACCTTCAAGCCTCAGAGCCCATGGGAGAGGGAGGCAGGGGGGAGTGGTGCCATCCGCCATTTGTGGAAAAGATCACGGGCAGAAGGAGCTGAGCAAATGGGACACAAAGAGCGGCAGGCCCAAACCCACAAGCGTCTGGGAGTTAAAGGGTCGGTGGTTGCCTCACTTACCTTCGTATTTATAAGATGGTTTGTTTAAGGGGTCTGAGAGGAAGCAGGAACAGAAGAGAGACACTAAAGGGAGCTCCTTCATTTTTTCTTTGTAGGCTGCAGGGAGGGGAAAAACACTTTGTCAGGAAAGGTCAAAGTCCATCACCAAACAGGCTCCCATCCATACAACTGCCTGGCATCTTCCTCTTCCTCCTCCTCCTCCTCATTTCGCTGCTTCCCTTGTAGAACTCAGCAGAGAGGAGGATGGGGACAGGGCCGGCACACCCATAAGGTGGACTGAGGGAGCTGCCTCAGGTGGCGGAAGGCCATGAGGCAGTGCCCCTGCCCATTGGAAGTTGACACCCTTCCGTTGGCAGAGGGGCAATGGTGCTTTCAGACGAGGTCTTGTGAGATCTTGCTGATATCTCACACGTTATGCAAGATCTTACCAAAATATTGGATTATGTGAGGTTTGGAGCTTTCAGGGTTAAATAAGCTCAACAGTACGCCCCTCCCACAGGGAAGATGTGTCACAACACCCGGGGTATCTGCTGTATGCGAATGCCTATGTGATTTATGTGACGCACTGTTTATTGTCAGTCCTACTTTCGGTTTTGAACGGGAGCGGACATGTCGTCCATAAGCCCAGGAGAAGCTCCGTGATTTATATGCTTGTAAATTAAAGCTGCTTGACTTTAAACAAGCCAGGCGTTGTAGAATTTATTGCTGGAAGGCTCTGAGGCACAAGGCACACATACCGTTGCGCAAGAAGAAGTAAGAAGTTTGAACAACTCTGCTAAAGCACTGGAGAAGCAGGGAAACGCAGAAGGAAGCGTAGCTGGACACCACTCCAAGTGCTAAACTGGTTTTGAGGCTTTTCCAGTAAAAACCAAAAGCCCAACAGATTATCTCGTGCTCTCTGTGAGATCTCTCCAAAAACCATTGCCACTACCGCACAACCCAGGTGAGGGAGGCATGGGTGCGGGGCAGGGGGGCAGTAGCAGGGTGGCTGTCCCTGGATGGGTACAAAACTAGAATGAGTCAGCTCTGCCTGTCACTAGTTCTGGTGGCACCTTCTGGTGGTCTCCCTGCCTTCTGACCCACCCGTCCCAAGAGCCAAACAGCAGCATGGGTGCTATAATCCCATGTTTTAGTCATGGGCTTGGTGGAAGCAGTTGACCATTTGTTGCGCAATGTGAGAAGGAAGATGCTGGACTGATCCAAGACAAGGTGCTGGACTGATCCAAGACAAGGGTCTTCTTATCTTCTCCGTGGACCTGCTTATTGGCCAAGCAGCAAGAGTACTCGGGTTTCCATACCTGCCAGCGTCATGGTGCCTGGTGTTCTGGGCCTCCTGCTGTCTGAGCCAAAGATTGTGTCCTGCTTGCATGTAGAGACATGAAAGAAAGGAAATGAACAAGGGTGAATTTAGTCACCAGGTTGTACTTTCAACTTTTCCAGGAAAAACGGGAAAACATAATGTCAAGATGCTACCGTTTGTATGCTGAAGCATGGAGGAACCAATGGTGGTATCTTGCTTTGGCAGGGCTTTTTCACAGCTACCGTAATATAGATATTAATTTTTTTAAAATTTTTGCACTAAATAAACCAGATTCTAGGCTGGGTTCTGCAAAAATGCAAAAGGTGATTGGTACAAATTAATAGCATTTGAATATTTAGCCCCCTTATTTGTTTCTGAAAGTGAGGCGAGGCAAAATCAGGCAGTGAAGTGTCCTCCCTGATCCAGCAGGCTATTATTGCGTCCCTCTGTTCAATCCCAGTTAAGAGCCTACCACTCCTCAATAAACTTCTTCACTTGTTTTCCAGAGACCCTTCAATGTAAGAGCTGGTTCAGACAACCGCCTTCCCCTCTACAATTGTGAAGCGTTGATTTTGTTGATCAGGTCTTGTTTGCAAGAATGCAGCTACTCACAGCTAGACTATTACTAATTCGAAGTGTTTTTAGTTCAACCCTCCCACCTCCACTGCAATAAGTAATAATATCGCTGTTCTTCAGAAGTTTAATATCCCCAAATGATTTTCTCCCCCCTTGGAAAAGATACAGGGATAGGTAGAGTGGCCTAACAAGCACTTGGCCTATGTTCAGAGGCTGTGTAAAGATAAGAACATGGGGTATTGTAACCAATGCAGGTATCTCTACAACATTTGGCAAAGATAGCTTTCTGGAGTTAGAATCATAGAGTTGTAGAGTTGGAAGGGACCCAAAGGGCCATCCAGCCCAACCCCCTGCAATGAGAAGGGCACTCATAGACAGAAGAGGCCACCTGACACTGTGAATCAGCGCTTGGAAGGGAATGGCACCAGGTCTGCGATGACCCCAGTTAACACAGCCTTAAAACAGCGCTTGGATGGTGAGGTCCCTCCCATTGCTCTCCTAATGGCATCTTCTTTCCTGAATGGTGGGTTTTTTGGGTAGTTTCCTTTGTGGGACAGCTGCGATGCTTATTTTTATAATTTTACCCTTTTTAATAATGTTTTATGGTATTTTGTGTAAAGGCATGGACCTCACAAATTTAATAAACTTGTACTTGTACACAGCCTTCACAGCTAGGGAGGGAAAACAGAGTCTAGACAATGGGAGCCATTCAGTTCCATACACCAGGGGCGGGGCGGGGGGAGCAGCTGCTCTGCTGCGGAGAAGAGATAGAAGGATTTGTCTTTTTAAAAGTTATCGTGGATCTCTGGGCCCTACACTCATGTCTCGAAAGGCGGGCAGAGCAAAGCATCCAACCAATATGTCATGGGATGGGGAGTGGGGGATGAGATATCAAAGAGAAATAATGAGGTTTCATTATTACTTTTTGTGGTCAGCCAGCCTGGGGTCATGAAGCGGTCTGACGTAGGGGTAGCCAATGTGGTGCCCTATGGAAGTTGCTGGGACACAACTCCCATCAGCCCCAGCCAGCACAGCCCATGGTAGAGGATGCTGGGAGTTGTAGTCACATATGTCCTGAAGGTGCCACACTTGCTTGCCCCTGTTCCAGCAAACTACAGCCGGGCTAGGCTTTCTGCTGGGGACTCCCGCAGCAGGCACGGTGTGTCTGGGGCATTTGCGTGACCTCCAAACCTACATCCCAGCTGGACAAAATCCATATATAGCTGTAGATGCTCTGGCAACAGGCTTCAGAGCAAAATCAGGCTGCTAAGCCTCCATTGCCTTCCCATCTGACACAGCTTCTGTCAAAGTTCTTCCCACTCACTGGTTATATAAGACTCAGCAGGCTGCAGCTGTGGAGAGATCTTCCCAGCCTACAATGAGGGGGGAGTCCCAGTCTGTTCACAAGTGATGCTCAGATCCGGTTTTGTGCTCAAAGGCACATCGACCATAACCTGCTGTGTTGCATTTGCCCTCTTCCTGCACTGCATTAGCAATACACATGTCCAAAAACCATCATTTCTGCCACACGTGAAAAGGGGCTGGGCCTTCCAGCCAGCTATGGATGGCTACTAGCCATGCTGGCTAGGCTCTGCCTCCAGTCAGAGGCATCAATGCTTCTGAATACCAGTTGCTGGAAAGTGCAGGAGCAGAGAGGGCTCCTGTGCTCAAATCCTGCTTGTGGTGCTCCCAGAAGGGGCATCTGGTTGGCCACTGTGAGAACAGGAGGTTGGACTAGAAGGCCCATTGGCTTGATCAAGCAGTCAGGCTCATCTTATGTTCTTCTGCATAGCGCAAGTGAGGGAAAGCCACAGTGTGTAGTGTCGGGAACAGAGCACAGAGTCCTTCTGAGAATGGGATCAGAAGACATCTTTGCAAATGGAAGTTGACACCTCATTTGCTGCGATGGGTGTGTGTGTGGAATTGGGGGGCATTAGCAGCAGGGAGGTGTGTTTGTCCCCACCTGATCAATTGTGCCACTTGGCTACAACACATATTGGTGCAGCTATCACAGGATTGAGCGGTAAGAACATGCTCAAGACCACGGGTCAGCAAACTTACTGCGCGCCTCGGGACGGTGTCTCCAGCACCAATTGCATGGCGGGCCGGAGGGTGGGGGAATGCACGCCCATACACATGCGCTATTTCCGGCGCACTTTCGGGTCGGAGGAGCACCGGAAATAGCTTGTGTGCATGGGCCTCCTCTGACCCGGATGTGCACTGGAAATAACGCTTGTGCATGAGCACAAGCTATTTCCGGTGCTGCTACGACCCAGAAGTGGAGAGCCGCGCAGTGCAGCGCTGGTAAGAGCAGGCAGCGGGGGTTGCCGCAGGCCGGATAAACAAGTTGCTCGGGCCTTATCCAGCCCGCGGGCCTTAGTTTGGGGACCCCTGCTCAAGACCAGTTTTCTTTACTGTTGCTTCATCCTATCCTTCCAGGGTTGCATCGTGGCACATGGCACTGAAAGCAGATATTGAGGACAAGGTTCTGGTGAGCCCTAGCTTGTTTTCATTTTAAATATATTTTTAATTCTCTTCATTAGCCACCATGGATGCATAAAGCCCTTCTCTTAAGCTCCTCCAGGTGTCTGGAAGCTGGCTGGTAGAGAGGAATGGGACACTCTGCACATGTTCAAAGGAAATCATGCCATCCCACCTTGTCCTACGAGTTCCTCTGGCGAAGCTTCCCACACTTTCTGATGGCAAGAGGTGTTTGACAGTGGAACCAATTCCCTCAGAAGGTGTGGACTCTCCTTTGGAGGCTTTTAAAGAGAGGCTGGGTGGCCATCTGTCAGCAGTGATCCCTGCATTGCAGGAGTTAGACTAGATGAGCCTTGGGGATCCCTTCCACCTCTACAGTTCTAGGATTCATTCCCTGCCCGCCCAAGACAAGACGCTCCCATGGCTTCTTCCTTTCCATGATGCTCAGCACCTAACCCTCTCATTCCAGGAGTGTTAATTGTGGCTGACAGGCCACCCCTTCCTTTGTCATGACTTCACAAGCAGCTTTGTCAGCAGCTGCGGGGGCTTATCCTTGGCTCTAACCAGATGATGAGTATGAAAATCTCTTTTAGGAAAAGGCCAGCTTGGAGGTGTGGGTGGGGTTGGGTGAGAAACCAGCTAATTAGGGTGACCACCTACACAGCATCGGAACGGAGGAAAGGGGACAGAAGGAGAAATAGATTCACTGGTGACAATAGGTAAGTGCAGGTGCAAATTCAGAAACAAGGAGCAGAATTCAAACAGAAATGCAACACAGTGGGGAAGACTGTGACCAGGTGAGCTTTGTTCTTCCTCAGTCTGCTGTCCATCATGTGTTAATTGCTGATGGGCAACTTTCACCCCAAGCCTCCCTTCTTCAAACAGAAGATGCCTTCACTGAGAGGACTGCCCTCCGCTAGAACTAGCTGGTGCAGATGTGAGAGAGGCATGGGAGAGAAGAAACAGAGAGCGAGGACGCTGCCCATCTTTTCAGTGGTTCCGCCACGGATGCTCCTGAGCTTAATGAATAAGGCAGTGCGGAGGAAACAACAGCCCTGTATAATATAGGATGAGCTCATTCGAGCTGCAAACAGGCAGGGCATGACGGGAGAGACCTCGCTTTGCAGCCACCTACAAAATGGAAGCTCCACAGCACGCCTTTGCATGCATGTGTAAGTATTGGGGGGGGGGGGTTTCCATTGGCTTCTTTCCCCTGCCACTTCCCCCCAAACTCATCACTCGCAGCAGGCAGGCACCCGGCAGAAATTAAGAAAATAACAATATGCATGCAGTGAGAAGGCAAAAATCTAACTTAAATTTTTTCCCCTCATCCAGCAATTATCCTATTCCACCACCCCACCCCAGAAATAATCGTTTGCACACTTGGCAAAAAAGAAAAAAGCATGTGGAAGAATGAGTGGCTCTTGCCACATGGTCAGCCTCCGTGCTTAGGTGTCAGACTCCAGGAGAAGCAAAGATCGCCCTCTGACATTATTCTTATTGTTTTTAAATACCCTCCCTTTGGCTTCTTCATACACAACAGGTTTTGCAAAAGCGAGCGAACGAAATTTCTCCCCTTGGAAGCGTCTTTATCGGTAACTCAGCCCCTCCACCCCTTCCCGCCCCTTTCCAAAGAATTCCAGCGCGCCCACTCCTGCATTGATTTCAGGAAGGGGGTCTCTCTCCCCACCCACCCTTGACAAGCAAGGCATTGCCGTTTCCCTTGAATGACAGGCGAGAGAGCAGAGAGCAGCTGCCTCCCCTTCCCTTCCCTTTGGCATGCCTCGTGGAAACAAAAGTAAGGATTTGGTGACGTAAGGGTGGAAGATGGCTCTGATGGCAGACACGAGTTCCCCTCTAGCTTGAACACCGCTGTCAGCCTGGGGAGGGATAAAGGCTATTGTACATGACCCCCACCCCACCCTCATTTGTACATGACCCCCAACCGCTTGCAGACATGATGCATGTAACATGTAGGGAAATCCACAGCCTAAAGCACACACACGTGCAATCATCCATATTTGCATACAGTACTCTCATTTCTCCTCTGGAGCGGAGGCGAAAGCACTCTGCACATGCTCTCTAGAGCCACTTCACCATTACTGCTTTGCTAGTTCAAAGACTCGACAATTACAGTTAAAGCTGGTCCTTCTTCAACTAAACCCCAGAGAGCCCTGACTAATAAATATTAAGCCGATGTCCCACTCTTCCCTAGTCAAGTGGTCTTTCTCTGCAGGAAAAGTTGCGGAAGTGGACTGAGTCTAGGCTGAATATGACCTGTAGGAGTTAAAAGTAAAGCGAGGGGCCGTAAACAGGAGTTTGGCGGGAGAGATCTGCCTCCCCTCCAAGAAATGGAACAGACTTTGGGATCGCCTGTTGCTGCCCAGAAGAACCAAGGGGAAGGAGGTTTGTTTCACCGTAAGGTATGCAGGCGCAGCGAAGAGAAGATTCTGCCTATCAGCTTGGGGAGCAATGACTGACTGGGATGGGAGGATTACAGAGTCAGGAGGTGAGTGCCGATTCTGTGCTCATTGTTCAGACCACAGGCACTCCACGCTGCTGCCCCCTGAAATGAGGCATCTGGGCAATCCAGATTCTGCACAAGGAAAGCTGGGTCCTGCAATACAATGCAAATGGGGGAAACTGTAGCATTGCTCTTAGGGCTTTTGTTTCGTTCGTTTTTTTTCTGCAGAGTTTTGGTTTTGCTGGGCAAGAGGGAACTCTGCAGGGCACTAAAAGCCCCACCCCTGACTACAGGAAACCTTCTGCAGCCCCTCCTCTGATGCCAGCAATCAAGTGCTGCTCACCCACTTGCTTGTCTTCGCAGCCACAGGGACCAGAAACTCACTATTTTTAGGTGAGAGTAGAGAAATTTCCTGCTCTCCCACGAAATTGTAGAAGGCAGGCAGTCCTGCTCATTGCCGCTGGGTCTGCATTATGGTGTGTTAATTGCAAGTGTGGAAGTAGAAGGAGAAGGAAGAGCAGTTAGGAAAAGAGAGAGACATAAATGCCCCCCCCCCAAGTGCTGACTTCCAATGAAAACTGACCTGACTTTGACTTTCTTTTCTTAAAGCTACACTGACATCTCTGTGGATATCCCTGAAGCCACGAGGCGCCCACCCCCTTTTTGTTAATGACAGTCTTTCATATTGCATTGGGAGAAACAAAACCGCCTTGCTGGGACCACAGACACAGGTTATGTTATAGTGACTGCAACAAATGGAAAGCAGTGATTTCTTCTTATATGGGTATGGGCACTCTCACTCACACCCACATACACACAAACCTCTAAGTGGTGAGATATAGGAAGGGAAGGAGGGGGCAAAGTATGGTGGGGGGGGCAGTTGGATGCCCAATGCCAGCACATGGTGACAAAAAGAAAATGTGGTAGATTAAGAGATGGACGAATAATAATGTAGTTGATAAAAGGTGAGCATAGCGTGGCAAGAAAAAGGAATACAGAGCCATTTAAATAGAAATAACCCCACGGTTTACAATAGAAATTTATATTACTTTCGCTCCCTCTCTCTCTCTATATATATATCTGCAGAAAGGATAGCTAGATAGATAGATAGATAGATAGATAGATAGATAGATAGATAGATAGATAGAAGGGTGCAGAAAATTTTATGATGACTTCCCAAAGCCAGCGGGCATAAGGTGTGCTGGGGTCCTTTACCATGCCTACCCCTCCTCCAACTCTAGCCCCTGCTTTTGAGGGTCCAGCATTTGCCGCCCTCCCCCAGGAAATAACTTCAATGTTAGGGAGAAATATTATTTCTTTTCTCAGTCCACTCCCCACTTCCCTGGCCTTTGCAGCTGCTTGTGGGGTCCCTCTCCTGCGCCTGATGCTACTCACCCCCTTGCCAGATCGACACCTGGTCCAGCCGCTCCCAGCCTCTCGCTCGCTTCCTTCCAGGAAAAGATGCTAAAAGATCCACTTAGCATCCGCCAGGATGCCAAGCTCTCACCATGACATCACCTCCGAGCCAGCCGATTGGCTGCGCTCATGAGGCCTGCCGATTGGGCAGCATCTTCCTGGGAATACAGAATTGCCTGAGTAACTCCTCGGGTGAGCCAGGTGTGCCGGGATGATGTCACACACACACAAAAAAAATGCTATTTCCAAGAAGGGCTCTTCATTCGGATGCAGAAGGACAAGACAGGCAGCATGCTTGCTTAGGAAGGAAAAGGTGCTCCAGGGACAATATAGGTCATCTCCATGGATGCTGCGAAGACACAATAAACCCTTCTATAACAAACCAGCAATTGTTATCCAACTCAGCACAGAGAAGAAGCATATCTGGGCACTAAATGATCGTTGCCAAATCTTTGCCCAGGAACAAGCTAAGACTGAGCATCTTTTGGAAGTGGAGTTGGGGGTTTAAAAAAATTGCTTTGGCTGGATTTTATTTCTGCAATCAGGGTGAAGCTGCTAAGTTGATGAGCAGGGGAAGGACTGTCCTTAGTGCACTTTTTGTATATAAGCTTTTCTATGGCTGTAGAAGCCAAGAGATTGTATTGGAAGTCCTCAGGTCAGAGGGGGCCCCAATCTCAGCCTTTAAACATGTCAACTCACACTTTCACATGTAAGTAGATAGGTATTGCATGGTGTGGTATTTTGGAGTGAGGTTGCTTTATTGATCTTTATCTTTTTTAGACGCAATCCTCCCTGGGACCTTGCAGTGAAGGGTGGGTAACAAACAGAATAAAAAGAATGAAAGCAAGCATATTAATACATCATACTGCTGCTGTAGATAGGAAGCTGTCTTCTGAGTCAGATCATTGGCCGATCTAGCTCAGTATTGTCAACACCGACTGGTAGCAATGCTCCAGAGCTTCAGGAAGGTGACATTACCACCCCTACCTGTAGATGCTGGAGACTGAAATTGGGAACTTTTGCATGTAAAGCTCTAGGACTGAGCTATAGCCCTTCCTCCTATGCGACATGCAAGCATATCTACTCATGAGTAAGCACCCTACTGTGGCATTTCAAAGTGCAGGCTTTCCAGGAGAGGAAATCAGCTCCACCTCATAGGCAAGTTGATTGAAAGTACAGTTGTCAAGCGATGGGGGTCTGGTTTGTGACTGTGCATTTAACAGCAGCTGAAATCAGTAGGGAGAGGTTCTCCTGGCACAGAGGTAGAACCATCACTTCCTTGTTGTTTAAGGGCACAAGAAGATTTTTTTTAAAAAAAATTGGCAACCCTAACTTAAAGAGAAATGAAACAAAAACAAAAGAAAAGAAACAAGTGATTTGAGGAGGAAGTGGCAAAGGAGTGAGGTTTTCCGTTCCAATCTCTTGAAAGATAGCTCTCTTAGAAATTTGGTGGTTTTTATTTTTGTTGTTAAATACATCCTGATCATCACCATACCTGGACTAACAAAGAAGTCAAGCAGGAAAAAGAACAACAGGGTCACACAGGAAGACAATGGATTTGTTAAATTCGACAGCTCCACTCAGGCTGGTGGTGTGATCTGGCTAACCCAGCTACTGGTTTTCTCCAGAGAGGTTTGCACAATTGTGCCTTTGACAAGGCAGCTGAATTTTGATGATGGCCACCAGCTTGGGTGGCTTTTAAAAGGATTAGATAAATACAGGGAAGATAAAAGTTACCAATGGTTACCAGGCTAGGTTTTATCTCCACTGTCAGAGCTCATAATTTTTCTGAACACCAATTCCTGAGAATTGCAGGAAGGGAGAGTGAAAATGTTATCGTATATTGAAATGGGTCAGCCTCTGTAACCTTTCAACTGAGCAGCACAAAAGCAGATGGAACTGTGGGATGTGAAACACATAGCAGTCAAGTACAACATTCCTAGAGTGGACATGAAGAGGGATGTTTGTCCTGCCAGTAGAAAACTTCCTGTTTCCTCCTGAGCTGGGGCAAACTTCCTCTGAATGTGACTAGAGGTGGGCATGACCTTAACTGTCCAGGTAACAAAAGGGCAAGGCAGGCAGCATACTTTCTCTTCTCCATCTTGCTTTTGACGTGTGAGCACCAGTGACTGCCAGTCTGGAGTCACTGGGACTAACCTCCATATGGGTTAGTTCCACATGTATATATTTGGTAACCTAAGTCTGCCTTCAGGAATCCATCTGTGAACTGAATGATTGTGAGTAAACTACTTTATACTTTTTAACCAAGACTGTGTCGTGTCTATTCTTTTTAAGAGGGACATAAGGGATTACCAGGAATCTTATATTTAGAGGCAAAAACTAGCCTGCAGCAAGCTCTGCAATATAAAAGGGGAATGTTTAAAACTCTGCTAAGTTATAGAACTTGCTAGTGCAAGTTAGGAAGAATATTATTAAACAATATATCCTCTCCTACCTCCCTGAACACTCCCACAGGAACTTCCATATACAGCAGCAGCATACCCCTGAATAGCCATTTCTGGGACAAACAGCACAAGTTCACATTGTACTGTCTGACTTTGAATGTAGCTTGCCATAAGAAGTGGCCATAAATTATAGATCCATGCTGCAAACCATCCATGGACAGCAGAGCAAATTCTGTCTAGTTAGATTAAGGTTAATATGATTTGTCAATTTCAAACTCCTATTTGGCTCTGCTTCAGTTATTCTTAACTGTTCACTTTATATGTTGTGAGGCACTTTGGGCACAATTTTGTGGAAAAGCGGTATACAGTGGTACCCCGTGTTACGTACGTGATCCGTTCTGGGTCGCACCACGTAACCCGGGCGTATGTAACCGAACGAACAAAAAAAAAACCCGGAAGTTTACAGGTTTTTGCGCTTCTGCGCACCCGCGCATTGCACGCACTCCGTGGAGGACTTCTGGGTCGCGGAGGTACGTGAGTCGAACGTACGCAACACGGAGCATACGCAACACGAGGTATGACTGTACACATAAAAAGATGCTGATGATGTAACAATTGAGTTTGTGTGATATTTATTACTGTGCAGATTAAGCATCTCATGTCCTTCTTAACAGGTTGTTCCTGAGTGAGCTATGAGGTGATGGTGGTTACACATTTTCCATGGTGCTGCTATTAAAAGCAGTTACTTCAGTCCTCCCCATTATTGTTGGTGAGCTCTGCTGGCAAACGTGGTCCTGGAGGGAAAAATACAGCAAGCTAGTTGCAAGGATGCACACTTCAATCACTAACCCTACTTACTAAACAGTTATTGACAAGAAAACTTTAAGTGACAAATAATGAACTTTAGCATCATATGTGCACTTGGCAATCTTGATTTAGGGAGAAAACTATCTCTGTACAATGAAGAAACCTGGCTGGCTCTGTGTGGAGGTTTGAGGTGTGAGATTGATTGCTGGTTGCTTTATTCAAGCCGGGAGGGGGCAAATTGTGCTCAAAATTAATCTCAACATGAAAAATTATTGTCTTGCAGCCTGAAAACTTTTTACAAGAATGAAGATTAAAAATCGAGGGTGATGATTTTGTCTCTCATCACAAAAGTGACTCAAAGTGACTGACAAAGCAGCATCATTGTGCTGGGGAACAAAGAAGTTTAATTCACTTTAACTGCACAAACCTAAAGTTCTGGCATGCGTGTGAAACCTTCCTGCAAAATAATGACAAACTGGAGGTGCATTCCCTCTCACCTGTATGGGGTGCAGCTTCTCAATGCTGTGATGTTCTGGCATATGGTCCCCCTCCACCTGATCTGAGGGTCAAAAGCAATAAGGACTTGAACACTGATATAGTTGTAATCTGGGACAGGATAAACTGTTTGACCTCAGCCTCTTGGACTACATCCTGAGGAGCTAGACCTATACTAAGAGCATAAGAACAGCCTGCTAGATCAGGAAAAAGGCCCATATAGTTCAGCATCCTGTTGTCGTGGTGGCCAACTAGATGCCTGCGGGAAATAGGGCATGAGCACAAGAGCAACTCTTCCCTTCCTGTGCTTTGCAGCAAGTGGTATTCAGTAGCATTGCTGCCTCTGATCGCACTTTATTTTGTTTATATGACAGCGAGAAGTCAAAAGTACAGTAATAAGACACCTAAACAGCTACAGTAGTAGCATCTTGGTGGGGACGAGTGCACATCTTACTCTCACTCACCTGTGGAATAAGCCTCTAGTGGACGCTGGAGAAGGAGTAGCTAGAAAATAGAATTTAAGGTACCTATATTATACATAGTATGAAATGACAGAGAATCTATGAAAAAGTGGTATGAGAAGAACAAGGTTTATCTTTAGCATGTAAGGTCTCATCTTGGGTGACTAATTTAAAGTGACTAATGTGGGATAGAGGGATGTAATCAGATTGGTGTAATAACTCCCCACCACCACATTATCCAGCTTGGCTGCAAAAGTGGTGTCTTGCCCCAGGAGAGGCTATACCTGAAATCCTTGGAGAAGAAGAGAGCTCCATTCTGTTCGTCCTAACCCTGTGTTATCATCTTGTCTTCCATACCCATTGCAGCATTAAAACCACTCTACCTTTTCCCTCCATATTTCTTACCATTATTAGGGTTATCTGGAGTCATCCTGCCATTAGTCATCCAGGTGGTTCCTATAGCAAGCTGAGGGGGAGAAATGAGACATCCCCATTGTGAGTCTGGAAGGCAAAAATAAGATACCCATCCTCTCTTTTCCATACCTGGGAACAGGAAGATAGCAGTGTGGGTACTCACTTGCCAGTTTGGTGGGTGGCTGACTCTTGAGGAGATGCAATCCATGGAAGAGGAGCGGCTATGAGGCACAGAGGTACAAAAAGTTAAGCGGTCCTTAGTGGGAATAGAAGGCTGGATAGACATCCAGGTTTTGTGATTGGACTAAACCAATGTATGCATATTAAGGAAAAATCATACGCTACATAAACTTGATTTCTATAGTTGCCAAGTCCGGTTTGGGGAAAACAAGGCAAGGGAACAGTTGAAAAACTTTGAATCTGGATCAAACTTCACAGTTAAGGAATTTGAAAAAAAGTAACAGCTGATGTCACAGCAGCAAGTGTCCTGAAGCATGATGCAAGAGGAAAAGGAACCTATGTAAAGCAAATCTTCCTTGTATTGACTGAATCAATTCACTTCTTGAATACATATTTCTATTTTTTCCTTTTCTACAGCCATATGGATTAGAGAACTTTGTTTTCCCCCTTATGTTTTTCTGGAATTTTGAGCAAGCTTACATATTCCCCACTAATTATCAAGTCCAAAGAATATTAAGTTTCTTATGTGCCTACCTGATCACTTCACTGGACTGCCGGAAACTAGACGGTAGTGTAACTGCAAAATATAAGATAGTGGATTATTGTGAAGAGGAAGCATGAAGCTGAACCTAGTGGTATCAATGGCCACATTTGCATATGGAAGATCCCAGTTCAGTTCCTTACAACTCTGTTTAAAGAATCCCAGGGCAAGAGGAACAGCAGTCTCTGAAGGACAGTGACTTCACTAAAAGGTATTAAATGCTGAAGCTTTTCATACCTCCATATATGCTAGCACAGTATGCAGTATGATGGAAACACATTTGCTTTCTCTTCCTTAGTCAAGGTTACTTTCATTCATACATGTGCAAAGCTGTAACACAGGCTCCTGTAACCCCCATGATGGGCTTGATTCAGCAGAGAACTAGGAGGGGAAGCTTGGTCTGTTGGGGAGCTGAATAACAATTCTGAGCTCTTATCACCTTTTATCTACCTCCTTCAAGCTTAAAAAATTTAAGTCTGCCATTGACTGTGCTAGTCCTGTCACTTGGGCACTAAAGTTGTTTGAAGAATCAACTCTGAATAGTCCAGCATCTTAGTGGACTAGAGGAATATGTAGATTGGCTGACTTCAAAGTTTGCCGGCAAGAATTGCCTTAATTTTCTATTCGGACTCTTTGGACCATTGCATAATTCATGTTTTTATTTGTTTTTCCATTTATTTCATAAAATTTATACACCTCAAAGTGGTTTACAAAAAGATAAAATAATAAAATCAGGAAAAATTGCAATACATTGAAACATGCTAGAAGTTTAAATACTAAAGCAGATTAAAATTCACATCAGTGTTTCTAAGCATCTGGGTAGGCTTGCCTAAACAGGAACATTTTTGGCAGGCTCCAAAAAGAATACAGTGAAGGTGCCTGCTTGATATCAAACTTAGCAGTTGTATTGTTTTGTCAAATTTTTTGTTCAGCTTGACTATTTGCAAGTTCTATTCTGCCTCCTCATAGGCCCACATAGGCAAAGGTTACACACTCATATGCTCATCCACAACAATTATGCTACCAAATATACATTTGTCCCAAAGCCTCAATTGAAAACGTCCTACCTGGCTGTAAGGGGGGTTTGATGGCAACTGGCCTCGGTGTGCTGTTTCTATAACAATTTAAAAGGAATTTCGTTCAGTCAAAGTGGAAACCATATTACCTTGCCTGTTTTGCTCAGGATGTTCAGCGTGGGCCTCGAACACAGCACACCTCTGATACGAAGAGCCTCTAAAGCAAGGGTGAGAAGCCTGAGAAACAGGCAGAGCCATGCGCAGAAGTGGCTGGGGCAACAGATGCAGAGTAAAAGTCCGGGATCTCTACCTACACCCAAATCTCACCCACATTTCTACCCTCCATCCAGGCAAGCTAGAGACATTATTACAGTTTGGTGACACATTGAGGGGTATATTGAAGCAATGATTCTTCAACATTAACTTCGTTGGACTGGTCATGTTGTGCGGATGCCTGATGATCGTCTTCCAAAGCAACTACTCTATTCTGAACTTAAAAATGGAAAGCATAATGCTGGTGGTCAACAAAAGAGGTTTAAAGACTCTCTCAAGGCAAATCTTAAAAAATGTAGTATAAACACCAACAATTGGGAAACACTTGCCTGCGAGTGCTCCAATTGGAGAACAGCCTTTACCAAAGGTGTCATGGGCTTTGAAGACACTCAAACTCAGGATGCAAGGGAGAAACTTGCTAAGAGGCACGCTTGGCAAACCCTCACCATGATCAACTCCCACCCAGAAACCAATGTCCCCACTGTGGAAGGATGTGTGGATCCAGAATTGGCCTCCACAGTCACTTACAGACTCATTGTTAAAACCATGTTTATGGAAGACAATCTTACTCGACTACGAGTGATTGCCGAAGAAGAAGAAGAAGAAGAAGAAGAAGAAGAAGAAGAAGAAGGTGGGGGTGAGGTTTTTGGCCTTGGAAAAGTCCTCAAGTGCCAGAAAGAGAAGCCTGAAGCATTCAGCTGCTAGGCTTGAGATTCTTCACCCCTGCTCCATTCCATGCACTGCAATTCTTGGCAACTGTCCAAGCAGATCAGAACAGAAACACTGACCTGCTATCCTGGAGATGATGTGGGGAATCCTGTAGGAAGAGAGTGGAGAATTTGCCATGGAGAAAATGTTTCCCTCTGTCCTGGCAGAGGGGGTCAGGAAGCAAAACACACAGAATTGGGTTTGTTCCAAACAAACAGCTCCTACCTCCAATGAGCAGAGATTCTTCATCAGTTCCCTGTTCTCCTTCTGTAATGCCTCCAGCTCCCTAAGCATTTGATGCACAAGATAGATGTCTTGGCAAAGCAGCTAGCAATATCACACACCTCCCTTCCTCTCATTCCCAAACGTGGCCCTTTAATCACTATTGCAGAATACAGTGGTACCTCTGGTTATGTACATATTTCGTTCCGGAGGTCCGTTCTTAACCTGAAACTGTTCTTAACCTGAAGCACCACTTTAGCTAATGGGACCTCCCGCTGCCGCTGCGCCACCAGAGCACAATTTCTGTTCTTATCCTGAAGCAAAGTTCTTAATCTGAAGCATTATTTCTGGGTTAGTGGAATCTGTAACCTGAAGCGTATGTAACCCAAGGTACCACTGTACTTTTGTACTGATTTATTGTTATTTTACGGTATTTCATAAAATTTGTACACTGCATGATTGTAAAAACAAAAACCCTCAAAGTGGTTTACTAATAGAGAGGGGTTGGTGGGATGGCTCTAGGATCACATAATTTCTGCCCTAACTTTTGTTTTAAAAAAAGATTGATAAATTTTAAATTAGGAGGGAGCAGAAGTAAACACTCCTATTCTCAGTCTATTGACTCATGTTAAATGTTCACATTATCACGAGGGCTTGCTGCACTCCTGGCCAAGTGCCCTTGCCCACCAAACAGAAAAGAACAGTTTTCTTTCACAAAATAGTAAAAAAAAAAAAATAATCAAAAAATGGGATATTTCTATGGTTTTACGGACATGACTCCTCTTTCAGAAAGGAAGGAAAGGAGAAAGATTATTGTATGTAAAATGTGCAGATGCAGGCCATGCAGCCTTAAATAATCCCTGCTGTTCCCCCAGAACTTTTTTTTTATTTCTTTTTGCAACCTGCATGCCTCACTTTTCCTGTGTAGTTAGTTTCTGGTAAACTTGCTGCAGGGCTCTTTCAGCCTTTGAAGCACGGTATTTATAAAAAGAGGCAAGCAGCTCCATCTGGCCTTTCTGGAAAGTCCACACCTAAGAAGAGAACCATGGGAGGGATAAATTATGGGAATTCACAACTATTGATTCTCAGCAGATTGGGGGATTATAGCTCCTTTAGGGAAATGAAGAATGTCATTCAGGTCCTTGCCATTCTAGAGGGTATGGCCACTCATTTCATTCAAACAAATGAAACATTAAAACAGTAGATTTTTTCCCCCTCAAGGGTGGGAGGAAGCTTGGCTTTCCCCCATCAATGCATTATGATTAAAAGTAACTCTGCCTTTTCAATTAAACATCCATTTCTTGTATTTTCAAAAGGAGTACAATCTTTTATTTTAAGAAACAAAGCAAGCAAACAAAAAATCCTTCCAGTAGCACCTTAGAGACCAATTAAGTTTGTTATTGGCTTTCATGTGCATGCACACTTCTTCAGATATTTTAAGTTGTGAACTGCTCCAGGGTAGTGGGGGAAGTTCATCAAATGATAGGCAATCAGTGCTGTCCAAAACTAGCTCCTGATGCAAACTTGCCAAATTAATTTTCAGAAACTGTAGCTGGAAAGAAAACCATTCATTTGCACAGACGGTTATGAAATCACTTCACGCAGCTCCACTATTCACATAATGCTTTCTTTGCAGACAACTAGAACACCAGCCATAGCTGAAAAGTAATCACCAAATTCCATTATTTGAGATACACATTACATTCAGCAAGTGACTTTGACTCTATGCATGTAGCAGCTGTTCCCAAAGTTGGCATAAGGTGCCAGAAATGTGAAACACCTGTCAAGACCTATCCACCAAGCAGGAGGCCTAGTACCAATCCCTTGAACCACCTGGCTTTGCTGATCCAACTCCTAGCCTTGAATTCACTCCTTCAGTAGTATTGGCATGTTTGAAGGCCAGCTGACAGTGTGCAAAATGAAAGTTCTGTTCAGGACTCTAAGGCATCTCAAAGGCAGTCTCCCCATTGTGTCAATGTATAATTTGTGATAGCCCTAAATGTATTGTAGGCTATGTCTCATGGAGGACTTTCCTGGTGGCCCCAAGCTTAGATTGAGGTACAAACTGTCCCCACCTCCTTATTCGTTTACAGATATATACATATTGGAGCCCCTGAGTGCTCACTGGAAGGACAGATCCTGAAGCTGAGGCTCCAATACTTTGGCCACCTCATGAGAAGAGAAGACTCCCTGGAAAAGACCCTGATGTTGGGAAAGATGGAGGGCACAAGGAGAAGGGGATGACAGAGGATGAGATGGTTGGACAGTGTTCTCGAAGCTACCAACATGAGTCTGACCAAACTGCGGGAGGCAGTGGAAGACAGGAGTGCCTGGCGTGCTCTGGTCCATGGGATCACGAAGAGTCGGACACGACTAAACAACAACATATTGGAGCAGAACACTTGACAGTATCTTAAGCCAACATGTAGTGTTGGGCCAGACATGGCGCTAGAGTATCTCACAGAGGACTCTCCTGTAAATGTGGCTGCATGATTTGTGGTGACCCAAAGTTTACTACATGTGCATGTCTCCAGCTCAAGTCACCTGGGAACGTCATGTGTTAAAGTATTTTGTGCAAAAATCCTGATTGGAGAGAATTATATTGGAGACCAAAGGAAACAGTTTCCTAGTCATGGAGACATACAATGTGAGATAGTCCAAAGCTTATTTTGGGGTACAGATGCATATAAATTTCAGTTTGTTATTCAGACTTCTCATGTGGCTCTGTTCTGAACTTTTGAATAAGGAATTAGGAACTAATCGCTAACTTCAGACTCAAAGCTATTGAGCTTTCCTTTCCTGCATTGTCTTTCATTTTGACAGTCAGTGCCACACATTTTAGAATCCAGGATCAAGAATGAATTTCAGGGCCGGTGTCTGGTTTGTTAGGGCTTATCCAAAATTCACTTGTCCTGTGCCTAGAAAGCACAAGTCCAAGAGATTTTCTATTTTTCCTGTCACTTTCCCTGGGAAAACCCTGCTCTTTACTGCTGAAACAGAGCAAATGCTAATCAGCAGAAAACCCAAATGTTGTTTGCTCTGATTCAGCAGTAAATAATGGGTTTTCTGAGGGGAAAGTGGCAGGACAAGCGCAAGTATGGACAAGCCCTTACTCTTACCTGAGAAATATGGGCAATTTGGCCGAGTACAAGTTCGATGGGACTTTTGAAAAACTTTTTTGCTTCTGGCTGCATCTGTGGGTCAGAAGGAGAAACACACAGAAGGGGATATTCACCACTGATTGATACATTATTACCATAAAGACTTTGGGATCTAAGGGAGGTCATCTTAAGGAGGGATATAACATATTCTGCTTCAAGGTAAGTAAAAGCCACAACTTACACTATCATTAAGAAGCAAATATTTTGTGCTTGTTCCACAAGATGGGCATTTATCTGTCAGGATTCAAATGCAGAAAGTTAGTACACATACTGAAAATTACTTTAGATAAGAAGTGTTCCAAAAGAACAAAACAGTCCTCTGAAATCATGAGTCTTTAGATTCAAAGTCCTTAGATTGTCCTAAAATTGTTCTACTCATTAACACAGGCCAGAAATGATTAATATAAAAATTGCAGCATTAAGATTAACTCAATGCTTTTGAAAATTTAAACATTCAATTATTTTTGATCCACCATGGAGTTAAGATTCCTAGCATTTTTTAATGTTATCATCGGACTGTGGAATGTAGCAGGGAAATGATATAAACAGGAACATAAGCAACAAAGTTACGTGCAAGAAATTGAAATGAAGGTTTATTGCACATCTGTAGGGGGTCGGGAATCAGTGGTTGTTTGAATGTCAATCAAAGGGTCCTGTGACACCGGCTTAAAGGATATGATGGCATGTCTGAATGCGTCCCAGATAAGGTAGACCTGACATGCTGGTGCTTTTACCTGAGCCAGCACATTTTTTGCAAAATATATGTCCACAGCTGGTGACAGAAAAATCAGATCCCTCCTGGCTGAAACACTGGTTGCAATGAAACCAATCCATACTGCAAAATGGGAGAGCTGAGGCAGAGTTCCTCTACTGAGATGTTCTTCTTCTATTAATCTTTATTTCCCCAAACTGTTTCTTCTATTACTGTTTTAAGACTGAAAGACAAAACACACACACAAAAACACCCTGCAGACCGGGCTTAACATCAGGCTTTCTAAATACCCGCACCCCATCTTTAGCAAACAATCCCATGCCTATCTGTTCTGAAGAAAAACCCATTGAATTAAATGGCGCAGACTCCCAGGTCTGTGCATATAGGATTGCAGCCTAACAACATTTAACACCCTAAGGGCATTGGGTAACCATAAAGCTGGCACAATTTTTTTTGGCAACACCATTGGATTTCTGTATTCCCTCCGTTCCACTTTTTGGTATGGAAATATATAAAACAAGCCCGAAAGAGGCCCCCAACCTGCTCACAGGTCCTTGTATGTTCAGTGGAAACAGTTGGCCCTGCCAAGTATTAACCACCCTCAATTCCAATCCTGATAATTGCCACCTGCCCAGATTTTAACTTGTCTGAATTAATTTTAAGATGTATTTTAATTAATTGATGTCTGTTTTTATGCATATTGTGTTGTTTTTATGATGTTAGCTGCTCTGAGCCCGGCCTCGGCCGGGGAGGGCGGGATACAAATAAAAAAAATATTATTATTATTATTATTATTATTATTATTATTATTATTATTATATCACAAACCATTTTCCACACATGCTTTTTTTTAAAAAAAATGGCAATGTTTCTTAAGTTTTAGAAAAAGTAATGTAAGAATGACAGGGTGTGAAAAAAAAGATTTTGGATTGGCAGCAAGGTGTAGATTCCTGGGTTCTGGTGCTCTCTTTATTTTACTTCAGTTTTAGGGGGAAACTTTAAAAGGAGCCTTTCCTTTCCCCCCTGAGGTATCAGTGGTTGGTCTTTTATTTGAGGAGAGAGTAGAAGGGAGAGAGAAATTTCTCTTCTTCTGGCACCTAAAGAAAATAACCAAGATCAACGCCCAGTTGACAGGGAAAGGTGCCTTTTCCAGGCGAAAGTTCTGGAAACTGGAGGCGCCGTGACAGGGCACGGAGGAGGAGGAGGAGGGCACCTCCATGAGAAGGAAGCTTTCCTCAATGGCCTCCTTCTCCCTCAGGAGGAGGCGCGCGCTGCTGCTGCTGCTGCCGCCATCGCCGTCCCCCTCAGCTGACTGCAACCTGTTATGCCGCCGGGCGACGTGGCTACTACCCGTCAAGCATTTACAATTTATCCTTTTCTCTATTGTGGCGGGCTCGCTTGAAGCGCACTGCCTTTCGTTTCCCCTCACAAGCACGGCGGCATAATAGCCTCTCCTTTTCCCGCCCTTTCCCTCTAGGCGGCTTTCGCTGAGGGGAAAAAGAGGGCGGGGTGAAAAATCCCGCGCTGGGGATCATCACCATAATAATAGTTGTTATTTTTTTAAAAAAATTCTTTATTACAAAACAATTTACATATAGCATATACCATAAACAGGACAAAAACCACATAGACAAACATAGACACTGACAACATATCTGATAGTTTTATCTGAAGAAGTGTGCATACCAAAGCTCATACCAAGAAAAAACTTAGTTGGTCTCTAAGCTACTGGAATGATTTTTTTTTTTAAACATACCATTAACTTGCCATTCACCTCATTGTACTTTTTACACCTTATTAATCTATATGCACTTCAGTATGATTGTTATTTTTCTATTACTTATCCAAAGAAATTTTACTTAATATAGTTTCCTTATACTTCAAGATTCAATCTAAATGTGTTAGGAGATTTGCATTATCACAATACTTCTTTTATCCAATCTTTGTTGACTTTCTGGTTTAAGTTTCCTCTCATTCTCCCTAGTCATTTTTGCAAGTTCTAAATGTTCTATCATCTTCAATGCCAATCACTTTTTGTGGGGATTGTCGCCTTTCTAATTTTTTGCTATTAAAATCCTAGCCGCTGTGGCTGCGTACATAAAAGGGGTTCTATGGTTTTTTTGTATTTTGTTGTTGTTGTTGTTGTTGTTGTTGTTGTTGTTGTTGTTAATGTCCCGCCTTTTTCCCTGACAATATTATTATTATTAATAATAATTGTTGTTGTTGTTAAGGACTCAAGGTGGCTTACATATGAAATGAGAACAGATCAGAACATAAGGGGGAGGGAAGAATAAATAATAATAATAAATAAATAAATCAATAGTAATAATAATAATAATAATAATAATAATAATAATAATAATAATAATAATAGCTGTTGTTAATGCCCCGCCTTTTTCCCTGACAAGGACTCAAGGTGACTTACATATCAAATGAGAACAGACCAGAACATAAGAGGGAGGGAAGGGACCCATTAAGAAACAAGTCAACATTAATAGAACTGAAGCTTTATTTGGGATTTAAGCTAGAGAGTTTTAATTCTATGAAAGTACGTGCATATAATCTATTAAAAACATGCAGACAAACAGGGGGCTAAAAGAATGGCTGCTGAGAGGAAGCTAGTTCTGGGGGGTGGGGGAAGAAATGGAAATATATGAGGGGCAGTTAAACAGTTTGCTTTAGGGGCAAAACTAGGGTTGCCATATTTCGAAAAGTGAAAATCCAGACACAAAACATGTTGAGTGTTTTTTTGTTTGGTTTTTTAGTTTTGCCCCCCAAATGACGGTTTTGAGTTATTTTTTTTTTTAAAGGAAAATCGGCAAGAACAACACTGCCAGCATGGGTTGCAATGCATACAAATTTCCCCATACATTTTTCCGGTTTCTGCCTGGGCGCTGCTGCTTCCAAGAGCAGTATTCCGTGTAGGTCTGGGAAATTCCAGACATATTGTATCAGTGGCCCAAAGGGGCCACAATGAATATGATAATGGGAACCCCAATAAATCATTGAATATGCTTATAATAGAAATGTTATGGTAACCTGTTGCTTTAAGGAAACTCAATGACATTCATAAGCTAGAACATAAGTTGATACATAGAACAAAGGCCTAACACAGATTCCCATGCACGCAAACTAACGAAAATGTAACAATCTCTGAGAATCAAGGTTTAGTTAACAATGCTTATTGCGCATGCGTATTAGATTAGGTAATGGATGTTGTGTATTAAATAAGATATTCTGTCTACCGGGTAAGGTTATGTTATTGGTCAATTTAAAGAGTACAATCACAATCCACAGCCTGATTGGGTCCCGCCGGAAAGTTTGAATATTATTGGTTCCCGCTAAAATGTATCTTTTCCCTCTGTCCCAATGTGTCTATAAATAGAGCTTTCCATACCCCCTATTCCCCAGTCTTGTCCTATCCCTATAATAAAGAGCTGTTCACTAAGAAGTGTTGCTGGACTTATTGCTACCAGAACCCACGACACAACATACTGGCGACGAAGGTGGGATTGGATTAGGCCGTCTGAGGGTTGTCGACCCTAGCGACCTGATTCTGGCGACAAGACTCCCTGTGACTGACAGGACAGATCAGTCCACTAAGATGGCAGCGTCACGGTTCATGGAACCATTTCATCCCGGAGCAACTGAGGCGTGGGATGCTTACCTCGAGCGTTTTGAATTCAGCGTGACTGCTAAAGGGGTCACTGATGAGGATAAGAAGAAGGCGTTGTTCCTGAGTTGCTGCGGGGCAGAGACCTTTGAGTTGGCTCGGGCACTCCTGGCCCCCACAACACTGCGGGAGGCGTCGTTCGCGAGTATTACAGAACACCTCTCGAAGCACCTTAATCCTACAGCGTCGAAGATGACATGGCGCATCGAATTCCATAAGAGACAACAACGACCTGGAGAGACGGTAGCAGTTTTTCTCACCGAATTAAGGAAGCTGGCGAGACACTGCAAGTTCGCCAACTTGGAAGAGGCCCTGCTGGATCGGTTTGTGTGCGGTCTTCGCAGCAGCAAGGGCCGCAGGCGGATTGCAGCAAAACAAGACATGGATCTCACGACAGCGCTCTGTGAGGCCATCGCTACAGAAAGTGCTGAGAGAGAGGAGCAAAACCCGGGCCAGCGAGCCGAAAAGAGAGCTGGAGAGACAACCCACACCGTGGACGACCAGGAAGTCAGCCCTAACCAAAGCCCGGTGCGGGGAATAGAGATGGTGCGACTGGAGAGCACGACAAAGAAAGACCGTCGGGGGGCATGCCCTGGCTGTGGCGGATCACATGAGAGAAGGAAGTGCCGGTTCCGTGAAGCAACGTGTCATGCTTGTGGAAAAACGGGGCACATAGCAAGGGTCTGCAGGTCGAATGGCACGTCGGAGTCCGCGATACCAAGGGGTCAGAGGACGTCCACAGCGACTCATCAACTCGACGATTGCAACTATCTCACGCAAATCGAGGGCAAAACTGTGCCATTTCCAGCCCAAGGAAAACCAGCTGTGCGGGTCCTAATAGAAGGGAAGCCGTGTAACATGGAGGTGGATTCCGGATCCGGATTTTCCATAGTCTCGGAGGACACGGCCAGATCGTTATTCCCTAGAGGTAAGCTTCCTAGATTGGAGCCCTTCCCGGCCACTCTACAATCCTATTCTGCTGGCCGCATAGACATTATGGGCATGTGCGCAGTTAACGTACAGTTCCGCGAGAGGGAGGCCGTATTAAAGCTTGTGATCGCAAAAGGGAAGCGCACTAGCCTGCTGGGCACGGACTGGTTCCCGGCCTTAGGGTTGGGAATCTCGGGGCTCAACACGGTCCAGATAGCTCCCGAGACATTTGACACCCTGTACAAGGACTTTGGGGAGCTATTCAATGGAGAGTTAGGATGTTATAAAGGGCCGCCAATTGACCTAGAACTGGACCCGGGGGTTGCGCCTATCCGCCTCAAACCCAGGCGGGTGCCATTTGCACTACAGCCTAAAATAGAGACTGAATTGGAGAAACTAATACAGCAAGGGGTGCTTTCGCCAGTGGACTCTGCTAAATGGGAAACACCCATTGTCACACCTCTGAAGGCTAATGGGGAAATACGAATTTGTGCGGATTACAAATGTACGATTAATAAGGCCATCAGGGGCAACTCGTATCCAATTCCAGTAGTGTCCCAACTATTAGCGAAGCTGGCTGGGGGCAAGGTGTTTGCAAAGATTGACTTGGCACAGGCATACCAGCAGCTTCCAGTGACCCCAGCGTCCGCAGAAATCCAGACAATTGTGACGCACATGGGCGCTTTTAAGGTGAATAGGCTACAGTTTGGAGTCTGCGTGGCCCCTGGCATATTTCAAAGTCTTATGGAGCGCCTGTTACGGGGCCTGCCAGGCGTCCTTCCGTATTTTGATGATGTGTTAATCGCGGGCAAGGATGCTCAAGAGCTACTGGGACGCATCCAGACGGTCCTATGCAAACTCAGGGATGCGGGGTTAAAACTAAAAAAAGAGAAATGTAGTTTTGGGGTAGCAGCTGTGAACTTCTTAGGTTACAGAATTGATGCTGCTGGTATCCACCCCATGGAAGACAAGGTTAAGGCTATCGCCGCAGCACCGACACCTAGTAACAAGGCTGAGCTGCAGTCCTTCTTGGGCCTCATCAATTTCTATCACGCCTTTGTGCCACACAAGGCATCGATAGCCGAACCATTGCATCGGCTACTACAAAAAAAGTGTGCATGGCGTTGGGGGCAACCGCAACAGAGAGCTTTTGAAACGCTGCGGGGCGTGCTGTCAAAGGAAAGTACACTTGCCCACTACGATGCCGCTAAACCATTGGTGCTGGCGTGTGATGCCTCACAATATGGCGTGGGGGCTGTCTTGAGTCACAGGGAGGCGGACGGGTCGGAGCGTCCAATCTCATTCTATTCCAGAACCTTGAGCCCCACAGAGCGGAACTACGCCCAGATTGATAAGGAGGCACTGGCTATAGTCACAGGAATCAAGAAGTTCCATGACTACGTGTACGGCCGCCCTTTCACAATTCAAACGGACCACAAGCCCTTGTTGGGTCTGTTCAGCCCGCATAAACAAACGCCTCAAATTTTGTCTCCACGCATGCTCCGATGGTCCATCTTTTTGAATGGATTTCAATACGAACTGTGTCATGTGAAGGGTAAGCTGTTGTGCCATGCGGATGCGCTGAGTCGTCTACCATTACCTGGAGCAGCTGACGACGACCCAGCTCCGGCCGAGCACGTCATGATGATGGAGACACTTCCCGGACCACCCGTGACTGCCGTCGAAATCGCTGCGAGAACAAAAAGGGACCCCGTCCTCGCCCGTGTCCTTGTGTGGGTGGGGAGGGGATGGCCAAGTGGGACTCAGGAAGAGAAATTTAGACCTTTCATGGCAAGACAAAATGAGCTGTCCCTCCATAAGGGTTGCATATTGTGGGGCGATAGGGTGGTTATTCCAAGGTCTCTACAGAATGAGGTGTTGGACACATTACACATGGGTCATCCGGGCATGGTTCGGATGAAATCTTTAGCCAGGTGCTATGTGTGGTGGCCTGGCATGGACAAGGACATTGAACAATGGGTGCGCACCTGTCGAGCGTGCCAGGAGGTGCACCCAGAAATGCCCAGGGCACCAGTGCATTGGTGGGAGCGGGCTAAGAACCCGTGGAGCCGGCTCCATGTAGATTTTGCAGGGCCGTATCAGGGAAAGGTGTTCTTAATCGTAGTAGACGCCTACTCGAAGTGGCTGGAGGTCTCGATTGTTCCTAACATGTCCTCAGCTGCTGTAATCAGGGCCCTTCACATTTTGTTTGCAACGCATGGGTTACCCGAGACCATTGTATCAGACAACGGGGCGGCTTTTGTGTCCCAAGAGTTCAGGGCATTCCTGGCCGATAACTTCATTAGAGGGGTAACTTCAGCTCCCTTTCATCCATCCTCGAACGGACAAGCCGAACGGATGGTGCGCACGGCCAAGGGTGCAATAGCACGCCTCTTGGAAGGGGATTGGTCAGCTCGCATTGCGAGGATGTTGTTCCTGCAGCACACAACACCGTGTGCATCTACAGGCAAGTCCCCAGCTGAGTTATTAATGGGGAGGAGGTTAGCCACAATTCTAGACTACGTCCACCCTGACAAGGTGCCGGGCCGCGATGCAAGAGAGCCACCGGCTGCCGAGGTTGATAGAACCCGATACCTGACCACAGAGGATTTGGTTTGGGTCCGGAACTATGCAAGGGGACCAGCATGGGTGCCAGGGGTGGTCACCCGACCCAGTGGGCCAGTGTCGTATTTTGTGACGTTAGAGGATGGCAGAGTAATGCGCCGCCACATTGACCAGCTAAGGCGCCGGGTTCCAAGCAGGGAAGCTCGAGTGGGGAGGAGCCGCGCACAACTCTGCCGGCGTTCAGTGAATCGCAGCAGTCTGGCCAGGATGGCTCCGGGCCACAGGTGGTGGAGGGCTCAGAGAGTCAGGAAGCTGTGGGCTCAGAGAGTCAGGAAGCTGAGATCACCACTGATGCACCCAACCCGGTGACAACTAGTCAGCCTAGGGAGTCAGCTAGTGACACAGTTCCAGCTGAGGTACCCGATGTTAATGGGGAGAGAAGTCTGACCACGGATAGTCCAAGGAGTGACACACCGGGGGTTAGGCGATCCGGTAGGATTCGAAGACCTCCGCAACACTTGAAAGATTACGTGCATAGTATCAACTGGGTGCGGGGGAGTGTTGTGTATTAAATAAGATATTCTGTCTACCGGGTAAGGTTATGTTATTGGTCAATTTAAAGAGTACAATCACAATCCACAGCCTGATTGGGTCCCGCCGGAAAGTTTGAATATTATTGGTTCCCGCTAAAATGTATCTTTTCCCTCTGTCCCAATGTGTCTATAAATAGAGCTTTCCATACCCCCTATTCCCCAGTCTTGTCCTATCCCTATAATAAAGAGCTGTTCACTAAGAAGTGTTGCTGGACTTATTGCTACCAGAACCCACGACACAACAATGTACATGCGTACTAAACTAAAATGAGCTAATGAAATGATTGGTTAAATTGAAATGCTTTGTCTGAAATGTTATAAATACCCCTGCCCAGACCTTTGGGCGGGGTTGCAGGCTTGCAAAAATGATTCGACTGTAACCCTTATTGCTTTGCAATAAAGAAAACAAAAAGGACTCCTAGCTCCTCTAGTCTCTGAGTTGTATTGGCGTAGCTCAGAAGAAGGGCCTTTTGCCCAATGCAACAATATGGTGACCCTATAAACCAGAGGTAGGCAACCTAAGGCCCAGAGGCCGGATGCGGCCCAATCTCTTTACCAATTCGGTCCGTGGACGGTCCAGGAATCTGCATGTTTTTACATGAGTAGAATGTCTTTTTATTTTAAATGCATCTCTGGGTTATTTGTGGGGCCTGCCTGGTGTTTTTACATGAGCAGAATGTGTCCTTTTATTTAAAATGCATCTCTGGGTTATTTGTGGGGCATAGGAATTCATTCATATTTTTTTTCCAAAATATAGTCCGGCCCCCCACAAGGTCTGAGTGACAGTGGACCGGCCCACGGCTGAAAAAGGTTACTACCTACCTGTAACTAAAAAAATACAGGTCCTATTTCCTTCACAGATGTGTAGCAGAAGAAATTCCAGCAGGTGTAGCTTTTTTCCATCCTCAAAGTACAAACTGCAGTTGCCAAGCCCTGCTGCCTCCCTTTGCAACTGGTCATCCTCTTCAGGTGGGAGGATGTGTGTGCATGTTTGAACGCTAATACCTCTGTCAATACAGCAGTGACTGGCCACTGCCCCTTTGCGGTCTTAGTTATGGCTAGCTGCTAGCCAACAGCACGTGGTTCAGCTTCCTTTGTTGGAATTTTATGTGACAGGGTTATTGTGTCACTAAGGGACACAGGGAGCGGCACTGCAGTAAACGATATGGCAAGGCGCCTTTTCAGAGAAGAAAATGGATTCTCTGATTCAGGAAAGGAAACACACACAACAAACTATATAAGTTACATAATTTTTTTTAGAATTTTTGTTTTGCTGCATTTCCCAAACACTGAAATCAAGGATTTGGGTGACATTGACTGAAGAACCATTGAACAGAAAATATTCTGGAATGACAGGAAGGAATACAGAACTGGAAGAGAGGGTAGTTAAGTTCCATAAGGTTACAAGAACAAAAACCAACAGCTACACTCTGGTTATTAGCCGTCCAACTTCTGCTTATACACCAAGTTACAGGTAGGTAGCCCTGTTGGTCTGCCATAGTCAAAACAAAATAAAATAAAAAATTCCTTCCAGTAGCACCTTAGAGACCAACTAAGTTTGTTCTTGGTATGAGCTTTTGTGTGCATGCACACTTCTTCAGATACACTGAAACGGAAGTCACCAGACCCTTAAATTATTTATTTATTTATTTATTAATTATTTATTATTATATAAGGGTCTGGTGACTTCTGTTTCAGTGAATCTGAAGAAGTGTGCATGCACAAAAGCTCATACCAGAAAAACTTAGTTGGTCTCTAAGGTGCTACTGGAAGGAATTTTTTATTTTATTTTGTTTTAAAAACCAAGGAAGAGAGCCCACAACCTCCTAGGGGAGTCCACTGTCAAAACAGCTCTCACTGGCAGAAAGTTCTTCTTGACATTTGGTTGGAATCTCCTTTCTTGTAACTTGAAGCCGTTGGTTCAAGTCCTTTGTTGTTATTACCAGTGAAATTACAGATGGCCTTTCAGAGCTTTATCTGTTGTCACTAGAAAATATAATATGGATATGTAAAGTGTCCTTCTGGTCAGTGGAGAGTGCAGCAGCCCCACCCAGATGGGACCTTAGGCTTCATGGGGCTAGTTCCTCTGATCAGTCTAGAACAGGAACTCTGAGGCTCCAACTATCTCTCACTGTTAGTTTTATCAAAAATAAAATTAAAAATCCTTCCAGGAACACCTTAGAGACCAACTAATTGTTCTTATGAGCTTTCGTGTCATGCAACTTCATATCTGAAGAAGTGTGCATGCACAACAGCTCATACCAAGAACAAACTTAGTTGGTCTCTAAGGTGCTACTGGAAGGAATTTTTTGTTTGTTTGTTTTGTTTTGACTAGTTGCAGTAAGGTTCCACTTCCCCTGGCTGCCCAGCACCACCTGATCAGTCAATCAGTGCTGACTATCTCCGGAAGTTAACTCTTTGCTGTGTGCTCCATTCTCTGCTGACCAGAAGGACATTTCATGGTAAGTCCAACCTGCCATTCAAGTATCATTCTACAGAATGTTTTAAGGCACTTGAGTGGTTGTCAGTTAAAAGTTCTGAATGCATTTGCAACGTGAACTGATCAATTTCAATGTTTCCTTTTGAACAACTTACCAGGTTACACAAGTGTTTATTTTAATCACAATGTCAATCCATTGTTTAGGAAATCATGTTGTTTTGAATATAAACATATTTTTTTTTTGGTACAAGGCTCTGGATAATATGCTGAGAGGCAGGAGTATCAATTCCCTGTTAAACAATTCATGCCACAAGAGAGCAGATGAAATGCTTTTAGAACTTAAGCCGGCTCACATGAGTGAGCAAAGCTTCGTATAAACAAGGCTGGGAGAGGCACAGCCATAGCCAATCTATCCTGAAATGGCATTCCTTTTACAGCTCCAGATATGGTGAGCAAATGAGTAAAACACTTCCACCAGGACAATCCCAAATGGAGCTGCCAACAGATCAGAAAGAAACCGCTTTCCCCTGTTCCTGGGCTTTTAAGAGCAGCTTGACAAAAACCTGTCACTTTTCACAGCATGCAGCTCAGCAAAAAATATGTTGATTTAAAAGCTGCCTACCTATTTCCATGGAGACTACACAGCATACAGAATTTGTTTAAACCATCTCCATTGTATACAGCAGGGAATCTCTGGCCCATGGGTTGAATTTGGCCAGATATTCCTCCCTAAATGAAACAAGCAGTTTTCCACAAACCACATCCATGTGCCCAACATCAGGTGTGACCTGCAGCTGGAGAGCTGGATTGAACTCCCTGGTCCATCAGCTGATAGGCTAGGAGCTTAATCCCACTTGGTCACTATTTCCCTGCAGGCAAACTTTGACAGATGAGTAGCACCATCCACCTGCAGGGCAGGGATGCGTGGGTAGGCCAAAAAGGTTCCCCATCACAGTTATACAGCATCTTCCTCAAGCTCTGGTGCTGCAAACTAAGTGTCACATTTTGTTTTGCTTTTTGGAGGGGGGAGCTTTTCCTATTCCAAACGAGCCATCATTCATATTGGGTTGGGTAGGAAACTTCATATGATGAAATACCTGCCTGCCATGCAGGTTTTTTTTTTAAAGGTACAGCAATGCTTTGGGGGGGTCAGGAGATATGGGACAGTTACAGATTCACCCTCTAAACTATGCCAGGAAATATGAAGTAACCAGAAATCTCCAAAGCTGAGAGCCATAAAAGGGTTAATTCCCCTGCTAGACTTCCAGCACATGCTCAGTGGGGAGGTGGTATCTTTTGATTGGGTGATGGTGACATAATGCTGACAGATCAGAGCCAATCAGGGCCCGCTTTGTCTATTTCAAGCTCTTTCTCAAGTCCCTATAAATCTTTTGCTGTGCCTGGTGCAGAGTAGGAGATGGTTTGATGATGAGGGCTTAATTACAGCCGCCTCTGCTGCTCTAGAGAGGAGGAACAGGGACAGGCTTCTGCCAGATGGTTAGGCAGCAAGAAAGCCATTCTGCAGTATTCCTCCATCCACCCCATTAAAATGACAGCCTGCCTGCCTGCCGCCTCCCTTCTCATAGCTACTACCTCAAAGCGTAGGCAGCAGCATGCTAGATTCATCTCATACATGTGCTGTCATGCTCGTGCCAAGTCCCTACATTAATTTGTTGGGGCGTGGATTGCACTGTGAATAAAACACAGCCCCTTACACAAACACACATTTTAACTGTGCAGCTCAAGTACACACCCCCCCCGCTCCCCTATTTATCTGCACATAAAGAGGTTTCTCCTTAGCAAGCTGCTCTTGCGCACCTTTCCGTTCACAAGGAGGATTGTGCAGAACTTCCAGAGTGGATTAAATCTGAATGGCAACCCCAAAACCGCAGCTTAAGACAACCACTTCTCCTGGCCTTGCTGGGAATGTCTCCATATCATAAATATTGAAGAATAGTCCAAGTTCTCTTTACTGCCTCAGTGTTGGTTAGGTAGGATAGGCAAGCTTTTGCAAGGATGTGTGGGTGCACAGGGAGGGATAAACTGAACATAAGCTCAGTTTGGATAGTCTTTCTTGATACGAATCTGAAGCGGGCAGATCTTGAATGGCTCAGGTGGTGACCTGGCATGTACGCTGCAGATGCAGAAGTACGGAAAGACTTCTCCAAACTTGTCATGGAATGTGTAGATGTGGCTCTTCTGCTCAGTGTCATAGAACGAGAGCTCCCCTTCGTCACAGTCCAGCTCCACTCGCACTCTCTTGAGGTCCTTCCTGCGCCCAGTCTCTGACAGGATGGCCTGGAAGGACTGGCTTTTCTTGCTCTTAGTACCGTGCATGCGGTACATGTAGCCAAGCCCCAGACGGGAATCACAGCCAAAGCTCCAATAGTGGCCACAGGATTTACTGGCCACTCCAATGTACCAGTACTCAATGCTGCCAATGTCGACCTCCCAAATGTGAGAACCTTTGGAATAGCTCTTGGAGCCCAGGACACATGGCATGCCCATGGAGAAGCGTTCAGGGACTTCCACCACCAGCTTGTAGTTGCAGGTGTTAATGCTGGCGAGATCGTCAGAAACTTCCAGCCAACTCTCAGCTGTATTGGGATCAAAGCTGAACGGGACTGCAAAAGGAGACAATCGTTACATATGAGGAATATGAAAAGAGGGAATTTAAAAAGACAAACCAAATCGGGCCTGGGTGTTTTAAACACAGGCTTACCTGCTGTAAAATAGCAAGGATGGAAGCCAAATTGGAACTTCCATTTACAAAGGCGTAATGTCAGATGCTGGAAACAAATGTGCTTGAATGTGGCTATAGGCAGTGGACTGGCAACTTGTTAGAAACCAAATTCTGAACAAGTTGAGCCCGGTACTGATTAGGACTGAACTGAATCCCCTCCCTTCATTTTCACTATCTCATAAGACATGACCAGTTGAAATGGGGATGGGCACATTGGTATTTATTGCCTTGGAGGCAAAACTTAATACAGGTGGGAAGAGGATTGCTACCCCAAAAAGGGTGGCAGCAAAAATAAAATTCTGGCCCTTGTATTGCCCTGTCTCTCCCCCTTCAAATTTCAGCTAGGCATTCTCACTGGAGAACTTTTTAATCTAGCAAAGCTATGGGTTGTACCCAAAGTAGTGCTAAGTAATGTGTCCCATCAGTGCAAGGATTTCTGCTTGTGCAATGGGACTTTCCCCCTTCTCCTGTGTCCCCTTCCCAATGTGTTCTACAGCTCCCCAATCCTTCAGAGCAGATTTCGGGCGGGCATGGAGCACATTACAATGGAAGGAGATTGGGGAAGTCCTGTTAAACAAATTGAAATTTTTGTTCCGATGGGATGTGTTCATTGGATACTGCCTCCAACAGGAGTATCCTCTGGTTTATTGCTTCTCAATATGTGTTCTGGCTCTCTTAGGGAAAGATGTTCAGTCTCTATGCTCATAATTAATTGTAGTGAATTAATAAATACACATTCACACTCTGTAAGGTAATTTGTATGCCTTATTTCCAATTTACTAGGTTACATATTTATTCATATTTATAACTGCCTTCCAGCAACTATAAGTTTTTACGTTGATAACAGGTTAATAATTCATAGAATGAAAGATTTGTAGAGTTCGAAGGGACTCCAAGGGTCATCTAGTCCAACCCTCTGCAATGCAGGAATAATTAGGAATCTTAGGATGAAGGGTGGGTAAAAAATCCCATTAAGTCAGCATCTGGCTCATAATTGTACTATTCCAATTTGTCCCCTCCTAGACACCTCCTGGCACACAAAAGCCAGCAGAGAATAAAACAAGGCAGCAGGCATAGTGAGGACACAAGTATGGATATTTCCTCATAAGTAAACCTGATCTTGAGAAGCCATGTCAGCCTATTACATGGCATGGAGGCCTGGGACAGGTATTGTTTTCAATTCACTTGCAAGCTTCTGCCCACATACTATGAATAGTGTTGTGAAATGTCAGCACCCTTCTTCAAAATTAAAGAAAAAGATGACTGCTGGATGTTTTGAACTACAATTTCCATTAGCATGGCTGTGCTGGCTGGAACTGATGGGAGTTATCACAAGCATCTGTAGGGCACCAGGCTGGTGCAGCCCGATGTAGATTACCCATGTACTGCTGCCCTCTAATGGCTGCAATAAGCTGCTGCTCACCAAACAATACTCAACGCAGCACTGTAGAGAAGATTTTTGAGTGGAAATTCAACTTTCCACTGCAGCTCACTCCTCTGCGGCTCTTAACATACAGGTGAAACTCTAAAAATTAGAATATCGTGGAGAGGTTCATTTCTTTCAGTAATTCAACTTAAAAGGTGAAACTAATATATGAGATAGACTCATGACATGCAAAGCGAGATATGTCAAGCCTTTATTTGTTATAATTGTGATGATTATGGCGTACAGCTGATGAGAACCCCAAATTAACAATTTCAACTTTGGGGTTTTCATCAGCTGTACGCCATAATCATCACAATTATAACAAGCAAAGGCTTGACATATCTCGCTTTGCATGTCATGAGTCTATCTCATATATTAAACTCCAGTAGCTAATGAAAACAATTGCTTACATAAATGGACTTTCCATGATATTCTAATTTTTTGAGTTTCACCTGTATGCATGTGCACACTTGCACCTCACTTTTTGGCCCAACCCCCCCCCCCCCCAAAGCTGCTTTTAAAAAAAAGACAAAACTCAAACATTGCTTCATTTGCGCCCAACCTGTCAGTGCTGCCCACTGTCTTCTCCTGGATAAAAGAGCAAGGAGTGAGACTATTCCCTAACTCTATTAATCGTGGTTACCAAAATATAATCCCACATTTCACCCATAACTATGCACTGAAGGAACAGTTCCCTTTGCCACAATATGCTGACTGGAATTTAACCGCTTTCAATTTTAACCTGAGGATTGTCATTTGTTCAGTTTTAATTTTAATTTATTTGAATTAATTTTGGGATGTATTTTAATCGATTGATTGCTTGTTTTTGTGCATATTGTATTATTTATAGGATGTCAGCTGCTCTGAGCCTGGCTCTGGCCAGGGAGGACATGGTACAAATAAAAAATTATTATTATTATTATTAAGTGTTACATAATAATTCATTCCGGTGTGAAAAATCTTCACCCACAATAACAGGTACAATTCAGGAGTACTTCTGTCACTAGATATCCTAGGAACCAATTCAAGAGTAAAATACCGGTATATATTAGAGCACCACTAAAAAGTAACATACCCACATCCTGTCACAACATTCTGTGCCAGAAGTTGAGGATTTGCTTAGAATAAAGCATGCAAACTGAGCACCTATTAATACATGCCCAACCAGTTTTCATTGTACCCAAATAAGTACGATTCTCCTCCATTTGGAGTTTATATTTCAGTGCAGTCAGGACAAGCAGGGGTGGAATATTACAGGGGTTTTATTCTATGCATCCCTATTTTTATAGGAAAGGGCATTATGGAATTAGCACCACTACTTGCAATAAACCACCTCAATGTGTTCTATGTGAGGTGAGGTTACATTTATTCATCCAGGTATTGCTGACCTACAGCTTCCATCTGCTGGATGGGGCTGCTGGGAGCTGGAGTCGAAAAACGTTAGCTGAAGAGTCACAGATTCCTTTTCTCCTGGCATCTAAGAAACCTACCAACTTTGATGATATTCAGCATCTTCTTCCATACATTATACTGCAAAGAGTCCAAATACTTGGTGACTTCTATCAGAGTCCCTGGTGGAATTGCTTCTGGATGTTCTACTGTCCAGGCAATTCTAGGAAACACAATTCAGACAAACAAAGAGGTGAGCAAGGGGGACCCAGTTTTAGAAAAACCAAGCAGCTTATAGATGGGCCAATCCCAAGCCTTCTTCTGAATGCAAGTGTCTAGGATCACATGTTCAAAAGACTTGCAAATCAGCCATCTTCCTATCTCATACCTACACCCTCCCCCAGTCAGGATTTGTGGGAATCTCAAATTAAATTTATTAAAAAAAAAAAAAAGATTTGAGCCTTCTTTGTTGCATGTTTAAAAATCATACATTATCAGAATACTCTTATCACTTCTCCGGGGTGCTTCAGTGCTCAGAAATCTGAGATTTCTCTGGGTGCCTCTGCTATCTTGAGAAGCAGGAGGTTGGTGACTGCAGAAAAAGCATTTTCAGTTCTGACTCCTTACCTATGGGAACATCCTTCCCAAGGAGGTTTGCCTGGCACCCTCATTACTATCATTTATGCATTTCTTTCTCCGGGTTTTAAATATCCCAGGATCTACAATCTTTGAGTTTTAAAAAACTTTTAACCATTCTTGGAGGGAAGAGATGTTCCTAAGTTTTTGCTGTTTTTAATTTGTGTATCGTTTTTATTACATTTCTGTTAGCTGCCCTTAGACTATGATTGTGCTGACGGTGCAGATTATAAAATAGTCCAAATAAAAACACACACACACATTTTTCCATTGTGTGGGGTGTTCTGAGAATAGCTTCTGCATTCAGTACAAAAGGAAGATGGAACCCATTCATGCACACAAATGGGTTGTTTTAAAACAATGGAGTTATTGTTGTTGTTATGGGGGGGGAGAGTTAAACATATGACTAATTACATGCATACAGTGCAATTACCCAAACTGAGCAACTAGAGTACAGTAGAATAAAACAGGCTAATTGCATCCTGCTTTCCCTTCTATCTACATATGTTAGATTGGCTGGAAGGCATAAGACGTGTCAGCGTGTGTGTTCCTTGTATCCTGAGACCCACCTTGATCTGAATGTCAATGTAAGTTGTGGGCTAATGAAAGCCTTGAGTTACCTCCTGTTCTGCATTTTAATCCACAAACCTCCGTTAATTGTGACATCTTTCAACTTGTTTCTCCTGACAGGTAAAATTGTGAGGCAACATGTTCATGCCATAATCCCCAAGTCAACCACATACAGGATTTTTAGCTTTAAAAACAGTCTATTTCCTTCACAGTGGGTTAGAAATCTAATAAATAGCAACAAACCTGCGTTTCCGGTTTTTGTGTTTCTGTAAGAAAAAGAAGAAGGTGGAATCAGAGAATAAACTATTACTGAGGAACTCTATTAAAAGTTTCAAGGGGGTTGGGGGGAGGGCTGTACATCATCCTACTAAGAGGACAAGTCTTCAGAATCAGAGGCATCGTTCAGAGGACTAGGGGTTTTTTTTGGGGGGGGGAGGGGGTACAGAAGGAAGAAATCTTCCCATTTCATTTGGGAAATGGAGCCAGATGCCCACCAGCCTTACCTTGAGGAAGGAAACATCATCCTCCTTCAGGTCAGCCTGCAGCTGGCCAACTTCCTGTACCAAGACATCGCTTTCTTCCGATAGCTTCCTGATTTTGTCTTCAATCAGGTCCTGCTTCTTCTGGGCCTCCTCCCGCAACTCTTCCAGCATAGTCTTCTCCTCATTCTGCAAGAACTTGTGCAGTTGTTCAAACTGCTTTTTAATCTCCTTCTCCAATCTAGCACTTTCTTCCTGAGGGTGGGTGGCAGGGGAGAGAAAGAAAGACAGTACAGTATATCTTCACAGTACAGAGCAGGGAAGGCTTGAATACAGAACAGGACACCTGTCCCTCCCAATCCTTAGCCACACACAAGCATCATGGAAGGGGAGGTCTCTCCTGGATACGCGTGGAGGTATGCCCTAGAACAGTGCCCTGCACAGCTGGGAACTCAGAGTCAGATGCTCACCTTGTTGTGGTTTGCAATGAGCCTGTAATCAGACTTTATTCTTCCAAATTCTTGCACTTTGTCCTGCAGGGAGCTTTCCATGTCTTTGCACTTAGCCTGGAATTAAGGCAGAGAAGAAAGAGCTTAGCATCTTATACTACATGTTTCCTATTTGTAGGAAAAGGGAAACCTCATCTCTTACAATACAGAATTAACTCTCCTGAAATGCTTGAGCACCAGTCCCTAGTAGTAGTTGGCTGCACTTCTGTCATAAAACACTCATGAATCTTCAAAAAACATAGAACAACTACAAACAGCTCATCTTCAGGCTCGGAAGCCTCCTTCCCACCCAAAGCCACCACCTCTGGCCCAACATTGTGGATTGATGTCTCCCTTCTTGCAGGGAGAGAAGACAGCAGTCAGCCAGCAGCAGCCAGGGGGAGGCTGGGCGAGTCCTCTGCCCTCTGTCCCCTCGCACGGATGCGAGGCAAGCGCAAGCTCCCTTCCTGTCTCTGTTGAGGAACAAGGACCTTGCGTCTGCTTTGCTGTGCCAAAGCTCCAAGCAGCCATTGTGGACCACCAGGATGAGGGCCTGTTGGCCAGCAAGATGGCCAAGCAAAACTACAGGGGATGTTAAGGCTCCCGGGGGTCTTGTGATTGGTGCAAGGAATGGTCCTGCTAAGAGTTGGCGGCGCTCTCAGTCATTGGAGGTTTTTAAGCCCGACCTTTCCAAGGGCCCACCTGTCATCGGGATTTTTTTTTTTTTATTGTGGATTGGCAGGGGGTCTGACTAGATAACTCTGGGGTCCCTTCCACATCTACAAATTCCCGGATTGCATATAAGAGGAGAGAAGCCGTTTTGCTGATTTGAGACTCAGCCCAGACTGGATGTGCGGGAAAACCTTTGGGACTGCAGAATGTTGCTGATCTCACAAGTTCCCCATCTATCCCTGGCTCGTGGCTGCTGAAGTTGGTGCGGAGCTGTAGTTCAGTAACACGTTGGAGGGCTGAAGAATAAATGGGACTAGCAAACCCTATCGTGTCTCTTTACCCTTGCTGCACAACAAAGGCTGCACTGCCTTTTATATCTTCTGGAACCCCCTTTCTCTGATGGATGTTTAAGCCAATGCCAGCATTCCTGTCGCCCCCACTTGCCCATCTTTTAGGCCAGACCATGGATGTTGCCTGTTTGCCATAGTGAGACGGACCAACCCGCTTGGCGGAGTTCCTCTCCCCAGCCCAGCCATTAATCTCAAAATACCACAGCCTGCATAAATTGGGGTCACCCCATATCAAAGCCTTCTCTTTGCCGATGACTTGGCAGGCGTGTAGGAATTTGTTGCCATAGAATCCTTGCGCTTCATGTGATCCATGATGATTGTGGGTCCCTCCCTTGGTGAGGTGTGACTGTCCTTACCTTGGATGGTTTTTGAAGCGGATGAGGCTGGCATTGCCATCTTGCCGGTATAAAACAGGTGAAGCCTCGAAAAATTAGAATATCATGGAAAGGTCCATCTTATGTAAAGCAAATTGTTCTTCACTTACGCTACTGGCATTTAATATCATTGCAGATAGACTCATGACATGCAAAGCGAGATATGTCAAGCCTATTTTTTGTTACTAATTGTGATGATTATGGGCGTAGCAGCTGATGAAAACCCCAAGTTTGAAATTGTTTAATTTGGGGTTCTCATCAGCTGTATGCTTCATTAATCCCACAATTATAACAAATAAAGGCTTGACATTCTCGCTTTGCATTGTCATGAGTCTACTCTCTATATTTAGTTTCCACCTTTAAGTTGAATTTACTGAAAGAAATGAACCTCTCCACGAATTATTTTCTAATTTTTTAGAGTTTCACCTGTATATATCTTTGTTTGCCGATGCCTGCATTGCAGGGGCGTTGGACTAGTATGACCAAATTGGTGGTCCCAACTCCTGAACCCCATTAAGCAAATGGGATGGGGAGGGCTGTAGCTCTAAGTGATCAGAGGCAACCGCTTTTTCATGCAGAAAGTCACAGGTTTGATGATTTTATACCGCGTATAAGATCCAGGCAATTTGCCGGTTCCAAGGCTACGGGAAGGTAGACCTTTGGTGGAGAGCCTTTTGCCAGTCAGCGTAAGACCAAGGCTGGGCTAGACTTAGCCAGTCCTGCCTGGAATTGAGAGGTGCCTAGGACCTTCTTGTATGTAAAAGCAGTTGTTCTGCCACTGAAATACAGTTCTTCTCGTAGACCCAGTGGATTGGATGATGGGAAATTTCAAGGATCCTATGGGTCTGCCTGAGGTGCAACAAAACATTTCCTTAATCCTTTTGCCTGCCTGATGAAGTAATAAAACAACTCCTCTTGACTATTGCAATACTGTATATTTCATGCATTAAAAAACCCAAACCAACTCACAAATGGTCCCTTAGCGAAACAGCCCGAGGCACCACAAATCACTAAAATGACATGCACTTTTTTTAAAAAAAAGCTTGCAGAAGGGCGTTTCTATTTTAAGTGTTATTAACCTTATATTTCCACCACCAACATTCTCCAGCGGTGGTTGCAGACAACACAACGAGCTTTGGTCTATGGAAAAACAGCCAGCAAACTTGGACTCCTGCAACTATTAATTTTATTTTTTCCAAGGGGCGCTGCACTTAACGATTCTCGCTGTCTGCCAATACTTCTCCTAATTCAGAAGTTGGGGAAATATTCCCAAAATAACTAAATGCCCACTTGATGATGGAGTGAGATTTAATGAAAGTGCCAGGCAGATTTCCGAGGAGAGGTTTCCAGCCTGCAGCAATCTACACACTGGCGGTAAGAGCCCCCACTGAATTATCAGGAGATCTTGCTGAAGTCCCATTTTCTGTGCTGGCTCTTCAGCAGATGACGACGCCGCATATTTTAAGCTACTTCTCTAGAGAACTTATTGCCCTCCAAAGTTTGTTGGACTGCAACTGTCATTCAGCCCCCAGTTCATGCGGGAAAGATGTACTTCAGCCAAGAGCAACTGTGTGGACCCGCAGAATTTATCTTTCTGAAAAAACTCCATGTGGATGTTGAGGGCTTGCAAGCTGGACTTTGAAAAAATTTAAAATTCGAAATCTCTACAAACCCAGATGAAAATCCAGTGTTAAGTGCCAAAAATGCTAAACCTCCATGGTGCGGCAAACCAGATTTTGTGCCAAGTTTTCCTGTGCTTTGTGTGAAATGCCCAACAGTATTGCTATGTTTCCAATTCGGCAAATTTCGTTACGTATCCTGGCTATTTCCGCCACTGGTGGGTATCTAAAACTTTTTGCCGGCTATACTGAAAATTGATTCCTTCAGAACCACCAGTGGAGGGCTGCCCTGTATTTGTGGGTGATTTAACCAAGATATTAATGCAGTCCAAAGCTTTGCTTTGAACTGAGCGGCTCCAGAACTGGATTTTTGAGTCCCCATATGGCGGAGATGCTCTTTGTGACGGTCGTTTGCCATTCGCGGTTGCTGTATTGAATGATGGCTTTGCTTGCTTGAAGAATAGGATAGTGAGCCTTTGAAATGGGTGTTTTGAAAGTGGCGCGGAAGGATTGGTGGAGGCTAAAGGACCAGCGGGTGGTGCATTTTGAGTCACACCTTTCCAGGCAAAGTTTCCATCTGTTCTCTCGACACGTATGAGTTGCTGTGAGTCAGCCCAGGCCTCATGGTCTGACTGTTAATTCCATTTCTCCATTGATTAGAGGGAGAAGCAGCATGCATATATCCTAGCTGCCCTGTAAGAAATTGACAAATTGGGCTTGTGTTTTGGGGAGCACACACCCCCTCCCAAGTTTTGAAGATAATAGTGTGAACCAGAGATCACCAGGGCCATGTGATGTGTTTTGCCCCCAAAGCACTTCTGTCTGTCCCCTGACAGCCCTCTAAGGCACAGTGAAGGGTTTACCCACAGTAGATTAGTGTTGTTCTTGAGCTATTAATAATTTGATTCCACATGTCCTAGAAATGTTGCATGTTTCTTGAGATTTTGCATGTAGTGGAAAGCTTGTGGGTCCCAGTTCTGTCTCCATCCATTCATGTCATCTAGTAGTCCAACCCCCTGCGATGCAGGAATCTCAGCTCCAAAGCAGTTCATGACAGATGGCAATCCAACTCCTCTGCTTAAAAACTTGCAAGGAAGGAAAGAAGCGGAGTTTGGATTTTCTGATATCCCGCTTCTATAACTGTGGAATGTTGAGGAGATGCCTCGCCGGACGCAGGATATTATTGTTTTAGATATCCTATCCCACGACTTGGCGTTACAATGCTCGATAATAGCAGCAGGAGCTAACATCCCTTTTTAACCTTTCACATGCACCAGCGGATAGTGTTGCATAAGGTACTCTCGCCTAGAGTCATTAAAGAACTGTTCATCCCTGGTGTCCTTCCCCTTTTTATCCCTCTTCCAATAAAGACACTTCCACATTCTTCCGGTCAAACAAGTGAAAAAAAACGTTTACTCACAAGTCATCATCTAGCACACACAGGATCCTAGAGGCAGGCTTTAAAAGTTTGCTAAACAATATACATGTGGTGACTTTCTCCTTATGAGGGAAAGTCCCCCTTTTCTACTCTTGGCCTAGGCCGACGGTACATTTTTAGTAATGCTCTTTAAAAACTGTCAGAAGAGGCATCAACATGAGCACAACTGACCAGCGACAAACAATGGACCCGGCCTAGCTAACAGTTGGGCCGCTCACTCAATCTGTGGAGTTCGCTCCCAATGTGAGTTCCATATAAGAAGTTTTTGTCTCAGATCTCAGCGAAAGACAGGAAGTTCCGGCTTTGAGGATCCGAAGACAACCTTCCTAGAAAAAGTGGGTTTGACTCTTGCCCTGTTCTTTTACATCCACAAACACACCCGAAGGAGTCTCAGAGCGCTCCACATTCTCCTATCCTTCCTTCCCACAAACAAAAACATCTCTGTGAGGGTGAGGGGCTGAAGACTTCAAGAAAGTTGTGACTAGCCCCAAGGTCGCCCAGGGAGCGCATGTGGAGGAGCCGGAAACGCGAATCCGGTTCCCAGATTACGAGTACCCTAACTACCATGCTCTTAACCACTACACCACACTGGCTCTCTACCACCTTATGAGTCCACCACCTTATGAGGAGCCT